>CALSBV010010655.1:339325-436537 GCA_943590825.1 Bovichtus diacanthus
AAGGTCAAATAAATCATCATTAACACACAGTATCCCCCTGTGCTGGTATCTGGTCTTGTGTCTCAAACACTATCAGTTCCAGCAGTTGCAATATTGACTGATGCAATATTTTCTCCATACCACATATGCTAAATAGCTAAATATGTGACATTTACTCATAATCTTATAGCCAAGTATTACTCAAGGTAGATCATTTCCTAAAGCTCAGGAGCCGACAGAACAACCTGCAGCAGCAGAGAGGAGGAGCATGATTTACTAGTAGCTATCCATAGGCCGCTGTCAGTGATCAGGTTTATATAATGAATTCTATAAATATCCTCGGAGGCAGAGCACATCTCTGTGGTGACATTTTGTAATAAGCCCCGTCTGGAATTTACTAGTGTTGTGGGCAGAGTCAAGAAAACCGCTTTTAAAATGAAATGTAACCTACATATGTATAACCAACTTAGATATATCCTGACTTACAATCAGTAACGTAATCAGGTAGGTTCCTAAAAAACTGTGTTGTAAATTAAAGTGTGTTTAAGATTTGTAATTTCACTGCAACCCATAATTCATTCAACACTGAAATGTTACTTTTTTTTTGGTACATTACATTTTCATCAATGTAGCATTTAGATTTTGTGCAGAAAGTAACAAACACATCTGTATTACATCTTTTGTAACATGAGAATTATGACAATTATGTAAAAAGGAAAGTAGGAGAAATCCTAATCCAGGTGTGGCTTTATGGATGATCTTTGGTCCAGACTAAAATGTCACAACAACTATTGAATCTCGTACAGACGTTCGTGGTCCCCTGAGGATGGATCCCACTGACTTTGGTGATCCCCCAACTTTTTCTCTGGCCCCACCATGAGGTTGACATTGTTTTTTAGTGAAATGTCTAAACAACTATTTGATGGACGTTGGGTACAAACATTCATGTGGTCTAGAAGAACAAATCCTGAAAGAAATTGCTTCTAAATCCTTGACTTTTTCTTTAGCGCCACCAGCAGGTCTTTGACTTATTCAGTGAAATATCTCCACATCAAAATGTAGAACAGATGTTCATGCTGTCTGGATGATTAATGTTTTTAGTGAAACGTCACTAATTCACGGATTGCTACGAAATATGGTAGAGACATTCATGTCCCCCGTTTGGCCAATGCCTTGGTTTGTGAAACTAAAGACACTCGCATCAGGCTCAGCTCTGCTTTGTGTTTAGAGCTAATCGGCAAATGTTAGCATGTTAACGTGTTAACCAAAATCATGAACGTGGTAGTAACATCATACCAGCTAACGTCAGCATGTTAGCATGCCCCGCACAGCCGCAGACATGACTCTTGTTTGCATCTACTTTGTAACTTATGTACATACATTAGTATAATGGATTCAAACTTGTGTGCACCTGTGAATGGTTCTTATAAAACATACAATATGTTTTCAAGGGGAAAGGAAATGCATTGCTGCAGTGTGATCATTAAGTTTTTCTCACTTTATGGAAGTGAAGCTTTGCAATCCAGTTCGATCTATTTCATCTGCGAAAGAACTTTGGTTCCCCAACTCGGCAGGGCCATAAATGCCATCGCCAGAAACACCCTATCATTTTTATTTGCAATATGAATGTTTGCGACCTGAATGTGAAATTTCATCACCGCTCGAGTGTGTTCCAGCATTTCCTGATTATCTTTCTTCGTCAGTCCAAGGAGAATGTATCACTTTGCAAAATGGAAGGAAGACATTTGAGATGATAGGTTCTTTGGTTTAGAGTCACAGCACTGGTCAATCACGACTGTATAAACCATATTAAATTATGGTTTAGATGATCATATTATGGCAGAGCTCACTGTGCCTTGGGAGCAGAGGTAGAGAGAAGCGTCAGTAGACATACAAGCCTTGCAGGAAATGATGATACATGAGAGGAGATGAAGTGCGTGGGTGAATCCCACTGAACTAAACGTTGCTTTCTGCTATGGCGATCAATACAATCTCTCACCTCTCACCTGTGCCTGAAAGTATATCTTGTGATAACAACTGTGCAATTTGCTTTTAGTCAACGCTGACATGAGGAAAGTGAAATTTAGCAAAGCACAAATGTCCAGTTTGTTTCAGCTGGATCATGCATCCAAGCAGCAAGCACTCCTGTTTCTTTGGCTAAATTAAAGAATGCAAGACACTTGATGCTTGTTTGACCCATTCAAACTGTGGTTTACTATGATGGGGCAAGTCTATAATTTGAAGTTATATAGTTTATATAACAGGGGATATTTGCAATGATAATAGCAGTAATATTCTCAAAATCAAGGACTCTTAAATCAAGTTGTAGTTCTGCATAAACAAAAATCTAAACTGAAGGATTTCAGATGTTAAAACATCGTCATCCACATTACTTTTTGAATCTTGTGTGTAGAAGACAATGTATTGCACATATACAGACGCAGCATTATAAAGTGTTGCTCTAAGTGTGCTGATGTCAGTGGATAAAACAGAGCAGAGATGGCCGTCTGGTACGGACAGTGTATTAAATGCTCTTCGTTTTATCACGTCAGATTAACTTCTAAGCCCTTCACTTGTAACTTGGCATGTAAAAGATAATGGGTCACGCTCATCCACGCTACAGCTACATTCACAAACAGGGAAACTACTTTTTGTGCGCGCGCTGGCACAGCAGAGATTACCCCCAAAGGAATATAATTGAGGTTAGTAGGACTCTATCCTGCTGATTACCTATTGATAGATTAGCCACGGTACAAGAGCTCATTTAGTGTATTCACCATTCTTTCCAGAGGGAAAAATGTTCAACAGTAATGTAAGAGCCAACAGCTGAACGCAGTAATTACAGATTACAGTGGGGTTTAATGTTGTGCACTTAACACCTTGGCTGTTTTGCCAAGATTTTAAATGTAGGCTATATTACATGTTTCAACCTGCTTACTCAAAGAGGATACAAAGGCTAAGAGTGAGCTTTTCATCTTATGCTAAGGTATGCTTCTATTTCTGCCATCAAACACGATTCTTCCCTCACACTGTTAATCTACATCTATCTCTGTGTGTGTGTGTGTGTGTGTGTGTGTGTGCTTATTTATTTGTTATAGTTGCTGTAAATCTAACACATGGCGACCTGTGATACTAAGCCAATTTGAGGTATTTGTGCAGATAAATTACGATGATATCAAAACTATTTTATTTGCACTCAGGGTAGTTTCACATCCTGGAGGAAACTCATTCATTTCCCAGTGAAATATATCTCCACAAACAGCTATCCGGGGAAATGATTCAGTATAGACTGCAACATTGTGGAGGAAACCTGGACACAGTGGATGCTGTGCTAACTTAAAGAAAAACTACATTTTAAAACCACTCATTGTTTTCTTTCTTCTAAAGTGATGTTAAGTCTCATCCAGCTGTTTAACTTTTTTCCATTCAACATACTATAACCTCTACTATAACCTCTGGATTGTAACACAGGCTGGTAAATCCGTTCTTAAGAGGGATTAGGGGATTTTTATTTTTGACATTTTTTGTGACAGTTAAATCTATAATATACAAATCCATCTTAGACTTAAATGATCCACACTGTCTGATGATATTATGGTGTGAAATAAAGTTGATGGGGACAAGACCAATTCAAGCAAATATGTCAGGTATTAACGGGGATGGTAATCCCAAAATGAATCACCTTCTGGTAAGAAATTAACACATTTAGAAGTTAGAACAAAGTTGTCTTTGGTGTTATTTAATGAAGAGTCAAACGTATTCAACAGAATCAATCAGTTTCAGCTAAAAGGACAGATAACCTGCACCAGCGTGTTACAAGTATCTGACCCCGAGTACAGAAACACGAGTCATTTATACAGTAGAATTGCTGAAGCAGGACAGCAGGAAATACACATTTCTGTTGACCAAATGCAACAAAGGAAATTTTGCTAATTGTGTTTATATTCCTGTTGTACGATGTCAGACAAGCTCTGACATCGCCAGCTCTGATGCTGCTGAGAAGATGGTCGGTGACACACCTTTGAATGTAAAATAGGGGTGGGGGAGGCAAATGTGTGACCTCTGGGGGTTAGAGAGAGGGGTTTGTAAAGGTCAGTTGTCCTTCAGTTCTTACACAAGGATTATTATGGTCAATGGTAATAGCAGCATGAGCACAATCCAACAAAATGTAACATTTTTGACACCTTTGTTGTTGTTCTAGCTAAATTCAATATTTTCTTATCCAAATTAGCCCAGTTTTCCTTATTTTTATTTACCTTCTCGTCGTGTCAATATCCAACAGTGCTGCTTGCACAAACACACACTTTGCATACTGCCTTCCCTCATAAATAATCAAACCCAGAGTATCCATATTCACTTTACCTTTGCTGAATACACCCTGCTTTAACTCTGTATTCAATCAAGCCTCAAGCCTTGTGTCAATATTAATTAGTGCATGACAGGAGCACCTATCCGCTCTCAGAGAGCAACACAACACAAAAAAGTCCGATCCATGACAACAGTGGTCTGTGAACAAGCCCCTCCCACTGACAGCTGGCTTATTGTGTGCTGTGCCTCTGAAGCGGCCTTGTTTCCCTTTGCTTGGACAGTTCAATAACTAATCTCAATGCAGCCAGCAGCATGTAGCTTTGAAAATGAGGAGGGTAGGCCCGATGGAAAGTCATAATCTGCCTGTCAGTGTTGTGTCGTGTAACTGGGAGGTTACCATGCCAGGTCACATGAGGATTGATGACCAAAGTGGTGGAGCAACTGACCAACAGAGCATAGATAAAGCCACATCTCGAGACTCGACTTGACTAGATTAGTCTTTTTTTCTTACTTTGAATATTTACTACATTGATAAAAAATGTTCTTTATGCAGAATAATTTGCTTTGCAACCAAGTTAGTCACGTCAAAGGTTATCATAGCACGTTTGCAATTATTCTTCCCAAGTTTGCAAATGCCATTCTGATCTGTCATTTTACACCCCCCCCCCCCCCCCCCCAAAGTAATGAAATTGAGAAAGGGCAGCCATAGTTTGGTTTCTATTCTTCAATTCATTCATCCATCTGGCACATCTCAGACACACAATTTTGACTGAGCTCAGTGGGGATGATGCATGTCAACAAAGCTATATTCATTCTCTCAGGGAAGGCACCGTATCCCTTAGGTTAAGTGTATGGATGATATACGGATCTGTGACCATGACAACCATTTTGTGGGACCAATTACGAGTACTTTTTAGTGTTGATGTGCTTTTGTGATTTCATTTTTGTGGTGTGCCATTTAATTGAGGTTTATATAAAAAGTAATGGTAGGCCTTTTCATATATATACAGTATATTTTCTTTTTCTTTTTGTGCATGAGGATTTATTTTTTTGTTAACACAAACTTTGACTAATACAACAGTCAACATTTATCGGTGCATTTTCTTTTCAGTCATCCCTTCAGTTCTAGTATGCTAGAATACTATTTAGTCTAATAGCTCAAGACATCATAATATTTGACTCCCAACTTAAGCATAAACATTTTAATGGTGAGTACACATCTATACCATTAAGATCTGATTTACTGTATTGTATATAATAGTAAAACAATTGGGAAGTGAGCATCATCGCTGTCTGAAGTCTGAAGAGCATTTTGACCTGTCGTGTCATCCCTCAGCCAACGGTTGCTGACAATGACATCACGCATAAGATGTGAACAAACGGTGGCTCCCCCTGATGTGACTGCACACGGGGCACGCGAGCAGCCCCCTCCCTCTGCCACATGTAGCCTAATGAACAGCAGGCTCGTGCTCTTGATGGAGGAGCCTTTTGGGCCACAAGAACCATGTGTACTCACCACTTTCTGCTTGGACACACACAAACAATAGGACACGTCTGGAGTGCTTGGGGCCCAAACCCCGAGGAAGGGCAGATGGTGGCCGGGATCGAGGACCGCACCGCCATTAACATGAGAAAAGAGAAGGGCAGAGGAGGGGGAACAGGTACCCTCTCTCCTATTTCCCCCTTCCACAGAGATTAGAAGGGGGGGGGGTCTGTGGCGCTGATTTAGAACCCAATTAGGAGCAAGCTGTCAACTCAACAGCAGAGAATATCAAATGTGAGGGTTGCAGGAAGAAAGGCAGTTTTTCTTATTCATATTTAAGAGTTCCAGTTCATCACTTATTTAGCAAATTTCATGTGCCATATTAGTTTCCAAGAGTACCTGACTCAAAGATATCTTTTTGTTACAATATCATTGGTGAAAATAACATATTTAATGTTCTTATCACAAACAGTATTTTTTTTATGTGTGTGGCTACAGTTCTTCAGCAGGATTGCTGTAATTTGTGAGCGAATAAGTCGTGTGATGGCTCTTTTTTTAAATTCAATTAAGCATCTTAAGTTTAAATGCCAGCAGGTGGTTAAATAAGAAAAACATTTTATTTTTATTTTTTTATCTCAAATTTATGGAATATACATACTGGGTGTTTCAAAAGAGAAATATGCAGCTGGCCATTGTAAAAGATAGAGTTAAAGCTGCTAGGAGTATATATATATATATATATATATATATATATATGTTTTTAAAAGGCAAAAATATCTAGCATCACTTTTTCGCTGAATCTTTCTGGACCTGGTTAAGCTATTTCTCACTTCACAGTCATCATGAAACCCCTGATGATTTGGAGTAAATGTGGTGGGCCAAAGATTCCAGCGTGTAATATCAATAGAGAAACTGACTGGTAGTGTTTTCCTTTCTTTCCACTGGAGGCATCTTTTACCTAAAAACATAAACACTCCTGTTGCTACAGCTGCAGGTGGCAGTGCTGGAGCCTCTCTCTGGGTGGAATGAGGCCGCTCTTTTGTCTTGACTCATTAGTCACACCAACAGATATTTCAACTGTGAGGAAATATCTTCCTTTATCTCCTCTATTCCAGAATAAAACTATTTATTGGGAAAGCCGAACTGCAGCCGTTGCAATACCGAAGTCATTATGATTGCCACCACACAGCAAAACGTAAAAAGAAAGAGAATAGATAAGAGAGAAAGTGGGAGAGAGAGAGATTAAGTGCTGCTAAAGTGTATTACAGTAGGTATATGTTCATCCTATGGTGTACAGCATATTGTTAAACTCATATTTTGTCTCCCTCTAGTGGATATTTGGAGGACAGCTAGCATCTCAAGGAAATTCAAATTTCCCCCCCAATACTTTACAGATAATTACTGTCCCACATTGACTAAGGATTAAATTACCAGCCATGACAGCGACGCTGGTATTGTTGTGTGTGTCATCATGGCAACTACCACAGAAGCCGTTTTTGAGTCATTTTCCCAGGTGTTCATCAAAATAATAAAAAAATGAAAAGGAGTGGGGGAAATGACTCACCAAGCCCTGCTCCTTAACCTGAGGACACAGTGACTGTGCATCTTACTGTCATGGAAAGGATTATTAGGATTAGATTATAGCCATGCAATTTCATATTTTGAGTTGGAGTGGATGCAATGAGAGGACATTTAGAGGGCTTCAAACGTATCAGATGTGTACATGTGGCAGTCCCTCATTCTTTGGTACTTGTTGTCACTTCCCTTTTCACAAATTAATTTCAGCTGAACCCTGAGTTGACTGGAGGGTGATTCAGATCACCTGTGGCCAGGTGTGGGGACTGAACTCCTAATTAAGAACTGAGAGCAGCTTGGTGCTTAGCTCCACGTGGCCAATCAGGGTGTGACGACGCTCTTTCTTTAGGAGACCTGCACACCCAGATTCTTCCTCGACTAAATGCAAATCTCATTTCAGCAGATAGTCAGCCAGAAACTCTGTTTTTTTTTAGGCCTGTCTTGAGACTTCTTTTGTTGTCTTAACTTTTCTCAGTGAGTGTGATTTTGAGCATTCTGAAACCTAGCTGGATTGAATAATTTTCTTTTTTAATAAAAACACCTTTCCACTATGTGCATCAGGGTATATCTTGTTACCATGTGTGCAGGAGTTTATGCTTGCCTAATGATAACCTATTGCCTGCAGGCTTTATTTGGCTGGTTGGTTAATATTTATCTAAACCCCCTTCATGGGCATTTCATCATTAAAGAGGTGGTTATTCATTATTGAAGAGGCTTTTGTTTATTATTAAAGAGGCATTTTATTATAATTCAAGAGGCATTTTAATTATTAGTATTTAGGAGGATTTAACTTCATTGTAAAGGTGCTTGTGAGATGTTTCTCCTAGTACATTTTTCTTTAATGTTTTTGGGAACTGGTTCTCAGGCTTCTTCCCGATCAGCCGCCACATACTTTAGTGAATGAAATGTTTTATTTTCTATTAACACAAATTATATTTTATGTAAAAATGAATGCATTTAAGAAGGAAAAGTATTGGTGACATAACTGAATGCGTTCATCGAAATTAAACATGTTGCACAACTCTTCTCCACCATATGCTTTATTCTCCAAATATTTTCAACTATTTTGCAGATGCAACCCCCTGATGACACACTCTGAAGCCAACAATAATATAAAGCATGGTATGATGCTGAAGTCATTGAAGTCATACTGGTCGGGACCTTGTTGTGTGTGTGTGTTTCCACAGAAATAAACTTTCATAGCTGGACTAAACATCACTAAATCTCACATATAAAACTTTACACCTCAGTGATTATTTGCAGACATTCAGCAGTTCTCCTCGTAAAACTTCTATAGCCTTACAGACCGACAAAAGGTCAGCAGAGTCTCACTTGAATATTTGCTGCATTGCTAAAAGGCTACATATACCAACGATGAACTATAATCCCAGACTTTGAGTATACTGATATATTCATTTGATAGAACTAGACAAAAAGCTCATTAGCATCGGACAAACTAAGTAGTTTGCTTGGACTCCATAAACAGTGATGTCTGCCAATCTTACTCTTTCATTATCCTGTTAAGCATGGAAGGTAGGTGTATACAATACTGTATGTCTAAAAGTGTCTCAATATGTCTTAAGATTCAGACCATAAAGACGATTCAGAGGACAGGTGGGTCAAAATAAACACTCTTAGTCATCTAGAGAATTTGTTTGGCTTTCGCAGCACTGGCCAATGTGCTGTTTGAAACCAGGACGACTCTTTATCTTCAACATTGGCCTTTATCAAACCCTGTCAACAGCTGCAATGTGATGGTGAAGGACCACAATTATGTGGAGATGGAAGTGACAAGAAACCGCCCTGCTACTTCATCAAAATAGCCCATTAGTTCACAAGCAGAGCTCTTATTTCAGGCTTACTCTAGACACCGGTCAGGGGAGCAATAATAGGGTGGACAAGCCTACCGTGAAGATTGTGGCCTTGAAGTTGACTGTGCGGGTGTCATCAAAACCAAAGTACCAACAACTGCTCTGTGGATTGTAGCCATGGCTGTGATGCTGTGGTAAATAAAATAACCCAGTAGTGTTTGAGTTTAAATCTGGCATATAGCAACATCCAAAATGTGGCAATGCTTTTGTGTGCAACCTTACCACAAGCTTGAAGTTGAATTCACGGTCACTCCTCCATCTGTGCAGGGAGAAGACAAAAGTGTAAAAAAGATGAACATTAATTTGGGGGTTTAGCCTCTTTGCGCTCTAAACATTAAATTATAGTCTTTAATAAATTCTACACATTGAAATAAATAACAATAAAATTAATAATACAACTGTAACCAATTTATATAGCACATTTCATACAGGTGGTGTAGTTCAAAGTGCTTTACAATAAAGGGAAGAAACATAAAGAGGCCAATTTAAATAAATACTGTGCAATAAAACTAAGCAATTAAATAAATAACAAAGAAAAAGAGGCAGCAGATAGCAAGACCAGTTATAGTCAGAACAATAGAATATGCAAAAGGTAGAAGTAAAACAAAGGAAGGCATAATAATCATAAAATGCAAAAGATAAGAATAAAACAAAGGAAAAGTTACAGTAAGTTAAAGGCAATGCTTAATAAAAAGTTGACATTTTATTAATAAACACTAGAAATTGTTGTGAAACATCTCAGTAAAATATTTTTTGTTGAATTATTATTTTTTTTTTATATATATATATTTTAAAATCAGTATAGGTAATGAATGATCTGCATTTGTGTAAAACTCTGATAAGGAATTGGGTGCATACATGAAGGTCTTGCCACTTAATATTAATCAGGATATTCATAAAGAAAATGTTCCTACGTGTCAGTGATGTGTTACCCTGTAATGAAACACTAATTGTACATTTATTCTCATAGACATGCACTTTAATAACCACATTTTGAGTTCAAAATATATTAAAAGTAAAACAACAGGCCTAGTGTTAGTCTATACATGGATACCACAACACCACAATGTAATGCGATGTTAGTTATGCACGATTAGTCGATCAATCGATTCACATAAAATGAAGTGTCTTCAATGTAGTTTAAGTTTTAATTGCGAAGTCATTTACACGTTTCACACGATTTACAGCTTCTCTCTGTTTTATGTAATGTATGATTTTAACAATACCGTACTTGTTAATCGATAGAGGCAATAATCGGTAGTCGCAGCCCCACTGTTTACTCGCACGAGGATCAGGCTCATTGTAATATCCGAGAGACGGAGCTCTGCTCTCCTCCCAGTCAGAGATCTCCGCCCCAGTCATCTTGGACTACAGCTCGGAGCCCGGATGCGCCGCCATGCCGACTCTCTCAGCGAATGGAATAATTTATTCACCAACCTGGCTGACACTGGGCGACTAGGAGTTCACCGAAGAAGTCGACAAGGCAGTTCGGAGGGCAGAGGAGCCTTTACCGCGGACACACTTGCACGGGATACCCGCGCTGTGTTTACTTGCGTGTTCGCGGTGCTTGCCACCGTTGTGTTGATGTAGGGACACTTGAGAGCTAGCTACGCTAACGTTAGCTCGAGCGGAGAGAGTGCGCGGCAGTGACAGTCCGGCCGGAGGCGGGGAGGAGAACTGTGAGGTGAGACTGTTACTTTGATTGTGACTACACTGTTGACTGTGCTCGTATAGGTGGCCGTCTGGGAGATAGTATCACGTTCTTCAGCGTGACTCGCGATTTCACGGGGGGTTCAGGCAGCAACACACCGAGGTGGGTACTTGACTGTTTGTCTAATAACGGCTTTTTGGCCGGAGTGGAGCTGAACGTTTAGTCGACGTTTCGGTCTCCTGGCCCGCGATAGAGGAGCTAGGTGCTAGCTTGCTAACCAGATAACTGTTTAACACTGGGACTACTAAACTTTTCGGGTCAGTAACCCCTGCTTACACACACTTCTGATGTCACATACCCAGTCTGGTAATGGCGTAGTCCTAGAGACTGTGTGTCTAAAACGGGGACTTTTGTTATGATTGTGAACTATAGAACATGACAGTGGAAAGTAAAGGGTCATCGGATCTGGCTCATCCTCTTCTGTAAATACAAATGGATTGGCCACGACGTGCATTTTAAGTGACCCTCGTGGTCTGAGTTGCAGATCCCCGGACTTAAGTTTGAGAGTCTCAGAAGAATAATGTAGTAGTTCAGTTGATATGATGCACATTGCACTTAATGTGTGTGTGATTGCAGCAATAAGGATGCATCTCATTTTATGTCACATTGTTCACTCTACTTAATCCTACCTCGGGGGTCCCCACAGACACCAGGGTTATACTTTTTGTAATATCTCACTGATGCTTTATTCTATTATTCCAATATAAAAATACCAATAAGTGTTGTGGTCCTAGGGAGAAAAAAACTCCCAATTGCAGTCAATTTGAAGGAGACCGACACAGATCTCATGTTTTCATTTTACATAATATGCAAATTGACTGTATCTTTCCTAAAATAATATCTGTTTTTTTTTCTTCTTCAGATAAGATTAATAACATAACTAATACTGTTTTGAGAAGAAATACTACACTTTTCTATGATGGTTGTTCCTTACAGTAGTTTATTCTTGAGGACCCCAGTTGCTAGTCCTTGTATGTTCAATACATTGGAAGGATAAGGGTTAAAGGATTTATACTATTCAAATTAGAGCTGAACAGAAATTATAATTTTATTGAACTCGCAATATGGACTAGTGCGATATCCAAATCCCAGGATGCGCAATATTTGTTAAAGGCAAAATATGTGTCCAAATAGAATTCTGAATTAAGTATTGTGAGATGCAGAGATGTCCCAGCCCACATATTGTATTCTACAGACTTAAGAAAAAAAGCATTGTTTGGTACAGATCTTTGCAAAAAAATCACACCATGATCATTTTATTATATTTTTCAATGAAAATGAGAACGAGAATAATGATCAAAAAATAATTATTCCTCCCAATATTGTGAATTATATCGCAATAGCAGTCAAATAATTACAATTAGATATTTTTTTCCCAAATGGTTCAGCCCTAATTGAAAATGTTTATTTGACAGATGTTTTATGTGTCTTTCAGATCCAGAAAAATTTCCATGTCTACATCAGTCCTGAAAACCAAAAGAGATGTCTGTTGATGAGGATACTGTAAAAACTGGCAGCCCACAGGCCAGCTCAACTTCATCTTTGCAGCTCTCAGAATGTACTGGAGGTTATAGCAATATATCTGTAATGGTGGAGGGTACCGCAGCCACCCCTGATTTTGCAGCTGCTTGTCCTGTCTCAGGCACTGAAGCCTCACCAAAACACACCAGCACGACTGAAGCGCTCGCCCACTCAGACGATGCTGGACAGGGAGCGAGAGGAAACGAGAATAACATCAATCGCAGGAACAGCTTTCATCATTCCAAACAATCGCAACAAACGAAACTAACAAAGCGCCGCAACACCGCAAACTCTAGTTTCAAGCATCCGACATCTGGCAAGAGGAGACGAAGGGCCAACTCTGAGAGTGACTCCGTCCTGCCTACCAACTTCCTCCTGGGTGGGAACATTTTCGACCCACTGAATCTCAACAGCCTGCTGGATGAGGAGGTCAACAGGGCACTGAATGCAGAGACGCCCAAATCTTCCCCGCTGCCAGCAAAGAGTCGAGATCCTGTGGAGATCCTCATCCCCAGAGACATCACAGATCCACTGAACCTGAACAGTGGGATAGCAGACAGCAGCTTTTTGGTGTCGCCCTTCAGGAGTGGTGGCAGGAAGAGACACCGCAACAGACACCATGGAGGAGGAGGAGGAGGAGGAGGAGGTGGTGGAGGAGGTGGTGGAGGAGGAGGAGGAGGAGGTGGTGGCGGCGGCGGCGGCGGTGGCAGTGGGATTCCGACCACACAGATCAACCTCCCAGAATCGGGAAAGAATGAGGTGAAAACCCTCACCTCTACACCGCTTCCAGGTATGTTAGCCTCGTGTCCTGCACTAGATGTCTCCAAAGAGTCCAACAGTTTCTCCAGTGTCCCAGGGGATTCACATGAGCACTCGGCTGACAACTCAGCCAGCTGCAAGGAGGAGATGACATCTGTATCTTTAGAGGATTCCACTTCCTCCTTATCGGGGCCACCAAACCAGCACACAAGCAGACGCAAGCGTAGGCGCAACTCTGGCAAAACGGAGCCCCCTGTGACCCATTCTACGCCACTTGGAAAGTCAGGATCTGGAGACGGGAGTTATGGTTCATGGGGATCGAGAAATTCCCAGTCCTTCCACACACCAAGGAGTGGTGCCAAAACAGGGCCAGGAGGGCGCCAGCACCAGCAGCCCCACAACCAGGCGAAGGAGCAACAGAAGAAGAAGTTCCAGTATGGGAACTACAACAAGTACTATGGCTACCGCAACCCGGGCGCTAGTGAAGATACACGGGTACGTGTGCTTCGTCCAGAATGGTTTGAAGGTAAAGACGTTTTGGATTTGGGGTGCAACTCAGGCCACCTAACGCTCTATATTGCCAAAATGCTAAGACCTGCCCGCATATTGGGCCTGGATATTGACAGTGGTCTGGTACATGCAGCCCGTAAGAACATCAGACATTATCTGTCTGAACTGCAGACCCAAGAATCCAGGCATGCAATGCAGGAGAAAAAGAGCACGAAGCAGGAGGAGAGCAATGGCGATGAGAGTCTCACAGGCACAGATGAGAAGCACAATGAAGCCGAGAGCAGGGGTGAAAACGGGAAACCACTGAAAGGACAAAGTGGCCCTGCAGAGGCTGTAAATGACAATGAGTCCTGTCGCACAGATGAGGCAGAGACCCAGAGGCAAGATGGCAAGACAGAGGAAATGGAACAGGAAGATTGTGATTCACCCCCCGCTGATCACTCTGTGAGCTGCTCTTTTCCTGTGTCCCTACGGATCTCCAGGGGGCCCATTGCTGCGCCTCCGCTAACGGAAACATCCACCACACGGCCCGGAGAGTTCCCCTCAAATGTGTCCTTCATCAAGGTAAGACGGCGTTGCCTGGGCGAACATTTGGTTTTTGCATCTTAGGAGCCAAGATGATGGTCAACGTAAAATCAGTATTTCCCAATTAGGTACTGCCTGAGTTTTATCTGTATTTTATATGTTCATTAAGACTAAGATAGCAGCATTATGTAAAGAAACTTGACCTTGTAAAAAATATTAAAACACTCCCAAAAATACACAGAGAGGCTGCCTGTTATGGGAAACACTCTGAAGTCTGACTGACACAAGAGGACTTGACATAAATTGTGCGCCAACTATTCTTCCTGGAACCTGATGATAATAATAGTTTTGCCTCCGTATTAGGGATAGCATTGTAGCATGCAGGTGGCACCATGTAGCTTATCTGGACTAGATGCATATTCATTTAACAGGAAAATGAATAGCAGTTTTGAATTACATGCACAATACAATTGTAAATGAGTATAACTTGATAATAAAATTTAGTGTAAATTTATTCCTCAGTCTTACATATTTCATATTTTCATCAGTCATTAGGCCTACTAAGGTGAATAAATTAATTATGTACAGTAGATCTTTGAGGACATTTGCCTACGTTTGTACATTGTTGGAAAGTCAGAGCAACTGTGAGAGCTTTAATATATTTGTGAATCAATGGGAACTTTGGGAAATGGTAAAATTGTTTACCCAAATCAACTGTGCTCACAGTAAAAAGGACACAGGTTTCCCCCCTCTTCTATAACGCAATCATGTTGGCCGTAATCCTTTATGGTTAGATCCTTTTAATAAGGAAGCATCTGCATCTGAGTCACTTCAGTTACACTTTCAGTTTTTCTTCACTTGGTGTCGGCCCTTATGTGTGTCTGTGTTGCACACCTCATTGTGTGTGTGTTTCCAACCAGAGGCTCTCTATTCCCTGAAGCTGCCAGTGGTTTTGAGAACTGAAAGATGGAAGCAGCAAAGAGGAAGCAGTCTGTCCTGTTCACCAGGTTGATGTTGCGATGTGGCTGGACGCATTTCTAATGGCATCAGTGCCACCCTTGTTTGAATGTTAGAAAAAATGTTACGGCAGCTTTTATAAATTATAAAGGTTTCTCATTAAGGCTTTTATTGTTCTAATTTCTATCAAGGTTTCTTCACTCCACTGGCCTTGTGCCTCAGAGGCTTCGTGTAGGCAACTACATGAATAGGTTAGATGCAGAAACCTTAGTGTTTCTGAATGAAATCGATAACTGCTTCCTCCCTGCTACGAGCATTACAGATAATGGCAGTGCAGCAGCACAGAGCTTATCCTGTAAATGAATGAAAAGCCTCAAGACGAGTGCCTGAGCCCCCTCAGCCTGTACAATACAAGATGGATTTGAGGGAGAAACGTCAGGCTGCCTTGTATATGTTGACAAATCTACACAGGTACCAAGTTTTAAGAGTGGAAAGCTGTAGGGAAGCATGGTGTTTTTTTTTTTTTTTTTACTGCTAATCGCTAAATTCTCATCAGTTCCCAAATTATTGAATTACCTAATATAGTTTCAGTGAGTAGGAGGAACATTTGTAATCCTTTTTATAACCTTTCTTGGATGTGTGATAGAGCAGACCCCAGCTATTGCTAGTGACACCTGGTTGTTTTGATGATCATACATTTCAAAAACGGACTAAAGGACTATTCTGATAATCAAGTTTCCAGAACTTTGTTCTAAGTTGTCTTCTGTTTTGATGGTGATCCAGATCAAATGACGCCGCGTCCGTTTCTCCTCAACTCTATTCTTCTGTCCTGTTCTGCTTTTCCTCATTCTGCATCAATCATGTATATCAGTCCATGTATCTCATATTTGAGAAGTGGGAGCCAGATGAAGTTTGGCATTTTTACTTGATAAATGACAAACCAATTATTACAACGAATCCCCATCTGGACTTCTCTGCAGTCTGCACACACACTTTCATATTCATCTTGGACCATTTGTAAGTCAAATGGTTTCACAGAGCGGCAGTAAAATCTGGTGGTTATTCTTCCTCCATAGATCCTGTGTTTGTTTATGTTGCATAGCCTTTATTGGAAGATCACTTGTTTAATAATCTCTATAAGGGAGTCAGTATAAGAGCTGCACACTTTATAATAACCATCATTAATAAAGGGTAAATTGATGGTTAATTAAACTTAAGTTCATATCTATTTCACTGTGAACAAACAATGAAATGATAATAATATTTACTTATTAGTAATGCTATAATTTGTTATTTTATTTATTTACTTTCTGTTATATGAAATATGTATGTTTATAAATGATATAGCCTATTGTATCATAGCTGATAAGAGACGATAACAATTACATTCTGATTACATTAATTAACTATTTATTAAATTTATTCTTGCACACATTATAGTATTTTATATGCTATATTAGAATTTGTCATTAACAACTACTTAATATAGTATTTGTAATGTCATAATGTGTGCAACAATATACTGTTAAAATAACATAAATGATAGCATTATTAATAAGTTAACATTATTAATTATCATTTTATTGGTTGTTAACAGTAAAATAACTACTCACTAAAGTTTGATTATTAATTCACCATTTTATGGTTATTATAAAGTATTACCCTACCTAAAAAGAATGCTCCCCTTCCCCTGTTTATAGACGAGTGGGCCGACCTGCACATCACTGCAGATTTTCAGACGCCAGATTTTTATGATTTTAATGTGTTTATGTTTCAGAAGGTCGTCACCTTATTAACAGCGCTGCGTAGCACAAAGCGGTTTGTCCTGTCAAAGCCATGTTTTTCTCACCGCGCCTCTTCTCTCCTTCAGGCCAATTATGTACTGGAGAACGACAATCTTCTTTTGACTCAGCGGCCAGAGTACGACGTGATCATGTGCCTGAGCGTGACCAAATGGGTTCACCTGAACTGGGGAGACGGGGGCCTCAAGCGGCTCTTCAAGAGAGTCTACAGACACCTGCGTCCTGGAGGCATGTTCATCCTGGAGCCACAGCCCTGGGAGTCCTACGTGAGGAGGAAGAAGCTGACGGTAAGAAACTAAGATGTCAGAGCGTTTGTAACAAAGCAACAGTGCTTGGGCTGTACCAGGTGTAAGTGGTGATTTTAAACCTTGATTTGTTTGGCTGACATATTATTATTATATTTTTTTTTACCTCTCATTTCACAGGATAATATTAACAGGAATTTTCACAGCATCCGCCTCAAACCTGACCGGTTTTCATCATACCTTACAACAGAGGTGGGCTTCACCAGGTCTGAGTACCTTGGGGCCCCCAAGTGTTCAATAAGAGGTAATTCACTAGTTTGTCTGAGCAAATGTATGCATTACATGGTATTCACCACACTAGCTTGATTTCCTTTTCAACTTTTCTCTTCACCCCCCGCCCCCCACCCCTCATCACAACAGGTTTTCAGAGGCCAATCTACTTATTTCACAAATGACCGCTCCTGCCTTGAAGATCATTGAATGTGAGTAGCCTCAGCCACCACCATACATACAAGCCAGCCAGCCGCCCTGAACTGCGAGGAATCGTCTGAGTCCTTCACAGTTACTCCAGCTTTTCAGACGCTGAAGATGAAATTCAGAGAGGAGAATGGGACCAAGAGTGGAATTAATTTCGTAAAGATGAGATCTGTCGAGACGAGGCACCGATCAGAATCCTCCGTGACTACAAATTCTTAAAGTATGGAGTGAACTCAGACCGGACTCCACAATGTGTAACCTGGAGCCAAAGCTTGGCCAGACTGTGGGAGAGGTGCTCATCTAATCATTCCCTTGGACTATCCTAATGCTAATGATGCTCCAGTTTAATGCACGGCCATAACGTGTTTGAAAATCTTTGGCCATTTCTTTTTACTTTCATGTTCTGTGCCACCACATCTCCATACATTATACATATTAGGGTTGGGCGATAGGGCAGACTTTTTTTCCAATTAGTCAACATCACAACTTTAACTGGCGATTAACTCCAACACTTGATTACAAAGCCATTAAACTGACATGATGTCCCTTAATAAGCCACACAGGAGTGCGGGTAATGTCTTTTATGCTGTGCAGACTATCAGTAAATGAAGCCCCATATTGCCGGCTCCTTTGCAACTACTGATGGCATGCGAATTGTCCTCTTAGTGGTTAAATCTGTGCATCATGTTTACAGCCTTGAATCCCGTTTTGGCAGACGATAAATAAAAATATTTTTGGTGAATTGAAAACAGCCAAACAAATTCCAAACAAATTTGGTCTATAGTCAATGTACTGTATTTGTTTCATCTTCCAACCCTAATATATAGTTTGTTTTGTCATTAATTTGCAAAATAGGCCATAGCGCTGAATTAACTTTAACTTGTTACAGAGCTGTGAAAATGTACAAGTCCACATTTTGAAATGGACAATATGAAAGCTCCTAAATTGCACAAACCTAAGACGCTATGAAGTGAAAAGTGGCTTGTCTAAGTGATAAAGACCATGTTGCACGAGGAGAGAGGTGCACTAAAAAACAGCCAAAACTATAAACATACGGTGAAGTAATGAACAGTGCACAGCCAAGATATGTTCAACATATCACAGTCATCAAATAATAGATTCTGCCATAATAACATGGAGACAGTACGTAGTTGTAGCAGGCCGACTACCACTGGGAACAGTACTTAGTATACGTAGTACCGCACACCTGACATCAGCTAAAAATATTAAATCCCCAAGTGCAAAAATGAGATGTCTGCATTTTCAAGAAAAAGAGTTTGGGCTGTTTTGAATGTAAACTTTCTACAAGCTGTCAGGCCTGTGTAATTTATTTGAGAGTTTGGATTGTTTTAAGGAAGGAAAAATCACTTCATGGGTTCTTGATGCCTTTTTTTTTGTTGTTGTTGATGCTCCATCCTAATGGTAGGGGGCACATTTGAGCTGTGGTGACACCCAGGTGTTGGATGATTCAGCACAGAGACCACGTGGACTATTTTTGCAAGGTTCATCTGTAGCATGCAGTGATCTTTTTATTTTACTTTTTAATGACCGTTAAGCCATAGCCCTACGTTTTTTTTCTATGTCGTGTACCATGTCCACAATGAGCGTAATGAAGTGTAAAATACAAGGCAGATGGTCTTCTAAAGCGTCTTCAATGCTGTATAATTCCGACTGATGCATTGTTTGTGTGTTCTGATCACCACTACTGGACAGGCATTCATTCAAACAGCATCAGAATCTTATTTCCAGCTCCTGAGTTGAATTCAACTTCTGTAAGGCTGAACAAAACTTTCCATTTGTAGAAAATTGATTACTAAAAAGTATCAAATATAACCACACAACTTTTTACCAAATTGCTGCCAAAATATTTTATGGGTCTTTTGCTCTTGAATTTGACAAAATATGCCATCATCATCTCCGTGTTTGGCCTAATGAGGACAGTTATGATTTACAGGTAGTCGGTCTTGGTGATTTGTATCTTTACTGGTGTTCAACCTTTCATTCAAGTGGCTGGGACTGAAAAGAAATCTTCCTTTTTTTTTTTGTGTCGGGTTCAATTTCAGCATTTGGCATACTAGAGTAGGAGATGATGGAGAAGATGGGTGATATGTTTCTATTTTTAGTAAGTGATCAATGTAAATATGTTTGCAAAATTTGTCAATATTAAGTTCATAACTGCTTTTGTCATTTTCCCAGTGGATTTTCTTTTGGTGTGTTTTCAAATGTTTGCTGCCAATTTGTGAGTGAGTCAGAGTTTTTGTCCTAAAACGGACCCCTAATCCAGCTCTGTAACAACAAATGAATATGTACATTGCTAAGTTCTGTTGTGTTCGCTTTGTTCTGTCCTGGCAGGCACATGGATTGTTAGATTGGCTCTTTATTTTTTTATAAACTGTTTGAAAGGACTGTTGTTGTCGATGCACTCTCATTTCACTTCCTTTGACATGTGATAGACATTTTAAAATATCTTCAAAATGATTTGAATTCTTATTCCATCAAACTTTTTCTAACAAGTTGTGCAACACTGATCTATACAATGAAGCTTCAGGTTACAAATTGAATTGAAATAATTGGCTTCAACCGCAGTCGGCCCATCAGACACTGGGCACCAAATCACCCATTTCTCCTAAACTAAGACAAAATAGCGTGGCAAAAAAAGATATAACACCCCCTTGTTTCAAAGGGGTTTAATGCCAGTGAGATGTTTTATCATTTCAAATATATGGTCAGGAACATATTCACGTTATAGTTGTGTATAACACAATTTTGTGCAATGTTTGCTCTTTAAAATTGTAATTCTGCGCTTAAAGCCAGCGCAAATCAATACCACATCACTGGATAATCATTTTACAGTGCAGGATGGATTAGAATTAAGAAAAACTGAGTGTTCTGAATGTGAAAACTTTGTTTCAGGCTTTCATGTCGGAAAGAAACCAAAAGTATATTTGACAAGATGGATTGCAGTGAAAGCACACCCTATTGTATTTTAATGTTTTTATTGTCATGTATTTATTTACATGTCCCGTATTTGCAACTGAAGACTCGGGACACATTCCAGGAAATGGATTTGATGAATAACAGCATTGGATTATCTATCTTTTGGCTGGGACAAACGGCTCTTATGAGTGTTAATCGACGATATTATTAACCACATTATGCAAGTCAGTAGTTCTGCTTTGTGCAACAAACGTGGAGGCCACAGAAACTAAACACTATGCTCACATTTTCTGTACTGTAGCTGCAACCTAATTATAAGATTTGAGCAGCATTAGCAATAAAATCTTGATAAAATAATTAGTCAGAAACACAATAAAGCCCTGACAGAACAATGCATAGCATAAACCCAAGGGATCTATCCTTTTGACTGCACTAAAATTCACCTCTTTATGTTGAATTTGCACTGACGACTCGAGGGATCTAAACTAGTTTAGTACATTTTTGCAGTTAAAGTTGATTTTTTATATTTACCCGAACTCCTGGAATCAGTTTCCTGGAATAACGGTTGTAATAAAATACCCCCTCTGTCAGGGAAGGTTTTATTGTCATGCCTCTGAACAAATAGATATATATGAATTTGTCTTTGTGTTTTATTGATTAAAAATGGTTCCAGATGTTGTGGTTCAGTATTTGCTGTACAGCACCTTATAAGGTTATTTAATTCAAATGTAAATGTTTGGGAGGAAGTACAGACATATTGGTATGGACTACTCTTACAGAACTATTGTGTGGTTCTGTTATGCAACTTTTTCACACTTTGCTACCTTTCACATGTTCTGTTTTCAAAAGCTGCTCTGATTAACGGCTGTGGTCTGCCCATAGGTGTTCTTATTGAGACAATCATCACAGCTTCTGTAAAGAGGTTAGAGAACCCACTTTGAAGGAAGCGGTGAGTTCAGAGTAAATCCACCCCCTTCATCTGGAAACAAGTCAGATTGATTGATGCATAGACGGACTACTGAAGGGGTCCGCTGGGCCTCCCTTTGACGCCACTGTTAACATTTGTTGTTGGTAAGTCAATCAAACGGCAACAAAGAGACACAAAATGACCAAAACGAGACAAAAAAATTACCACAAAGAGATGAAAAAAAAAAACCTTGCAGAGGCGGAAAAATGACTAAAACGAGACACAAAGCGACCAAATAGAGCCGCAAAATTAACAAATAGAGAAGCTAAACCACCACAAAGAGAAGCAAAACAAACACAAACGGACACAAAACTACCACAAAGAGCCACACAATTACCCAACGGAGACACAAAAAGACGTAAAAACAAACAATAAAAGACACAAAACTAACAAAAGAGACGCTAAACGACCAAAAGAGATGCAAAAGGAATCTGTGGCTCTTGTTCTTATGTACGAGGTGTGGGGGCCCTTCACATGTGTCTGTGCCGGCCCCATTGTCTCATAATCCGTCCATGGATTGATGTCACCGGGAGAGATTTTTCCCCGTATGTGTGACCTATTGCTGTACGTGCTCTGGCTGCTCTTGTGTAAAGGGAATTGTGAATTTCATGCCGTTTATGTCTCTCTTTAAAAGTGATCATCATCCAACACAAAGACCTACAGTCCGAAGTTTGGAACAGGGTGTGGACGCAGAAACCTGTACATTATAATACAGCAGCATCCCAGTGACAGTGTTTATTTTAGGACTGTTGTTGTGGATTGCATAATATTGTACTGGTGTTACTTCTGTTGTGTGATTCAATGGCATCAGTAAGCATTCATACATCTTTATTTTGTTATACTGTTACACTTGTGGACGTTAGAACCTATGATTATTTAGCCAAGAGTGTCTGCACACAACTTTTATTCCTTTACAGATTTACACATATTCATACATTTACAATTACATGTTTGTACATTACAAACCCTGAGGTCTAAAAGCAACAACAGAGACAGTTGTAGTGAGAAACAGACTGAAGGAAGCTTGTAACAAAGCTTAGCAGCAGAACTAGCGGGGACAGCAGTCTCCGCAGCACTCCATCAATCAGGCCTTCGTGGTTGTAAAAGTTAAAGGCTCATGACATCATAACCAGAACTCGTATAATGGCACTTTATGGACCCTTAGAGAATGAGGAAAATGATTCTCTGGTTTGATTACGCACAAGTTCAACTCTATCCTGAATGTCAAGTGCTACTTCAAATGAAATCCAAGCATTGCTCGTCACCTGGGTGATACCAGCGCTCTGGTGGATGATGGTGGGGGCAGCGTCAAAAGAGATGCCTCTCAACTGCAGGGTGAAGACCGTCGACACTGTGGTCAACACAGAGGGCATAATGAATGGAGCCATACATACTAAGAAGATTTGACCTAAAGTGCTCTGCCCTGGGCAAAGATTCACCCATCAGTGTCACAACAACCAGAACCGCACAACACCGGAGTAGTTTCAGGTCTGAATGTCTAACTGGCTCAGTCACGGTCTGAATTATTACCCTTGTTTTGTTTTGTTTGTTTTTCCTAAATGAGGAACTGGAAATTGTAATCTTTTTTTTTTTTTTTTTGGTCAGGCTGGAAACTTACTTTTATTGTGTTTACAAAAAACATAAGACTTAGGAAAGACTTCACATGAGTAAAAGCTCAAATAGTAACTGTAAAGGTCAAAGGTCATCTTGAATCAACCTTGATGCGTTTACACATTTCTTGATGATGCCATGTATTTAATGATTACTGAAATTAATGAAGTTTGGGATTCATCAAAAGTGACACAATAACACAAACTGACCGTCCGAGGCAGTGGTAGACCCACGAGTTCTGAGAGGTAAAATTACAGTTTTTTTCAACGGAGTCTGGAGGCTTTGGAGAGAACGTAGATAACCGTATAATAGACTGTATACCTGTCTCACGGCAAGGTAAAGCAGTGAACATATTCTAAATATAGCATACGCTGAAACTGATATAGATTCTTTTGGTGGACCTTTTTTAAAATACGTTTTGTTGCTGCCCCCGTCCACATCAGTACTTCGCTTAGCTTCCGTGCCGCTACTCCTGTCTGTTTCTCCAAACTGGGGGCGTGTTGACCGCCATCTACTGTAGGTCCTGCACTGACTATGTATAAGTACCTCGTACAAACCCCACTTCAAAAATACAAACTATCTCTTTAAAATTAAAGGAACCGCACCCCTAACCAGGACTTACTTGGACTGCATAATGTGACGTGGTGTTTTTTCCTTCAGCTTATAAAAAGCACCCCCATCAGTATCTTCTAACCCTAATTTCTCTACAGTGATACAGGTCTATACCTGTTACAGTTCAAAAATACATCCGTCCTGTGATAACTTTGTGCTCTAAGCTGTCAGCTTTGTGAAGACAGACAGCCTCGTGTAAACAGGTTTGTGGGGGGGGTTACCCCTTTGTAGTTTGGTCACGCTGTGCTGTCTGAATAGCACAAAGATTCCACTCAGATGACAATGCGGGGCACAATACAGCGGCACATGTTTACAAATAGCATCCGAGCCTTTAACACCTACCAGCCCGGACCAGTCATCAACCATCTTCAGATGGTAACTCTGGCACAACATTCAGTAGCCAGACGGATAATAACGTGTTTGAATCGTATTAGTTGGTTACTAGAAGTCAGTATTTCATCATTTATCACTGCTTGTTTTCCAGCTATGGTGTTTCCTCAAACCGAGCGGGTACATTTGTTTTGAGCTGGCAGCCATGTCTCTTCCTAAATAAATACATAAAAGAAAGTTCAACAACAAAGCCGTTTGACCTTTCAATCGGAGCCGGGCAGACGATTTGACAATGAGTTTGCTCTGCAGACGTGACTTTGTCCATCTGTTCCAGACAGTGTTGTCCAGTCAGACAGAATGGTGAGATAACATAAACACAGACAAGAGGCATAACACTTCATTCACAAAAGCTCTATTCCACCACAGCTATTTGGGTCAGTCACTTGACCATTATTGTGTCCCGTCAGTACAGCGCTGAGCTGGACTCAATCCAGACTGCTTTCCATGCTGTTATTTCCCTAAGGTCAAGCCAAGTGGGTAATGGGCTGCAGAGTTAGTGTTAACACTAAATGTGAGGTGTTTTTTTTTTAAAAGTGAAATCATTACTTTGCATTCTACTTGGGACGGTACAATTAAAGCTGATGGTGATGCTTGACCTAACTAAAGAGCGAAAAAAACAAAACCTCAGTCAATTTATTTTTCATGCATTTATTGGCAACACTGCATTTCAGACAGAAGGAGTGACTCTTCACAAAGGATTGATTATGAAATGCTATTAAATGTGAGATACAGCATCAGTCACACACGGGTTCAGCCAACAATAACAGATCCACGATCGCAGCTGCACACCTTAAAGCTGCAAATGTGCTAAGTTTAACTATATAAAGTCAACTTTAAAAGTTGTCAGATCCCACTGCATGTTAGAAGTCCAAGAGGGGTTGATTGAGAAGTTGTTTATCCAGAAGAATGCCGTCGGCGACCAGGATCCCAGCTACGTCAGCACCTGCAGCTGGTGCATGCAGGTGCTAAGACCGCACAGCACAGCACCTGAAAACGAACACATTACAACTTAAGGTAATCCTACAGTTAGCAATTAAACTAAAGTGTTGTGTTTGCAATACAAGTATGAATATATAAGTTTTGCACAGCTCTACTTTATGATTCTGGCAGGCCTACCTGTATCGGCGAGGGCAACCGTGATGACCAACGATGTACTCCTGAGCATAGCAGAACCGTCTGCAGAGTCCTCTATACCCACATGTCCAGTACTGCATTTCTGGATCATTACCTGTAGATAATCAGAAAAGAGTCACAAATATGTTCCCATATTCCTGATGAATATTGACCTTTTCATCAACTGCAATCACAATAAATCCGTTCATCTTAAAAAAGCACATTTCAAATGACTTAATGGTCAAGGTAAATGTCTGAAAAACGTTGTGATTTCATCATTTGTTTAACTTCTCCTCAGAGCCACGCAGACAAGCCCAGTGCACGATTTGCTTGATTTGATCTCACACACAGTAAGAAAACGGGTGTATCCATTGCTTACCCTCCCCGACTGCGAGCATCAGGAGAAGCACAAGGAGAACCAAGCTCAGTCCCTTCATGTTTGGGTACCAATAAGCTTTCAGACACTGTTGTTGACAGGCTGATGCTGCATTTATACAGCATTTCAACCACGGGGGAGGAGTCCGTCGTGCTCTGTCCAAATCACAATAACAAAGTATCGCTGAATGATGGCAGTCTGAGGGCTGGAGGTCAGGACTATCAGCTTACTCAGCTTAGTAAACAGCTGCAACTTCTTGAGAATTTAAGATTGCTTTTAGGTATTTTATTCATAACCATACTGTAATTTTCTAATTTTCAGCGTGCAAAAAAAAAATCTTTATTTTTCAAGCTGCTTTGTGATACAGATAGTGCGACCGTAAATGATCTATACTGTTCACCAACACAGACATCTAAATACAAAAGGGACAGTTCTTTTGGTATTGTACTTACATACACCTATATGGCTGTACCACAAAGTACTCCTTCAAAAGTACAAGCCCTCGAAAAGTTATAATTATAGGTGAAATACAAATTAATCTGTTTGTTTTAGACACAGTAAGCAGTACAATTCTGTCTGTCCTGCTGTGTTTTCAGGGCTGCCCTCTGTTCGACCACTGCTCTGCCCACATCCGAATATGGCAGTAGTTCATGTGTTATTGCTGATGCTGTGAAACTACAATCAAACAGCACAAAACATGCTGCTCCAGTGACACAGGGGAGGATTGTTAACGAAACAATAACAACACAAGGCATCGGCACACAGACATGTACTTGTATAGCATGCCCCCTAGTGCTTATGTAAAGATGTTTGCTTGTTTATTCCCTCACACACGCGTGTCAACATAAACCACCTTGAAGGGACACGTCATAATCCAATCTGTGAATAATCATAAAATCATAAAATGATAAACACTATCTTTTTGCAACCATTGGCCTGGGAAAATCAGAAAACAACTGCTGCATACAATAGAAATACTCAAGTAAAGTAGGCCTACAACTACATCAATTTTGTAAGTACAATACTTGAGGCCTACATCTGCTAATTTACATGCAACTACTGTAGTATTGTAACTTTCTGGTACACAAGGTGGCGACATATATTTTACACGACGGTTATTCAACAGCGAAGAATAACTTTAGCCGTCTGCGCATGCGCAGACCGTACAGCTGCAGCCAACAACAGTTGTGAACGGTGTGTGCCCTATCATTCCAAGATGGCGGACCTCCTAGGCTCAATCTTAAACTCGATGGAAAAGCCTCCAACAGTCGGCGACCAGGAGAGCCGACGAAAGGCTCGAGGTACACCATACTTTGCGTAAAATAACGACTCGCTTTGCGTTCGTTTGAAACGGTTACAATGGATCCGAAGGGACTTAGATGTGTGTGAAAATGAGAAGGACAGGCGACGGAGCACTTCTGGTGCTGCCATTGGTCAGTTGAGCCTTCAAGTAATGTGAAGCCGCGGGCCCGTGTTCAGCACCGCCTCAACGTGCATTATGAGGCAACGAAACACCGTGAAGCACTTGTTTCGAAGCGTTTGATACAGAGACAATGTCTGCTGGCCATGTCCTTGATGTGTAGGAAGAGATTTACTCTGAGGGGCACCGCTGTTACTGTGACGCCAGCCCGCCAAAAGCACTATGTAAACAACCCGCGCTGATGTACCTGCTGCAGCTTCCTGGATGTTGACGTAGAAAACAAGTTGCATCCTTCGTGCTCTGCCTTTTACCTGCTATTATTTCCACTCATGATCACTTTAAGATACCTTTTCTCTCCATCAATGAGTTCACAGGGTTGACTTTTCAGAAACCATTATATTTGCTGTTAGCCCGGGCTATGGTCATTTAGTAGATACAGGTGAATGAAATGTGCTTATTGGTAGTGATGAAATACTACAGTTGGTAAACCCCTCATGTATTTAGAAGATACCGAAAGCTTCCTTTGAGACTTTCTTCTTCTGAGCCCAGCTCAACATTGTAACACTGTGGCAAAGCTGAGAGGATTGTTGCTACAAATAAACAAACGTCATCCTATTTTCAGTTATTGTGAATACATAACCACAAGACGGTGGTGATATAAGAAAAAAAAAAAAAAGGTGACCTAATCCATTTCATTAACTTGCTGAGTATGCCTGCCAATGTAAACACATGCAACACATATTCTGATTTGAGTCACTCTGTACTCGCCCTTAAGGATCTGGAAATGTGGTTTTGGGATTACAGGAAGTCTGTCTTTTGATTAGCCTTATTAGTAAAAAGAATTATAATAGGCTGGTTGCCTTAAACAGGAACCTTAAATGTTAGGCTATATCAGACACAAACAAATAACATTTCTGTCTTTTTTTTTTAAGAGCAAGCAGCCAGACTCAAGAAGATGGAGGAAGATGAGAAGAGAAAGAAAGCCGAGTTCAGGAAAAAGGTGAGAGCTTAAGTGTCACATCTGATACACACTGAATATACACTCAGTGGCACTTTATTAGGTACACCACTACAATCTAATGCAATCCAATACAAGTGTTCTGCCAAAACTTCTACCTTTACAGAATTGATCATGTTCACTTTTTGTTGACGTTTTTGGAAATGTGTCAATTCAATTACAGTATATGTTTATTCCTGAGGTCATAGTTAATGGTGGTGTCGTATACCGTATTATACCGTATTTTCCGCACTATAGGGTACACTTAAAAGCCTTTAATTTTCTCAAAAAACGACAGTGAGCCTTATAATCCAGTGCGTTTTATATATGGATTAATTCTGGTTGTGCTTACTGACCTCGAAGCGATTTTGTGTGGTACACGGCGCTCTGTCAAAATGTTTTAGTACGACTTTGGTAAACTACAAAGCTGCACCGCTTGCAGCATTACGGCTACCGTGGTCAGGAGCGTCGCGGAGTGATACATACTGTGCTTCACCATAATATTACAGCGTGTGTGTGTATAAGGACCCCAAAATGGCGCCTGTCAAGAGACACGCTTACGACGCGGACTTCAAACTCAAGGCTATCAGTCACGCGCGCACGACACTGACTCGGATAATGACGAGAGAGATCCGGGCATGCTGGATGCCGTAATCGCCCAACTGTTAAACTCGGACACTGAAGATGAAGAATTTGAGGGATTTGTGGACGAGGAATGAACTGAAAAAGTGAGTGTATTGTGTTGTATTTTACGTGTTACAACTGAACAAGGTTGGGAGTTATTGTGAATACGCTCATTAACGTTTGAACAATGTTGAGAGTTTTTGTGAACACGTTTAATAAAGTTTGACTTATCTGACTGGTTTGTTTCGCTTAATGCGCCTTATAGTCCGGTGCGCTTCATATATGAAAAAAGATCGAAAATAGACTATTCATTGACAGTGCGCCTTATAATCCAGTGCGCCCTATAGTGCGGAAAATACGGTACGTTATATTGAGAGGTAATTGTTTGTCCTCACCATTTACACATATGAGGGGGGCACAATATTATAAACTTCTCAATGTAATGAAGTCCAGTATAGTCCTGTCCTCGACTAAAGAAATTCTTAGTCACTCATACGATTTTGTCGACTAATGGATGGAATGTCGACTTGATGTAGTCGACAGATCTGTAAAACTGAGTTCCTCCTCAAAGAATCATGCAAAAGCACAACTTTAAATCTTGTGTTTACCAGAGATGTGTGCATACATTTCTTGGAAATAAGTAATTTCTCATGAAATCTCGTCTCTCGTGGGCTAACGGGGCAGCCCTAGTCCAGTACAACCCCACCTTCAACTATGACATCAATGTTAAAGCGTATCATTTAATAAACACCTCTGACAATGTCAACAAACACATTCACGGCATCTTAAAAGTAGAATTTGTGAGCGGTTGTGTTGAATTGTGTTAGATTGTTTAAATGTACCTTTTCTAAATTGTTCACTGGGTGTAGCTCTGGCACGGAGCGCCTGTTGGTATTCATCACATGCAAAATTACAGAGACTGTGGCTCCCTTTGTCTCTTGTTTAGATGGAGAAGGAAGTGTCGGAGTTCATTCAAGACAGTTCACAACAGAAACGAAAATACAATCCTATGGGGAAGATTGAAAGGAGTATATTGTAAGTACTGATTACTTTAGTTAATTACAATAATCCCAAGATTTTTACATGTAATTTAACTACTGCATTTACATGTTATTTAACTACATGGCATTCCTTCCTGTCTCATAGGCATGACGTTTCAGAAGTGGCAGGTCTGACTTCTTTCTCTTTCGGGGAGGACGAGGAGAGCCGTTATGTCATGCTTTTCAAGAAGGTCCGAATACTTTGCTTTCACTCCAGTGTTGGATATTAAAATAATTTGGGGAAATGTGACTAATTTCCACCTTGTGCTGTCGCAGGAGTTTGCTCCATCAGATGAGGAGCTGGAAGCCTATCGCAAAGGAGAGGAGTGGGATCCCAAGCTGGCAGAGCAGCGGCGCAGACTAAAAGTAAGGCTGAATGCTCTTTTGTTTTTTTTCTTCACTGCAGCCCCTATTCAGACAAGAGGCTCTTTACAATAATCTGAGGGCAATTTAACAAGTCGGTCTCATGTCTGAATAAGCATCCTGGTCACTTGTGCGTAAAGGTCACAGCGACGATCTTACTGCGTCTGATCCAGAGACATTTCCACTTCACTTTCAACTCGGCACAAGTCAAGAACAATCACTGTAATAGATTTATTATCTCAGTCTTCATCTCTTATGCATAGATAAACCATAAAACACTGTGAAAAAGCCTATTTGAAGTTGTTAGCTGCAATTTTGTACAGACTCGACACCAATACAAGGAGAAAAATGATCATGAAACACTAAATTCTTCACAGACTGTCGCTTCAATGGAGTATAGATTGCCTTGACCGGAAAAGGTCTTCTTTTGCTTTGGATACCATGGTTGTGTTGCTCTTTCTCTGTAGTTTATAGTAGGTCGTTTTTAGTATTGTAGTTAGCATCTACAGTTGCTACATGTCCCATTATCTTCTCAGGAGGGATGTGGAAATGTGTTGAATAATTTACTGAAGCAGCTGCTGAGGGGAAGCAGGTATAATTACTTTCACGCTGCAGCCTCGATGATATCTCACTATGTATAAGGGCTCGATTTGTCCTTTTTAATACCCTGTCGCGGTCCGTTGACTTTATGTTTCCTCGTCACCGCAGGAACAGGCTGCATTGGAAGAAATCGCATCCAGTCAGACAAAGAAAACCGAAACGTGTCCCAACTCCAACTACAGAGACAAGTACAGTCACCTGATTGGCACCTCGGCTGCAAAAGATGCAGCACATACACTAGAGGCCAACAGGGCTTATGGCTGTGGTGAGTAAATGCTGTTGCACTGATCGCTGCATTGCTTTTTTACGCATCACATATTTATTTACTCATTACGTTGCTATTTTTCCCTCGCAGTGCCGACGGCCAACAAGAGGGACACCCGCTCCATAGAGGAAGCCATGAATGAAATCAGAGCGAAGAAGCGGCAGAAGCAAGAGGGCGACTCGGGGGCACACACCAGCAGTTCTTGAGTCTCCGCCATCTTTCTGTCTACTGTTTTGTGTGTGAGTGTGTGTGTGCGTGCGTGCGTGCGTGCGTGTGGGTGCATTAGTGTGTCTGTGTGCACGTTGTGATTCATCCTATAATGCAATATCTTGTACTTCAGACTTTTAAAAGTATAACTTATATTACAGGCGGGGATGTCACTCTCTGACTTAGACTGTGTTGAAATCATGAGGTCTTGTTTAGTGGGGGACGCTCAGGTGAGTCTGATCCAGGAGCTGGATTACTCTACGTGATTAACATTAGCTTGGGACTTTCTGTCAGTTTCCACGCTTCTCACACAAGATTGGATCATATACAGTTTGACAAAACCAGTTTCGATTTTAAAAACTATGTGTCTGGGTGTTCGGCTACTTAAAAACACCTTCGGTATCTTCATACATCATTTTTAAAGGACATTTTTGGCAGTGGTTGACACGTTTGATGCAGATCTGCATTCACAGTCCTAAGGGACATTTTTAAACATTAAAGTATAGACAGTTTTGAGCTGTGGCCGGGCCAGATTATGTTTTAGGCAAAGCATGGCTGAAAAGTCAGGGTTCCAAATATCCAGTGCAGCTTTGAAAAGGGAAACGAGAATGTCGTCTATTGACCTGCTTTTGAAAAGAAAAAATGTTCTTACTCTCAACCTGTTTCAGATCTTTGTAAAGTTGGAAGCATGCCATTTCCTCCATCTCGAGAGGAATCTCATTTTTAGAAAATGCTGTTTATGTGGGTTTTAGGAATTTGTGATTAAGTTAAACATTTTCTTTGTTTTGATACATCTGCACTGACTGTGAATTAAGCTGTTGCTCCAAACTAAATGTTTTATTATTAAGCCACGTGATAGCTTATAATAGGCATCACAGCAGGAAGCAGAAGTACCAGACTCATTGTAGGAATATTGGTCATGTCTCTTTTCTTTGTTATATCTTCTAGTACATCTCTTGGCATCTTGATGTCTATTTTAACATGGTTGCACTGTTTTATCCCCTCATGTGTGTTAATAAATGGAGAAGAGTGTTCGACCTTTGTATGTTTCCCTCATTTCTGCGAAGTATAATCTTTGCACTTTAGAAGGTTTTTTTTGACTATTTTTGTATTTTATAATATAATTGAATCCAAAAAAAACAACAAAAAATTAAAACAACACAAATACAGGCTCAAAAATGACCAAATAGTTTCACTATCACTGGAGTTAATAGAAGATAGTACAATGACTTTATCATGGTGCATTCTATCATCATCTACAGTACTTAGCCTAATGTTCAGTATATCAACCACACACACACACACACACACTTGGGTATTTACATATCTGACAGCTAACCTTCTCTCATGAGACAAATGGACATGTTATGGTGGGTAATGTGCACTTATGGACATTATTTTGCAGGCGTGCAATCTAACTAAGTACCTTTTACTTTTAGTGGTACTTTGCTTGAATCCTTCCATTTTAAGCTACTTTATACTTCACTACATTTCAGAAGGAAATATTTTACTTTGTGCTTTTTCACTTCACTACATTTACCTGACAGATATAGTTACTAGCTCATAAAATTAGATGCATTGTTAGATATTAAAGCAGTATAATACATTAAAAGGTACATGTGCGGTGCCATTCTGTCAGCTAGAGTACTTTTAATATTTTAAGAACATTTAACTGCCAATACTTTTGTAATTCTACTTAACTAAATTATGAATGCAGGATTTACTTAATCCAGCTGTATAGTGTGGACTCGCTATTTATACTCCAAGTAAAAGATCCTCCACATCCTCCACATCTGTCATGTTATGACTCCACAGCTGATCTATTTCAGGCTCGTGCGATCACTCTACTGTCGTCCCTGTTGCTGAGCTGGCGCTGCATGTTGTCACCTGAAGGAGGCGCCAGAGATTAACCAAGAAAAAAAGCTTTTTTTTTTCTTTTTTTCATCCTTGTCTCACACTGTCCTGCAGTTTCTGTCCTGCAGAACAAACTTTATTGCGCGCCGAAGACTCAAGTCACGCACATGTAAAAAAAAAAATGAAGTCCACGTTTTTCTTGTTTTTCATCATTTGGTTTGCAGATGCAGAGCTAAAACCCCGGACAGGTAAGACCCAGACAGACCCTGCTGAAGGGGCTCACGGTGGAGAAAAGCATGAAACTGTGACTCGGATAAGGAAAGTTTGGTCGGACTTAGCCACAACTGAACTGATATTTGAAGTTTAACATCCTCTACTGCTCTAAATATAACTAACCGTGTTGTTGTGGTAAAGCTTATGTATATAATTCTGTCACAGAAGCCACCAAAAGTTCCATTTAAAATATTAATGTGCTGAAGTGGGATCAGTGGCACCTTTTCCTTCTGGTTTGCATTACTTATACTGATTTTCGGTTTTGACTAAATATCTTTGACAAATGTTTTATTAGTTCATATTGAATAGCTTTTGTTTTTTACGTTCATCTTTGCCACATGTAGCTCATCCTCCTCATTTTTGCCACCCAGGTTCCCAGCTGGTATGTACTTTCAAAGACAAGACCTACAGCCCAGGAGACAGCTGGCATCCCTATCTGGAGCCCTTTGGATTCATGTTCTGCATGCGCTGTGTCTGCACAGAGGTACCTCTGGACAGTTATTTATCATTTCTAAACCTAAAGGTCTACTGCACTAAAACTGTCTGAAGAACTCTCTGGTTGGGATTTAAAGGTGCTTGTAAACTATAATATTGCTCTCTCTTAGGCAGGCCACGTGAATTGTAACACGATCAAGTGTCCTGCTCTGCCATGTGAAAACCCAGTCGCTGAGCCGCAGCAGTGTTGTCCAAGATGCACAGGTAGAGTGTCCTCCTTTAACGCCTTATCAGCTCTGAGGTTTACAGTTTTACTGGTGACATTCAAGCCTCCTGTCCTGTGTGATGTGCCCTCCTCAGACGCGCCCAGGATCCCTGCAGGGCTGAGAGCTTCAGTGAAATCCTGCAGGTATAATGGAAGTATTTATCAGCCGGGGGAGACCTTCACAAAGCTCGACCTCTTCCCATCCAAGCAAAGCAATCAGTGTGTTATGTGCACATGCTCTGTAAGTTGCATCTCATTTACTACCTTTATTTTTTTTTAAATCTATCTGTTCATCTAAATGCGTGCAGTGTTTATGACGTTGAAGGTCTATCATTTTTCGTGAGCTCAAGTTCTTATCTTACATGTTGCAAAATTCTCTCTGTGAAATGTTGTTCGTACGGTATACTGCTTTTCATAGCAAAGATACCATGTGCTTTATGGTCTATAAAAAAACCCCGGAGAAATTAAAAAAATAATAAAAAAGAAATATAGCTTAAGTTTTCAGATGTATCTTAATCTTAAAGAAAATCTATGACAAAACCTTAATCACTACTAATGCTGACTATGTTTGCAATCAAATGTTTTCCCACTGAATATTTAATATTTAACAGTTAGTTTCTCACAATCCTCCTTTGATTGGGAATATTTATTTTCCTCTTAAACACCATATTCAAGCCCTACCACCACAGCTAAAACATCTGCTTTAATTACTATGTGAATTAAATGATGTTAAAATGTCTCATCTTTCATTCATTGAAAGATTTTCGATTATTTTTTTTCAAAATGTCATCATGTGTCTTATAAGGTACGTGTAATGTTGCATGTATGCATGAAGAGCGTCTCTGCCCACTAACTTACAGCTGCTAATGCTATGCAGTGAAAGTGGAAATGTGTTGTTGAATTCCAGCTCATTTGTAGCTGGTGAAGGCATCTTGCTTCGGTCCGTGTGTTGACTTAGCTTGGTTGTGATCGGCACAAGAAAATGGATGAAAGTTTTCATTTGGAAAACCAAAGGCAGATATCGGAGAGGAGAGCAGAAGTGAAGCCAAAATTGACATCACCCTAGAGTTGTCTTTTAAAAAAGCCACATGATGTGAGGAGTTAATTTTATGAGTTGTTAAGTGGTGTTTGTTAACAGATGTTTCCAAGGAGACAACACATAACAATACACCTAACAAAATGATTTCTCGCAAATCACGTTTATCCCAATACATTTCTTCCATGGATCGCTTAGTCAATATTGCCTTGTTCTATTCTCTCTGCAGTGACTCTTTTAGGCCGGATTTTAACGTCACGTCGTCCCAGCTTCACTCCTGACTGTCATATATGTTTCCTGTAAATGACAGAAGACAGTGGGATTATGATTGACAGCAGGACAGCACCTTGCATGTGTGGCAAAATAATACGTAAATTGATTTGGACAAAAGCAAAATAAATTTGGTGTCTCATTACGTGTTTCCTGGTGTTTTTCAAGAACATGAGATCTCAGAAGGCACTTTGATTATATTAATTAAAACGGTCTAGCGAGGCCTGAAGAAAGCTTTTAGTACTTAAGCCTTGGCCTCTGGAGCTCATACTTGGAAAATAAAAAAGTAAGAAATGTTCCCTCCCTTTCTTTTCTCAGAATGGAAACATCTTCTGTGGTCTGAAAACATGCCTCCCAATCACCTGTTTGTCACCGCTTTCAGTCCCAGATACCTGCTGTTTGGTGTGTAAAGGTAGTAAGTTCTTTTTGAAATTTAACGTGCAGATTAGGCCTGAGCGTTGGAATGTTTTTCTGACATATACCATAAAATGCAAATAGATGCAAAAAACCCCCCACTTAAAAACAATCTATATAATGTTTAATATAATGAATTGTGTTCAACTGTAATGCATTAAATCAAAGAAAACACAAAAAACACGATACAATCAAATCACCATGATACAATTCCACTAAAAGTCGATATACGGCAATTTTGCATCACAGCCAAAGCCCTAAGTCATATTTTCCATGTTAATTAAATTGTCCTCGCACTTTTCTTTTTCTCCTTTGTCTTCAGATCATGGCATGAGTGGGTCCTCATCAACTGAGGATGGAAACCAGCAACTGAACAGAGGCGTTGTATGTTCTCGCTGATTTATTATAAAATCAACACATCTTAGACTTTGCTTTCATATGAAATGTGCCTATCTTTGAAAATATATTTAAATATAGTGGAAGGTTGTAAATTGGTGTTGTCAGGATGACATTATTCAAATTATTTCTGAATTTCTGAAAAGACAAAGCATTCAAATGTTCCCTTAAGAGCCACGGACCACTCGGCCTGATAATAAGACTGAATTGCAATGTTGTTCTGTTTGGAAGAAAAAAAAGAAGAGATGCAGGCAGTGATTCAGAGATCTGGAGCCAGGCTATAAACATTTATGATTTATGGTTAAACGTGATGCTCTTTCAGCTATCACTCAGGGGGGAAAAAAAGTGAAGCCAAGATGAGAGTAAATGAAAGATAACCGAGTTTTATTATATCTGCTTCAATAAAAGAGGCATTCAGTCGACCAGTGCTCAGGAGAGCAGAGCAGGGTGCGGTTCGACCGTGCCACCCCACCCAGGGTCAGAACTTCTCCTAGAGGCCTGAGCCTCAGTAAACTTAACCTCAAAGGAGCTTCAGAGACCACCGTGAAGATTCTGTTGCAGAGGAAACACCAAAGAGGTGAGACTTGTCAAAACAGAGCAATCCAGTATAGGTATTTGATTTTATAGACATGTTCCTAGCAACTTTACGATCGCTCCCATATGTAGCGCAATGCTCAGCTGTTTTCCATTTCTCTCAGCGTGTTTCTACAATGGCAAGACGTACTCTCATGGAGACATGTGGCACCCAGTTTTGGGGAAGGTCCTGGAATGCATCCTGTGCACTTGTACTGATGGCCTCCAGGACTGCAAACGCATCACGTGTCCCAGCCAGTACCCATGCCAAAATCCTTTGAAATCAGCGGGAAAGTGCTGCAAGACATGTCCAGGTAGGCAAACATGGCTCAAACATAATGAAGTGCTTATACCGACATGATGTTGATTGGCTGTAAACATCATTCACACAACTTGTGTCTGTTTTTTGTCCCTATAGAAAGCAAAGCTGAACGTAACCAGACCCAGTGCTATCTCGGATATAGAAATAACCTCTTGGTGTATAAAGTAGACGCATCTTTGAAAGCTGACCCACCCAACACAGTTAGGAGTATCGCTGTTGAAAGACAAAGCACGGCTCAGGTTGAAGTGCAAGTGTGGAAGACTGTTGAAGGTACTGTACTACTGGTTGGAACTATATTAAAGGAATAGTTTGACATTTTTGTTAGATGAGAGCATTGATACCACTCTCTGGCTGTTAGATAGGCTATGGAGCTGCCAGCAGTCATTCTTGGACTGACTTGAGAGCAGTATCAGTCTCTCAACTAAAGCTGGAATTATGCTTCTCTAGGCTGCACATAAGTGCGCGTGCACAAATATCATACGGCCATGTTTGCATGTGTGTTTCTTTTTATACTTCTGGGGACTTGGTGTAATGTATGTGTAACGTACATGTAAAGAAAACGTAGAAGAAATTAAGAAAAGAAAATCAATTTCACCCGAGCGGCAAAATCCAGGTCTGTAAAGTGAAGCTAATGCGGAAGTGACATAAACCTGCATTATTTCTAATGGCCAGCAGGGGGCGGCGCACTGGTTGCGAAAAGAAGTTTGATCGTATAGAAGTCTATGAGAAAATGACACTGCTTCTCACTTGATTTATTACCTCAGTTTACTACCTTGTTCAGCGTTCGGTTGTACTTCCACGCTTTCGTGTCACTTCTGGTTCCAAAAAAACAAGATGACGACGCCCACAACGCCAAACTCTAGGCTTTAAAACGGTAGTCCGCAAACCAACGGGTGACGTCACTGTGATGTCCACTTATATACAGTCTATGATAAAAACAAACAAACCACTTCATCCGTGAAACAAAGGTAAAATAATTTGGGTGGATTTGTCTCCGTGGAAGCACAATTACAGTTTTAAAGAAACACACACGCAAACGTGTTCGAACGACACCTGTAAACATTCACAAGAGTATTTTCAAAAATGTCAAACTGTTACTTTCAGACAAATACACAGTATTGCTGCACACATGTATGACTCTCAGCTTTTATTCATACAGGTGTTTTACAATTAATGGAAATTGGTGACGTTCAAAGAAAAGATATTGTGGATCATCCAGAAAATTACACATTACTCACAACACTTGATGAAGGTTTGTTCCATGATGGCTTTTTTTATTTTTTAAGATTCAGGAAATACTTTTACTTGGTAATATCCTCCTGATTTATTTCGGTTTTGGTGACAGATTAATTTGAATTCAAGTTCGTTTTTTCAGAGACGTGGAGAAAGTTTAAAGATGAGGGAGAAAATCTGAGCACAGCTCCTCAGACCACAATTTGTGAAGACGGCATTCGGGAGATGGTGACTTTCCTAAATCCCAAGCAGACAGAAGACCTGTGTTCACCCTGAAGGTTTTTTCCTCCTTTAACACTCTTTATATCGATATTCCCAATAACTGCATGGCTATAATACAGTACATACTTTATCCACACTCGGATGTCCTGCATCATTCCTGTAATACAAGTGGAATTTCTCATTTATAATATCGTTTATTGATTGATACATTGTTGTCCATCAAGTTTTAATCATCACATATTTTACATGTAAAATATTAGGTTACAAAACACAGGCTATAGCAGTGTTTGATAACTGTCATAGTCACACACATTATGAGATTGAGTGGATTTACAGGTGGAGGAGCTCAGAGGTGGAGACAGCCTCAGTGAGCAGCGACTGAGGACACTTTGCATCAGTGTTTCTCAAACAAACCCCTTTGCTTTAACCATATGAAAATAATCTGTATTGTGCACGATGTTGGGCAAGGGGCCACTTTCTGTTCTGAATGTAAAGGGTTTTATAAGGATGTTATATGATCATCGACATATTTATTGTAAATACAAACTGAGGTTTTGTCACCTTATTTAAAGCGTGTTGGTTCTCGTATGACTTCTGTGTATATACATTTGACTGTCTGAATGTGGTTTTTTTTCATGAAGTAGCAAGTGTTATTGGGGTTCAATCTGCCAGTGGATGCACTGCTGCGTCACACTTGTGTGTTTGTTAGTGAGAAAACAGCCTTTCCCAATACGGTCTGATGTCAAAATATAGACTTTTTGTTTTTAATGCAGCCCCAGGATTTGGTTTGATATTATAGCCTTATACAACTCCACATACCAGGAATATTTGTATTTTAATGTGGTCATAGTTGATGTAGCTGAATGCACTCTGTACATCTGCTCACATATTTAACCCATAAAGTTTTCTCATTGTTTTACTCCAGTGAACATGTTTGTCTGATTGTTTTTCAGCCGCAACTTTCATGTTTTAATGTAACGGAATCATTTGAGTCATACACAGGAAGATACTGGGAATATGTACTTTGGACAGGCTCATAGAGCTCAGAGTTGTCTTTGAAGGCGTTGCCAAAAAAAAAAAAACGATTTGCTGATTCATTTATGTCTGCATGCCGGCCGCAACAGAGAGGTCCTAACTCCGGAAGGCTGGATAAACTGTTTTTCTGCTGCAGGTGAAATGTTATCAAAGGCATGAAAATCAGTAGCAGAAGTCCAAACTTTCTTTACCCCCCCGCCCCCCAAACTCACACACATGCACGCACACACAATTTTTCATAAAAATCTGTCGTTATTAGTTCATTCCACTTTTCCTCAAAATGAAAGGTTCAATATGTGAGATTTTCTCATCCTTATATCACTAACTCTCCTCATTATTAGTTATAGTGAGTCAGGAGGAAAGATAGGAGCCTGAAACAGCCTAATAACTTATCCAACATCTTACTGTATATTGTACAAAAACGTCTGTGTGCGCTGGCAGAACTGTGCTCCTTCCTGTTTCCATAAAGCGATATCCTGCGGGAAAGAAGTAACGACATCCTGCAAAATCCAGTTATCACAGCATCCAACAACAGAGAGACAAAGTGAACATGGCGGAGCATTTTGCAGCTAAAGAGACAGATATTTCGCCCAGGTGATGGTGGAGACTAAAAACAAAGCTGAAAAGAGCGGATCAGAATCACCTGAATGCTGATGTGACTGTATCTGTGTAAATGAGCAACTGTTGACTTAATTGTTCGCCATATCAGCTCAAATTGGGAACATTATGTCAGCGTTGTGGTCGCAGTAGGGGGCGTCCTCCGGGTCAGAAGTGAAGTGAATGCAGAAGAACCTGCGTTCTTTCTAATGCCCAGCAAGGGCTGAGAAACTGACCCGACTTCCCACTTGATTTATTACCACAGTAAACATTTTCCTGACAAGTTTATGGTCTCAATCGATACTTTCAAGTCTTCTCCATTACAGCATGCTGTTCATTCCATTTACAGTGAAATAGATGATAAAGCAGTTTATGCTTTAGGGCGGGGCTACCTTGTGATCGACAGCTGTCTGTGTTTTGTTTTTTAGAACTTCAACCCTTTCACAGTGTATCTTCAGTTCATGAAAGTTGACTGTAATGTTTAAGGTTGTACTCGGCTCCGTGTCACTTCTGGTGCCAAGAAAATAAGATGGCGACAGCCAAAACGCCAAACTCAATGCTTTAAAACCGTGGTCCACGAATCCATAAAGTCACAGTGACGACATCCACTCCTTGTGCACAGTGCAACTTGCTTCCGCTGCCCCAAAGTGACCAAAAAAACCAGCTATGCAGATTTCACGTCTACCAAGATTTTTAAAGCATTAATGCATTGGAGTGCAGAGAAATGACGCTATAATTTGCCTAGAAAATATATAAATGCAATTTTGAATAACTGCAAAATGGTAAACCGTAACTTATTGTTAATAGGTGAGATTAAGGTGAGACTGAAACACAGAGTAAGGAAAGTAGATAATACTTCCAATCCAAACATTGAAATAACACTAGACAATGTCATGGAAAATAATGAGCTCCCTAAAAGCTATGTAAGCATGATCTGTGAAAGCAGTGCTTTTCCTCAGCAGCACTGTGTGCAGTCTGTCCGCAGGCCCGTTTGATCAACAGGTGTCAAATTATCACCGCGGTTCCCATGACTCAGAGTGCAACTGCAGATTTTGGTAGACTGAGTGGGCGCTTCAGAATAATATCGCTTCCCTTCACTGTGAACTCCCGACGTGCTCTCTCTGTCCCCTCCCCTTCCACAATGACTCATTGTGTTTCTTTCACACTTTGCGCCAGACAGTCTCTCACTAAAGGCATGAAACAATATTTTGAAATGGACGCACTCCCCTTGTGCGCCTTCATTACTCTCACAAAAAGGCTGTCATGTTTTTTGTGTAAGCTGTTGGGCCTGACAGTTTATTACAGTCTCTCCCTTGGTTCAACGAGGCTGTTCCAGAAAAAAAAAGGGTGAGAAAGGGGTGTTCTACTTTAATGCTGCCAACTTAAATTAGTAATTAACATTTTCACGTTGCCACTCTCCCATGCAGGTCATCGGATGATAAACATGACATGTTCATATTTTAAACAAGATTGATTTTCAACAAGCATGCTGGATCTGGCAATGCATGTTTCGATTTCGCTTTTTTTTTCTTCTGATGGAAGTCCTCTCAGTCCTCATTTTGTGGATGTTTAAATTTGTCCCACGGGCCAACTCAGCTATGCATGCTTAATCTTGGCTCTGGCAATTGTAACAGCTGGGGGCAGTCAGTAGGTATAAATCATACAGTCGGTCAGCTCTTGTGTATGTTACTCCGCCCTGCTGCCCGTGTAGCTTAGATTCAGTGAAAAATGAGGAAAATGTGAGACTCGGGGTCACGACTCGGCCCAGGATTGGAGGCGCTTCTGAGCCATTGTTGTGATATTAACAAATCTCATTTGCTGTTGCTGATCAGAGAACATCAATTCATCCATGTCACATAAAATACTTTGAAATAGTTCGAGTTAAAGACGTGCTCCCTGCTCCGCTGTCTTGCAGAGGAAAGCAGCTGAGTTGAACTCATTTAAAAAGACTGACTGAAACATTTCCTCGTGTGCTGCAGCAGGTAGTTCCTCGCTGATGCACACAGCGTTTACGAGGAACTGAAGCATTGCGAATCAATCAGGCAGTCTTTTGAGCCAAAGGGAGCCAAATTGTGTTAAGTTAATTAAGTCTGATCGATGCGTTTGCTTTCATAGCTGATTAAGGTACCTCTGAGTTTATGCTTCATCAAAATACTTCAGAAATCTGTCAAAGGCTCTGTTTTCTAACACCCTCAGCCTCTCATTAAGTAAGTTGGCCCTGATCATTTTGGATGATGATTGGAGTCTGGCCGAGGGAGCCTGGACAATACCAGGGTACGTGTCATGAAGACGTTGGTCTTCATCTCCTTATCCCGAGCAGCTCAGTTCAGAGGTCAACATTTTAAACACGTGCTTGTAGCGAGCGTAAACTACTAAAGACAGGCCACAGTGAAAGCTCTTGTTTTACGGGACGAAGAAGACCGACAACAACTATACGGTTATGATCTGTAACCAATAATGGCCTCTTTTCAGATGCCAGCCAGAGTATCAGTTCAATTGTCCCATCAAAAGAAATAATGAATAGGTCCAGTCCGCGGTGAACTCATTTGGCACTTGAGTAATGAGGAGTGTTGATGAGGTATTCAGGCCTATTCTTCCTGAGCCAAATCTGGTGTCTGAGTCTCCACAGGGTTATTCTCAAAGTTTAACTGTTGGCCCTCGATTTGAGAGTCAAACAAATCTTACCCAAACATTTCTCGAGGCTTGATTGCAGCGCTGACTGCTCCAGATGTGAGAATGTGCTGCATTGAAATATACAGACAAACGAAAGAAAAAAAAAAAAAAGCCCACACTCATAAACAAAGATCCGTCTTGCCTAACATAGAAGACCATCGATGCCTTCTCCTCCATGTCTTGTTATTTTTTGCTTTTGGACAGAGTGTCTCGCTCTCCTGCCAGAGTTTGTTATATCACTGAGAGCATGGACGAAAATGTGTTTTCAGTTAATAACTCACCTCATCCGTTTTTCATGCGAAGAACAAAAGAGGTTACAGAGAAAAAAAGGCACAACTGAGCCTTTTTTGTCTGTCTGTTTATTCTGTGTTGATGGAAATAAAAAGAGATGTTTATCTGCCTTCACTCTACAACTAACTCTGTGCTTAATACAATGAAGCCTTCGGAATAACAACGTGTTTGTAGAAAACAAATTGCAGACATGTGTGGTTTGTGTATTAATCTTCAGTCTTGAAGTGATTTGTCACATTAATAGACCATTTTCACTCATTTAGCATGCTGGCCTCCATGAGGTCAGTGAGTGTAAACCAACAATATTAGCGGGCCAGATGTTTGTGGTTGAAAAGCCAGAATGCCACTCTGTGACATACATTTTTGGGGAAACTAATCAAAGTAACATTAACAAAACGGTTTTAAAACGTCCTCTGTGAAGTCTGAAAAAAATGACGTCATAGTGATGTTATCAGGGTCATGTCGGCCCTGGATTTAGAGACTACAAAATTCATAAAAATTAGGCCTGTGTTACAGATTTGAGGTGTTGAGTCTGAATCAGTCGTGGGCATTCACCAGACAGGGAATCTCATTAAAATCAAGTTGCATTATGGGAGGAGTAGGAATAAATGTCAGGAGATCTGGCCTCTGCTGCTTTGATTTTAACCAGGGTTTTTTTGTATCGTTTATCTAGTTGCCCAACTTCATTGTAGTGCGATTGAAAATCCCTGGAGTAACCCTTTAAAAGTTGCTCTGTTTTCTGATGATGCTGACTGACATTGATTACGCACTCGTCCCCTGATCAGACTCAAAAGGCAATCTTGTTGTTGCTTTACGCTTTTGTATTTACACTTCTCACTTTTCTCCTGATTCTTTTAGGATGGAAGAGAAAGGTAGTGGTGAGGGTGACACGAGCAGACAATGGAAGGTTTATTTACCACATAATAACTTGTGCAAAAGCAAAAAGGTATCTAAGCACTGTTCTTCACTATCTTGAGAACATGCATATGTCGGAAAATATTTTCTCTTACTTACGAGTTTTATGAGTTTTGAGCCGAAATCAGTGAAGGCCTACAGGATGCCTGGAATATAACAGCCGTTACTGTGACTGATCATTGCCTAAAACTGTGGAAAACATAAGTGTTTAACAACCTCTTGCACAATAGTGCATGTCCATTTTCTTTCTTACATCAAATAATTCCAGCATGAAAACACTGCACTTATGCACCCGTAGATGGCTGAAGTATGGCATTATCACTTCAAAATTACTTAGTAACAGCATTCTGTTCAGGCAGAATAAATCCATGCCAGGACTCACTGGCTGAAGAACAAACTGCATCATGTTCCTAAAAGCAACAACACATCTTCAGAAGGCCTTTGCTTGAGTTGCACTGGAGACTGGATAAGCAGTAAGCAGTAAATGTAGGCTTTTATCGGGGGCAAAAAGTAATTATGAAGAGATTTATCCACAAATTTGATAACATTCAATTGCATTGAGCATCAGATATTTTTAGCAGCTGTGGTGTCCGATACTGTGGGATATCTTTGCAACGCAGGCGAGCTCTGCTGAGTGGAGCTGAGCTCCAGCGGACTGGAAAATAGTCATCTGCAGCGTGTCAAATCTGTGCCATTTGGCACAGTGTCCTCATTACCATCAAACATACCGCTAAAGATGAAAAGATCCCAACCAGACCCTCAGACTGAAGGCCAGGTGTTTGCCTCATCAGGAGAGAGCATGTGAAATGATTTACCTGATCAACACTGTCCAATGTCAAATTATACTACATTGTCATATAAAATACTTATGGTGTTGTAAATAAAAATGTCCAACATTTGATATTCCTGCGATGTGGTAACATGTCTTCTGATAATAAAGTTACTGTTGTGCTTGTGTCTTTAGAAACGTAACCAGTTGTTTAATTGTTGTTGGTTATTGTAAAAATTCTAAGCAAATAATTTGAAAATTGGTTTTGAATGAGGTATCAAGGAAAAGATAAAAACAGAAGAAAAAAAGAGTTTTTCTAAATATTTGGATAATAAATGTTTAAATGAAATTTAAAAATGAAAATATGATACAACCTAGATAAAGTCTATGCAGGCTGTGTACACAAAGCCCCTTGCTTACTGTATGTAATACATATATTATTTACAAGTCAATACACACAGACGCAGGGAAATAACCACACATGAATATGATGATGTGGAATCCCACGAAATATCCTCAGAGTACCTATTGATTTATTCCACCAGGGCTGAACCTGCATTCCACATCTGCAAGCAGCTCTGAAGAATTTAAATCATATGAAGGAGGAAGCCCTGAAATCACAAGGGGAAAGAACAACGAAAACAGAACATGGCAAAGAAATAAGAGACACATTTAATGGAAGACTGTAGGAAATGTCACATATGACGGATCAACTTTATGGTATAAGCCAGTACCGACTGTACATCATATTGAACTGAGGAGGTGTTTAAAGTCACAAACGTCTACTGCGCCACTAAATACTCTTGTTCCTGTCCAATACAAATGATCACAGCTGTCTTCACGAAAGGATGATACAGAATTCCACAATCACATTGTTGTACCTAAGACCTGTATAAGAGCAGGTCCACTACACTCATAGTTAGTGGATCAACAGTCTATCAAACCTTCTTTGCAGTATAAATGCTCCACAGCCTCAGCTTTAGCCTGCTATTCATTGGTGGGAAAAGTCCACCTGGTCAACAAAACACGTGAATTATACAACAGAGCTCATTGTGGATATTTCTGTTGTCTTTCTTCACTGGTCAGAGGTTGAAAAGTGAAATGAAAGGAGGAAGTCAGAGCCGTCGTCTATACAGCCGCATTGCTTTACTGCTTCAGGACCCTTCAGCAAGATGTGCGTAACAATCCACATGTTCCTCACTATTAATCACAGCATGCTGGGTAATATTGGAATTGAACATATTATTGGTAACAACTCCCCGAGGTGTTCAAAGGCATACAACACATATGGTAACAGGTTGGTCCGGAGGAAACACTGAAAGATACAAACGTATCCAAATTGGCTCATCTCCAAGAAGACCCAGTTAACTTTTTATTGTTACCGCTGAGCTTGAGTGACGGCTGATGCATGGGCTACTTATGCATGCATGCTGGATTCATTCTGCTCATAGCAGTAGTGGTGCAGCTGCTTATAGCCATATCCGTGTCCCAGTATTAATCAGACAAGACCGTTCTGCGAGCTTCTACATGATGATCTACTGCCTGCTAAAGGCCGTAGATTTATTTTTGGTAAACTTCAAAATGAACTGTGTCTCTACAGTTGTTTTTAATACAGAAGCCCTGGGAGGCAAGTGAGAAATAAAAGATTCTGGCGATGCAAGTCTGATTTAAATAGTTTTCTCCCCTGTGCTTATGACTCATAAAGCAGGGGGGAAAAAAGTTTAGATCTTTTGGAGAAAAAAAAAAATCATCTGTGAAACAGGTGGGATGGGGGGGTTTACCAGAAACATTTTTCTAAGTAACAGTTTTTCATCTGTGAAAAAGTTTTGTTTTGTATTTGTAAAATCTTTATATTTTATCAGGATTATTTTGTTGTTGACCAGGTAAAAAATCTAACTTGGAAAACAATATCCTGTTCACCTGTTCTCAGGCCATAAGCACAGACACAACAACTCAGTTCAGATTTAGGAAACGCATCACGGCTTTTCATTTTTCTCACTTGCTGCTCAGGGCTTAATCTGAGTAAGATGCGCGTGCGAGCACTACTTTGATTCTTCACATATGCTTGGCTTTCTTATCGATTCCACTCGCACCACTTGCATGCCAACATCAAGGAGGTGTTATTCAAGGCAGGAAGAAAAACACAGTTTAGCTGAGCGCTTGAATAGGAATTATAGAATCTGCACAGGTGGAGGTTCAGCTCCGTTTTGCTTTGCATTTCTATCAGACTCTATGCTGGCGGCTTGTTCCATTGTTTTCTTATGGACCATCTTGTGCTTCGCCTTCATGTCCCTCAGCAGCGACAGAGCTTCCTTGTGCTCCTGCTTGTTGACACCTGTGCTGTGCATGGCGCTGCCTGTACAGAGAGCGGAGTGTTATCTGGAGAAAGGTCATGAGAGGTTAAGTTAGCTGACACTAACTGTGTTATCAGAAATGTGCATACTTAATAGGACTCCTCTGATCGTGGTACTCCCCTTGATCTGCTCGATCAATTTATCAACCCGTTCAGTTGGCAGCTTTATTGACTTCAATGGTGGGAGTTCCTTAATCTGTGTACAGAAAAGTTATCGTGTCAAAGTCATGACATGAAAGAGATTTACTTTCATTTGACAGTAATATAGAGTGTGAATGCAAAATATGGAACCCTTTTCTCTCTTTCGCTGTATGGCATCTGGATGCTGTCAAGTTTTGGTTTCGAGTCTCTGTAAACATTAAGATTCTTCAGTGTGTGTTCCAGCATCCGAACTGCTGTTTGAATCCCTGTTGGAAAAACAAACAACAAAGAAAAACACGAATATTCCCCTTCACTATATTTGGCTATAATTGTATAGCCAAACGTTTAAAGGCTTGAGGAAAATGTCCAAAAGTAAACAGCTCGAGGTGAAACTCCAGCCCTCACCGACGGGCTCCACCACATCAGGATTTGCTTTTGCGTCCATCAAGGTTTTGCAGCATGCAAGTCTTTCTGGAATGGCATCGTCCTTGTTCGCTGCAATTCCTTTCTCATCGGCTCGACGACCGCGCTCATATTCAGGGACCTCTGTTGCCTGGACGTGAAATTATATTCGGTAAAGAGAGACAATGATTTGAAATGTTGAGACTCAAAAGACAAGCGGAATATGAAAACCACAAAAACTGGTCACACCTGAGTAACAAAGAAGTGTTCCGTCTTTTCTTGGTGGGTGTCGTCTCCGCTATTCTCGCCCTCAGATTCTGGTGTTTTCTCGACAGTCGCCTTACTTTTCTCAACCCGAGTTTGGGCCGGACAGGGTGCATCCATCAACATTGGCTTCTTAGGCACTTTGGGGACTCTTTCTTCCACCTGCGAAACAAAAATGTAAAAAATCGGAACTGTTTTAACTTTCATAAAGCGAAATCTGCAGGGTCACGATCAGACATCAGTGCAGAACACGTCCGACCTTCCATTTTGGATCAGCGGACACCTTCAGTGGGAGCTTCACCACCTCCTGTGTCTTCTTGCGCTTTATCGTAATCCCCAGTCTCTCTTGGAGGTAATAGGTCAGTAAGGGAGGGTCTCCTGTGTCCAAACAAAGACACATCAACATCAGAAAGAAATGTCCTCTTAAAGGAGAAGAGAGTGGCCTTACCGCTCCTCTGAGTGGTCAGAGGGTTGGAGCGAATGTCAATTTCTCGAAGCATCGGGAAAAGAGCGACAGCCATCAGTGCTTCCTCCTCCGCAATCTGATGACGAAACACTGATGAGACATGTTAGCTCATTTTTCAAAAGCGGTCGTAGTTGATTTATTCGTACAAATGATCCAACGCACCTTGTTGTCGGCTACATTGAGGAACTGAAGCTCTGGTAGTGGGAAACTGCATCTTTCAACAGCGTTAGGACAAGTCTCCATGTGGGCTGAGGATTGAAATGACCAAACATTTAATATTCTTCTGAGGATGTTGAGGAAACCGTTGACATGCAGGTCCATTGTTAGGTCATTTACACATGACACCAAGCAGATGTTGAGCATTCACCTCTCTCTTCTTCAGCTTGCTCTTCAGCAGAAGTCTGCAAAAGTTTGGAACGGCCTTCAAGTTGCAAATATGGTATTTCACAAATGCGGTTCCTCTGCAGGTTTAAATACTTTAGCCTGTAATTATAAATGCTTGATTAATGTTTCCACAGATTTCATAATGCATTGTGATGTACAAGTGTGTCTTAAGTAATACTTTGTTTTACATGGCACACATCAAACCACATCATGACCTCTTAAGGTTTGCAAGACTGTCGAAGACCCCAGAGGACAGCTTGTTATCGTCCAGCATCAGGACTTCAAGAGCTTTAAACGCCGCGTCTTCTTCTTTAGGCGGCCTGTACAAAAGTCACCATCATAATGACATCCACACACACCGATAAATACATAAATGTGTAAAGTTACAGTGTGCACACCACTTTCTGCTCGACTTTATGTACTCGGCTGTGGAGCAGGTGTATCGAATGTCTTTACATTTGCTTCACCCAAATGTGGATTTGGAACTTTTCTGCACCCCCTCTTGGACGATTTGAAAACTGTTTCATATGCATCTTGAGTTTGTGGCCTCTCTCTGTAATTCACTGTTGTGAAAAGCTCTTGTGTTATGAAATCATACCAATGTACTGATTATTTATTGGCATCATTATTGGTAGAAGAACTTTGAATACATTACTCCTCATCATTAACTGTAACCACGAAGGCATGGTGATACTTTGTAAGATATATACTGTATCATGTGCCTGCTTAAGAAAAGTTGCATTTTGAGAATATAAATTTGGAATTTAAAGAATAAAGTCGAACTTTCAGTATTAGGGCTCGGGATAAGAAAAATGTAATCTGAGGAAAAATATATTTTTTTCTCATTTTGAGAATCAAGTCTGGATGCTGACAATAAAGTCTAAATCTTGACAATAAACTTGACATTTTAAGAGTAAAGTCAAACTTTCAAGAATAAATAAAACTACTAGCATTCGTGCATATAATGAAAGCTTGACTTTATTCTTTATTCTTGAAATGCAAAATGAAATAAAAATCTTCCATCATTTCCGCCCTTATGCCTGGCCCTAATACTCCTCCGTACTAGTCACTCCTCTATTGCTGCTTCATGAATAATATAAGGTTCTAACAGTTGATGGCTGGAGGAACCCAGATTAGGAGGAAGATGATGAAGATGATTTCCAGTCAGATGAAGGCTTTTTAGACATGGAAGCCGACCGATGAAAACAATATCCTCGGCTGACAAACTGTTGTAGGACAAATCCAAAACCTGCGAGGATTTAACAAAATTATTACATCACGAAGACAAAAAAAATGTAAAATAGAGGAGTTATGGCTAAAAGCACTTATTAACAGAGCGCATGCCTTAGATATTGCTATTTGAAATAATATTGATTTTACTCACTTATAAATTCTAACTGCTCTAGCATGAATTAATTATTCATTTGACCCTTCCCCCATCATCAGCTTTGTCCATAAATTAAACAGGTGCAAATATTGAAATTCTACTTTTTAACAGGCACAATGTAGGCATCAGTAGAGATACACAACTTAAATGGGCAGTACATGGTTTCCTTGTTTGTCACCAGTTAATATCAAAGCTCTTATTTTGAAAGAATTGCAGATGTGAAAGAAGCTGATAAATGGCTTTCAGGTTCTTGTTAGGACTAAAAGGTCAGGTCAAGTCATATATTACCCCTGTGGCATGTTAATAATCCAAATATACAATATTAAAATTGGTAATAATAATACTAGTATATCTAATAAGTATGTGAAAGTCATCTTACCTGGAGCTGAGGGAAGTCAGCAGCATGAAACGTCATGTTGCAAAGCCCGTTTAATGACAGATTAAGTTTTCTTAAAGACACAAAACTACTGAAAGACCCTGTAGGAAAACAGTTTCTGAAAGTCATGTGTTTGCAAGAGGCATAACTTCCTATTGATACATGAAATCTGCATGATATATGAGAATAATCACCTAAAGAGAGGGAGTTAATCGATGCATTGATGTAAGCCACATTGTCAAACACCTTGAGGTCTTCGGGCTTGACCTGTGCACAGGAGGGAAACAAATCCTTTAATCGGTTTTACCACAGACTACCTAAATGTTTGAATGTGTGAAAAGTGATTCTTACAGAATCCAGTTTCTGCTCACTGATGTCAACAGAGCAGAGCTCGGACGGCGTGTCGACACAATGTAATTGGAGCTACAAAAGGAAATTGTAATTGTTTGGGGTCACCAACAGAAGACTGACCTTGTTATGTTTAGTCAAATAAGCACTTTTCACGTAAATAGTGCCTTACCAAGAAAACTCCATCTAATGTGTTACCATGAGGAGAATCAGCCCCCCTGATGTTCCCATATTCTTTATAAGTCTCTTTTATTCTCCTATGCACATTCTTGTGTTTCCGCTCCTCTGCCTTTCTGTAAGCCACAAGCCAATGACCAGCACCTACGAAGAAAGTAACATTAAATAAAATGATTAATAAAATATAATCAGCAGATATTGTTTGCAAATGTACAAATGTATACTTAATAATCATAGTCAGTGGTGGAAGAAATAGGCTATTCAGATTCTTTACTTACTGAAAGTACTCCACTACAAGTAAAAATCCTGAATACAAAACCTTATTAGGTAAAAGTATGTAAAGTATTATCATCAAAATGTAGTTAACGTATGCAAAGTAAAAGTACTCATTGGGCAGTACAATGTTTCCTGTGTTTTACTATTACATATGATGTTTCTGGATTAATATTAATAATGATTGAATGTGTATGTTGCATTTTACTACTGTAGGTATTTCTGGTTGTGCTAAATGTAACTCTATTATATACTGTTGGGTAGTTTAATGTTCAGCAATGCATCATATTCTATAAGATCACCATATGTTGGTAGTGTTGCTGTCTGTAAAAAGCTGTTTCAGCTTTGTGACTTTGCCTTTTCCATCTAATGCAAGAGGGTTTTTAAAAAAGTGTATTTATCTTCAGAAGTAAGAGGATTTTCTCAAACCAGAAAGGAACACATTCACAATCACAAACTCTGGAGATATGTGGTTTTCACTGGACAGAAAGAGTGTGAAAAATTGTAATCTGAAAAGTAACTAAAGCTGTCAAGTAGCAGAGTAAAAAGTACAGTATTCGCCTCTGAGATGTAATGAAGTATAAGCAGAAAGTTACTAAAGTAAAGTAGGCCTCCAAGTTAGTAGCCTATTTATGTAGTTACAGTACCTGGGTAAATGTGGCCCTTAGTTACATTTACACTGAGTTTAGTACGAGTGCCTTTACATGCTGGTTAAATATGTTGGGGTTTTACAAAACATTGTTTTTAAGAGGCTACTTTAACTTAACCCACCTTCTTTTCTTCTACGGAGTAATGTCCGTGGTGGGAAACATTTGGTAGGATTGTTCTGTCCATCATCAAACTTATAGGACGCTGCAGTCATCGTGTCTGCGTGTGAGATCCGTGTGTTAATTACGGTTTTCACGAGGTGCGCTAGCAAGACCACTTGCTACCAAATATTTAGATCTCGAGCTACACTGTAGTGCTCTGTATCCTAGCAACAGCATGTAAGAGGAGCGCTGCTCCTCCCGTCCAGCGGGGGGCGCTACGCTGTGAATATGGTGGGCCTAGCTAGTCAAAGATTGAATTCAATGATAAGATAAAGGTCCGCCTAGCCAGGCTAAGGCATTTTAAAACATTACACATCTATTGTTACGAAGATACGACGGTTTTCCATATACAACACACGGTATCCAATTACCCACCACAACGAATTTACGTTAGACCAGTTAAACTGTTTAGCTAGCTAGCGTCGACTCGGATCGGAATTGACCACATTGCGCATGCGTGAGGCTGGACGCCGGAGTCGCTTCATGTTTCTGATAACCCCTGTCCTCTTACATTTAATAGCTACCTTTTCTGTTATTGAGGTATTGTGGTAGCACAATACAACGACCCAACCTGCATCTTTGGAGCTCTAGCGGATGTATGTGGTCAAATCGACGTCGGAACGCGTCTAAGCGAACACGGAAGTGAGTACAAGTGTATTTTTCGCTTCAGCGCCGTCTCTTTTCTAAAGATCCCATAGCATCAGTGTCGTGAACAGTAGAGGTCCCTTTTGTGGCGTGAGATTAGACGCTATAATGCTGTTAACGCAAAGATCAAGGGTGACGAGTGTGAAGAGTGACAAGTGAAGGTAAGGGTTTTGTTATGCATGCACAGAATACGTTTGGTGGTATTTGTAACAATGCAAGCATATGTGTCTATGAGGAGCTGTTGGAGTGTGAACTATTTCTGTGTTATGATTATTATACCAAGAGTGAAAAACAAGCCGAGACTTACCATACATTTGGAACATTTTCAATTCGCAGGAAGTCTGATACACCATGGGAAATACACCATCAAAGAGTGGCAGTGGAGAGGAGCCGGTCAAAACAACTTTGTTTGAAAAGGAGCCAAGTGGGATAACATACAGAATCCCTGCGCTCATTTATCTGAGGCACAGTCACACCTTCCTCGCCTTTGCAGAGAAAAGATCCTCGCCCTCTGACCACGATGCCAAGATTCTTGTGATGAGAAGAGGAACGTTGAAAGATGATGGATCTGTTCAGGTCAGTATTCACACACAATGACCAGCAGATTAACCTTCTGCTTTAACGCTGCTAACTGTCAACATGATTGGTGCTCATCCTTGTAACTGTTGTCTTTTTGTAATGTTTTTCCAGTGGTCGTCCAGTCAGGAGCTGTCAACAGCATGCCTACCAAACCACCGCACTATGAATCCTTGCCCTGTGTATGAAAAAAACAGCAAAACACTGTTTTTATTTTTCATCTGTGTCTGGGGAAACATCACAGAGTTCAGGCAGATCATCACAGGTAAGAACAAGGCACGTCTTTGCTGTGTCAGCAGCGGCGATGACGGGCAAACCTGGAGTCAGGCGAGAGACTTAACAGAAAGTGTGATTGGTGAAACGATCCATAAGTGGGCCACGTTCGCTGTGGGGCCGGGCCACGGTGTTCAGATGGAGAACGGCAGATTGATCATCCCAGCGTACGCTTATCACGTTCCTTACAGATGCTGTTCCTACCCCATTCCTTACACAGTCTACCCACGAGCACTGTCGGTATATAGCGATGACTTTGGCCAGACGTGGCATATAGGTAAGATGCTCGGAAAAAAGTCATATGAATGTGAAATGGCAGAGATCATAGACCACGAGGGCAGGAGTCATCTTTACTGTAATGCACGTAACACTGGAGGCCACAGGTGTGAGGCCCTGAGTGAAAACAGCGGCGTGTATTTTGACAAACCCCACATCGCTCCAGAGCTCGTCGAGCCACCTTCAGGCTGTCAAGGCAGCGTTATTGGCTTTCCTGCCCCTGAATTTGTCCCCAATGATGACGCTGAAAGCAAAGCTTGCGGCACGTCGCTCTTGTCTCCAGACACGCAAACCTGGCTCCTCTTCATCCACCCAACTAACAAGTCTAGCAGACGGGACATGGGCGTGTATTTGAACCGATCCCCCCTGCACTCATCAGGGTGGGACAGGCCCAGGATCATCCACAGCGGGCCCAGCGGCTACTCAGACCTGGCCTACAACGGCGACAAGGATCAGTTTTCATGCCTGATGGAGTGCGGGAAAGAAAGTGAACTTGAGCAGATTGCGTTCATGTCGTTTAACCTTAATGATGTCATGCAGACGGGCAGTAAGAAAGACATGAAGATGCGCTGAATTGCGGTTGCTTAATTTCTGTGTTAACAAAGCTCTTTAACATTCTCCTGCAACCTAAAAATCCAAGCAAAGGCAACTAAATATGCTGTGCAGTAACATCCGTCTGTGTTTACTGTTGTTCTACAGTCAGGAGATGAAAGCATGCATGAGTCGTGTGTTTTGTTGTCTCCTCGTTTACATGGAAAAAGTAATCCAAGTCTTAATAGTATTAATATGCAAGCAGCTGTGTAAGAAAATAAACTATTTTTAATAGGTTGGGTGGCTGATTTCAAGCATGCTCTGCTGGACTGTCATCTTTATAACAGGCTTTGTGTGTAGCATGTTTGACAAGTACTTCATGCCCATTTCTGCATCTTATTAAACTGTCAGTATATTCTGAGCAGTGGAGAGAATTTGCCTACCTCTTTTTATTTTCCTATGAAGATCATAGCAGGCCTTGTAAAGTAGAGCGTAGACTTTCCTCCGTGCTCAGCCTCTCCTTTACATTTAGTGTCCTCTGATTCACATATGGCCTTCTATCTACTCCACTGTTTAAACTTAAGCTGTGCAGCAGCCTGTCAGTCCACAACCTTTTCTGTAGGTCACTGTGGGCGTCGCAAAGTTGGCAACAAAACCGACAGAAAAGATTTATAATTTATAATTTCCTACATCCAGCTAATCGACATAGAGACCAGCCAAACTGTACCACATGTATGAGTTTGAGGAGAGCAGTGGATGGATTAATAGAGAGAGATACTTCTATCAAGATCATTTAAACTTATTTGTATTATACACAGATTTCTATTTCCTACATTTTTTTTTTTTTTAAAGCAATATTTCACTTGGTTATATCATTTTTCGTATTTATTTTCCGGTGCATTTAGCATGATTTTTCCGAACAGACTTTTTGTTTTTTTTTGCTTCATTAATTCAGTGCAGTATCATGACCAGGTATGATTGGCTGGTTATTGGTTATCAAGTGCAAGCATGTAACGGCATGTAACGGCAAAAAGAAGACTCACTATTCATAAAGCTACTAATAATTTGCACACACACAACCTTGTACTGAGCGACTTTAACATCTATCTTTGCCTAATGTTGTGAAGCAAAATGCTCCAGGTGGCTCTACACTAGTTTTATTGTGTTTTTGTTGACTGTTGTGGCAAAACCTGCATGAAACGTGTTTTAGTAGAAAATAAAAGTAACCTGTGATCATGCGACTCATCTTTTGTTTGGTTTTGTACCACTTTTTTTCTGACTATAGTGTAATAACAGTAATTATTGCTTTTAACTGCTGACTGTTGGGATACATTTAGGACGACACGTTAAACAATAATCATCAGTCAAATGGGGATAGGGGATAAAAGATAGGGCATGGGTGTGGTTTCAAAAGCAGCAATGAAAAACACTTCATTGGCTATAGGGAGTATTTAATTCCCTCGGCAGCTAAAGGAGGCTTAGGGCATGTCGACATGATGTGAAGGACTTTTGTTGTAAAGCGACCTGTGGGGAGTTGAATTGGATTCAGCAGATGTGCAAACAGCTGAGATGAATTAAGGACAGGAAGGAGCGTTTTAGTCGAGGATGGAATGTGGATATTCTGTGTATTCAAAGTTTTCCAAATAATATGTCTATACTGATGAGCGTGGTAGTTTTTGATGAACTGCAATTAACAAATGAAAACTACATGTCAAACTGCATCGTGACATGCTTAGATTTAGTATCTAGACAAAGGGAAATTCACTAATAAAACTTGACAGCTGTTAATGCTAACAGTACACTTAGCAAGGCCCCTGCTGAAATGTTGCATCCTCAGTACAAGCTGAAACGATAAGCTTTACGTTATTCTAAATGTTTCTTATTGTCAACAAATACCCATGAGAATCCCATTACATATGTTCGTCTGTATCCCTCCTTCTGACTCATAGTTTCATAATTTTTTAATGAAATGAAACAGCTGGTCCCTGGAGCTTTTATCAAACGTTAGTGCACTTCTTGGGGACTATTTTCAGCTACAGATTAATATAAGAGAGAGAGAGAGAGAGAGAGAGATAAGATAAGATAAGATAAGATAGCTCATGCTGACATAGATTGCCTTGCTTATTATTATAGTTGTAAGGGAATTCAGTGGACATCTTTGCCCTTTGGTAAACAGCAGCAGCTGCAGGCTACTCAGTACTTCAGTGCTGTGCCTCATCATTTTTATAATCACTGAACTGGTACAAAAGCAATAACTAGGCAAGGTATTAAGTGTATTTTTTTCCATCTGGGGGCTTCTTCCTTGCTTTCTGTTTTTCACCACCTTGTCCAACCATCTTCTTCACATGAAAGATAAATCATGCCGTGAAAACCTGTTATTCTCTGACAGCGTTGGCGGTGACACATCCAATATTTTACAGCACATATGACAATCTTTATCAGTGGGTGGCTTTCCTTAATAAACATATGTTTCATCTGAGTCCAGTAACAGAGGCTCGCAGTGTCGGCGTCACAGATGTTTGGACACACAGCCATCACATTGTTCTTGTACCATCTATTTGAAGGACTCTGGTCCCGCAGGTGGAGCGGCCGGACATTTGGGAGGATGACAGGAGTCCATTTAGTTTCTGCTATGAGTTCTATTGTGGTTTTCTAAAGCAGTGAAAATACTGCATGGCTTGATAGCTCTGACCTTTTTTTTAATAATTTTTTTTAAATTCAAAGTGTTTTTCATCCGCCTTGATTGTAATGAACTTCTAAAGCAGCAATTTATTTTCCTTTGCATATAAATTATCACCAAAGGAAAAGAGTCATTACTTACCAAACCTTAAAATACATCCTACTATAACATGTGGCACCTACGTATGCTTTGTTTTTTCATATGCAATCGCAATTGGTAAATAATTCAAAATTGCCATTTTCCAAACCTTAATTATGCCACCATAGATATTTAGTAGGTTTGTTCCTTTGTCACACATATAATGAGGGAGTCTGCTAAACAAAGCTGTTTGTCACAAAGGATTTTAAAAGAAAGTTAAAGGTTCGGTGATGTGAACTAATAACATTCTCATTTCAGAATGAGAAACATGCAGGAATAAAAGCAACGGTGTGAGATTTCACGACAGCTCCGCTTCCTTCTCTATCTGAAGAGCCACGTAGATAATCAAGCTTTTGATGTGCCTAGCTATAAGATTTTAAAGTATTCCCACTCTCAGTATCTGTTGCTGTCCTTGTTTACACTTGCAAAAAAAAAAAATTCCTTTTGGTGTAACACCAGGAAGCACAAAGGCACATTTAAAGCTTCTCTGGGAGCAGAAATTGAGCATCCAAACCGGTTCAGCTTAAGTGTTATCTGCCTATGTTTGCTTGCTCAAGTTAAGAGCGTGGACTAGTTATAAGAATGAGGAAAAAGCAGCATAGTTCAAGGAGCTGCTGCTTGTTTTACTCTTTATCTGCATAAACATTTCTGAGGAATTAGAGTTTTGTGCAAATACAAAGTCCTCTAAGTGTTCAGTGAAGTCTAAATAGGGAAGCTGAAAAACATGGGAGGGCATGGTATGTTATAACTGGAGTTTGCAATTGTGACTCTAGAAAGAAGGGCATTGTGGGTAATAGGTTGTTTATATGCGGCTCATAAATTATTTTCCTGCACATATACACGAATAAACGGTTTATTCCCAATGTTAACATGGAAGCTTACTTTAACATAACTATGATTCGCCTATATTTGTTCATGTTATGAATAGTAAATACAAAATCTTACCTGACTTTCTATGCGCATTTTGAGAATGGTGTGTGTGCATGAAGCTCCTTTTGTCCGAATCCCAATTTGCACAACAGCTCTGCAGGTTGTTATGTAACGGGTGCAAACACACAAAGAAGCTATACCTTTGAAACACGTTATGTGCTTTAAAGCAACAGACATGATACATTCAGTATGAGTTTGTCTCTTCTCTCTTTTGGTTTCTCTTTGTTGCAAGACAGTAAAATATAAGTTATGCAGGCAAAGTTACATTTTCAAGGTTTGATTGAAGTATCTATGTACACTGGAAGCTACACTCGGTCGAACCACAGAGTCACAGAGGGGAGCAACGATTCGGCTGCTCCTTCAGGAATTCTTTCAAGATTCATATATTTAACCTTTATCTCGTCATCTCACGGCCAAACAGATAAGCCTATTTACAGTACAATGTAACCCTGTACCAACTTAAACAACTTCATGTATCAAAACACACACTCCCCGCTCTGGAGATTGGTGCTGCTTTCATGGGGAAATCACAAAAGGAACAAATCCCCCCCCCCCTTCACATTACAAAGTATTGGAATCAATACAAAACTAAAGGGAAAAGACATGAAATGCACAATATAAAATGAGTTGTGCATGTGTGCAAGAATCAAGGGAAAGAACGATACAGAGAGAGAGAGAGAGAACTCCCAGAGAAATGAGCAGAGAAGCTATATTTTTTAGGCTTCCAGAAGAAAAAAAAGAAGTTACATTTGCTAAATCTCACCCCAAGTGACCTGTGGCAAGAGTCATAACACATGTGATAAACTCAGATTCCTATCATTTGAAAACTACTAGTTCACCACAGTGTGTCCAAATCTTTGTGTCAGATGCTCAGTGACCTTTCCACATAGTCCAACTGCTAAAACCTCTGATTTAGGAACAAGGATGCTCTTCACAAGAATGACATCATTGAAAGTGATGCCAACATGTTTTTTTTTTTTGTTTTTTTTTACAGTTTAGGACAATACAAAGATTACACGTCAGATGGACACACAGCCGTGTCTGCAGACTGCAGAGAGCCTTTAAAGCAAGAGTGCCCGCCAACACTGATCCTGGATCAAACCGCCAGACCATTTGGAGTAAAAAAAGTGGCTTAAGGGCACTGCAAATCTACATAAGCCATAAAAGCCATGCCACATTTACACCCTGTGTTAGGGCTATTCTCTCTTAAAGGGACATGCGCACAGTTTACAGACAGAAGAGGGAAAAAGACTGCTGAGAAAGCAGCAGGGTTGGGAAAGTTACTTTCAAAATCTCACCCACTATTGATTCCTGACTGCCAATTATAGATTGTAATAACCAACATAATGCACTCAAACAGAAGTTCAAAAGCCAGTCTATCATTTACTGTGTGATCTATTCATTTTAGTTTAGATCAAGTCATTTTTGCCAAAAACTGAATCATTTCACTATGTGTAAAAATATGTGGTTACTTTCAAAGTAATAAATCACTTTGCCTATTTTTTAAAAGCAAGTGGTCTGTTATTTCTTTATCTTTTTTTTCCACCAGTATACCAGTTTGTATTAGGGTTTTTCTCTTCGCTGTAGCGACTTTACAAGTAATCCCTTGTTCCCAACCCTGTAAAGCAGTGAGCGTGGCAGACCAGTCACATGCACACTATGGGAAATGTTAGGCTAGACACATGAGTACTAACCTTTGGCTCTCTGAATGCTGGGTACTAAACATCATACAGAATAACAGGCAGCTGCGAGGGGAGGAGACTCACATGTCCAATGAAAGCACCATTCACGCTTTAAAGTTGCATTCTAGCACAGAGCTGGGGTTTTTTTTTCTTCCTATTTTAGAACATTTGATTAACAAGCGTCAAATCTGCTTTGACAACAGTTGAATATTTTTCAACCTCTCTTGGTCTCTGGATGGCAGAGACCTGTCGCTCCCACCATCCTCCCCCTCTGTAGAAATAATTAGTCTGTGAACAATCGGCAGTGAGGAATATATGACCTGTTTTTTTTTTTTTTTTTCACAATTAAGAGATCTTCTTTTTTTCCTACATGATAATGTACTGCGCAAAATGGATATGCGCACATACTGGAAGCATAATGTTGCTGAGGACATGCAAGTTGTTGAGTATACAGCAGAGCAAAAAGCGATGTTTCCCAATGTCATTATCTTCTTCCTCTTCTCGAAAACATCATCTGTCACTCAGTTTTGCATCTTCAAGCACGCAACTCTTTCTTCGAGTGTGGCTTATTTCCCAGCAGGGCATCAATCTCCGCAATGGTTTGAGGGGTCATTTGGGATAAAATCTGCAAGGAGGAAGAAAGGACGGCAATTAAGTTTGTTTTTTTGTCACTTTCCATTGCACACAAAGCAGCATATCTATTAGTTCAAACCATAGTTCTACTGGCTCAGTATGTCAGGTAAAATGATAAACGTGGAAGGGTAAAAGAGAAGAGATACCCGTAGAGCACCCAGGTTCTCAAGTAGCTGGTCTGTATTAGAAACACCCAGGAGGACTGAGCTGACTCCCTCACTGCGCAGACACCAGGCTGTACGAAAGAGAGAAAACCAATAAAACTCATTTTCAGTTCAGACTCGGTGATATCAGTGACGACCATAGAAAAGTGGAGAAATTGGAATTTTTTATATTTTGCAGAAATCAGAAATGTAACAAATGGACAAATTAAACACCGAGGCTATACCAAAAATATATAAGTAAGAATTCTGACCTCAGATCAGATGCACTTTGATCTACTACCCATATCAGTGAATCTTATAGTAGACAGGCACAAAACATGCTTTCAATAAACTAGGGCTGCCCCCCCTTAGTCTATTATTTGACTAATTGGTAATTTTGGTCTTAGTCGACGAAGATTTCTTTAGTCAATTAGGCATTTGTTATGCTTTTCTTCATGCTGAATGACTTATTTCCAAGAGCACTGGTAAACACAAGATTTAAAGTTTTTGTAGAGAACTCAGTTTTACAGATCAACTGATCAACTAATCGATTAGTCGAAAGAAATTGTGTGATTGTTAGTCAATTTAGAATTTATTTAGTCAAGGACAGCCCTAAAATAACACTATTGATGAAACACAAAGATGTTTAAGTCATGTTATTAACCGATAAGGTGACTGATCAGCAGTAAACTGGATTCACACAGGCAGACGTCTGCACAGGAAACTAAATCTGTTGCCTTAATGTCTCTTTGCACAATCAATCAAAGCACCTTTTATGTGTGAAATAAGTGAACAAACATTTAAAATCAATATTCTTACACCATAAGATTTGAAAAAAAAAGTAATGCAAATCTAATACAGTTCATTTTTCGACCTCCAGTCACACAACAATGAAATAAACAAAGTCTCTGCATGTCCGCACAGTACAACCATTTTATTTGCCTGGGTCGTACCTATGGCCAACTGTGCAGCAGTGCAGCCCAGTCTGTCTGCCAGTAGATGGAGCTCCTTGATTTTAGCGAGCTGCCTGCGGCCCTCCTCGCTGTTCACTCGCTCCTTCAGCCACTGGTATCCCTTCACCAGGAGCAAAATGGAGACAAGCATTGATACAGTACTGATTTCACACTTCACTACCCCACTGATCAGGGAGAGAATTACACTGAGGCTGATTTCCAGTGAGAGAAATCCCAGAGGAGGCCCAGTCAAATCAAACTGACCTTCATTGCTGCTCTGGAGCACTCTGGCACACCATCACTGTACTTCCCTGTGATTAACCCACAAGCTAGTGGAGACCAGGTCATTGCTCCAACACCTGAAAGATAATATAAGGTTAGACATTGGAATGAAACAGAATGAATGTTCGATAATAATAAAAAAGAAAAAGAAGATAAATAGAGTTGCGAGATTGTGGATGTCTGACCGATCTTGTGGTAGAGCTCAGGAAGCTGCACCTCCACTTTATCCCTCTGAAAATAGTGATACTCAGCCTGCTCACACACAGGCGGTATCAGGTTGAACTGGCGTGCCACTGAGTATGCCTCCTGTTACCGAACAGACAACAAAATGCAATGATTACCGATCAGCATTCATGCCGTAACCTGACAGCATTGTAAAGAGTGAGTTTTTCTGAGTGTGAGATATGCATTCACCATGATTTCCATGGCACTCCAGCGTGAGGTTCCCCAGTACATGGCCATACCCTGGTTTATTACAAACGTCATGGCCCGTACAATCTCTGCAAACCACAGTATATAGCATCAGTTCTGCATCGCGCTCTTTTGACTCATTTAAGTCAATTGATTGCAGCAAGCAAGAATAATAATTTCGAACATCTGTGACTGACCTTCCATCGGACTGTTGACATCGTTTCTGTTGGCAAAGACGATGTCCACGTAATCCAGCTGGAGTCTTGATAAGGATCCTCTTAAACCTGTCGTCAGCAACGTCAGCGATTAGACACCATCCTCATCAAAGTCAACACTGACACTGAGTTAAAGCTAACATCTGCATGCGACATTCTCACTAAGAAAATTATGATGTTCAGCAAGTATAAGTATATATGTATATATATATATATATATATATATATATATATATATGTTTACCATGTTTACAGTCTTGATTTATACCGCGTTAACATTTTAATAAGCGCTGAACACAAACTGCAGTTAAAGCTGATGGAAATTGTTGTTAGTTCTGTGGGTATTCGGTCAGAAACTACAGTAGTTGGCAAAAAAAAAACGTTGCCCTGGTGATGGCACTAGATGAAAAGCGAAGGAATCACCAAAGTCATTATCGGCTAGGAACCATCTGTACAAAACCTCATCGCCATCCATCCAATAATTGCTGAGATAATTCATACTACACCAAAGTGGTGGACCATTGCCAAAACCAAGTACGCATGGTAGGAACGTATGGGTGGAAAGAGCATCTACGCAACACAGAAACAGCTGATTGACTACATTGTTCAATACCAAGCATACAAATCTATTATTCTACAGCGGGATATTGCGTTTGAAAAGTTATTTCTTCTTCTCAAATATGTTTTGTGTCAATGTCTGCCGTGTGCCAACTTTCTAACCTTGGGTATGTTAACGATTCGATGTGGAGGTTGAAGTCACAAGAGAAGTGAAGTATGAGGTACAAATATGAGCGCTGTCCTTGCACGCGGCTCACTCAATTACGATGGCGTCAAATCAACACCCTCGAGACAATGACGGTCAAACGGCCTATTCCAGTCCTTGGTAAATGGTCGGCTCAAGGCTACACTACTTACAAAACATACGAGGAAGATGTCTGTATACAAGGCCAATAGCCTCTTAGCTTTCTTTCGGATTATTTCGTTGGAGGGGGAACTGATTAAGTGGCTGGAAGGACAATCCTGATTATACTGAGACGTTATTTGTACTTTCATCTCTGTGTTCCCTCATCTGACCCCTCGTACTTTTGTCCTTATTGTCTCAGACACGAGACAGACTTTTGTTTGCTGCATCTCATGACTCAGCATTCCCATTCTCACATACGCTAAAAACATGCACTTCGTCTCCTACCGGCAAACAGTACACTAACACATCCTGGCAACCAGTAGCTGCTGCTTGTTTTTTCTGCAGCCCTTATGAAACATGGTCATTTATTAGATTCTGAGGCACGTTGATGTATTCACCGTGACGTGGCGTGGCTTTAACTGAGAGAGACGCAGGGCACACTCACACACAGATGAAGCGTCATCAAATGATTCATCACAACTAACGGTCAGTTTAGGGGTAGAACTAATGCCCGGGAAACATTTTATATAGGGTAAAAGTATGACGTAATCCAATAAAACAGACTTTTGAGCTTTAATTCATCTCCAAATGTATGTTCAGCAAATAAATATAAATGTAGTAATAATACACAACTCTGATGTTTTACTTCCAGGTGTAGGGTTACAAATTCTGACTCTATAAATGAATTCTAGGCACTTTACTGTAATAAATAGTTTTACCCTACCTTCAATAATGTGCTTTCTGGAGAGTCCTCTCTCTGTCTCTGCTCTGTGGAGTGACGAAAACACAAATTATTGATGTTCTATTTAAAGGATAAATGAAAAGAGAGGAAAAACAAACAAACATATAGTCTTTCAGAGTTATACTTACTGGCCTCCCCAATAGATCTTTGTTGTGATGACGAAACTCGAGCGCCTGTCAAGGACACGAGAGGGTTAGGAGCACCGCTAATGCATTAAAGAATTTAAAGAATCAGACATCTTCGATCTTCTGATTTCAAATACTATTCACAGTATAACATAATCGTCATAATCACACAATCACATAGTCATAATGTGTTTTCACTGCGCCTTTAATCTTGGTACATGACAAAGAAATATATGTAGACCGGTTTTGTATTTCTTTAAATATCTACTATATCTATAACTTAATCTGATACACATTTTTTATTTTTAAACAAGTAGTGACATATTGCACATTCTTAAAAAGTTAGATTTTTATTTATCCATAAATCTTTCCCCAGATTAAAACATCTCAAGGATTGGCAGCTGGGCAAATCATCCCCCGGTGGTTATTTTCACTTGGTAACATTTTAATCCTTTTATAGTCATTCTGAGGCCAAAGCTCCTCATTTGTTTAAAAAGTATAAATTTCCCTTGAGATAATTTAATGGTGCGCCTGTTCCAACAGCAACACAAACATGTGGACAAGCAGTGCATTTCAAAAGCAAGCGGATTATAAAGGATTATTAAGAGTTTTAAAATGTTTTCATAATAAAGCTTTTCACATGCATCTGAGTCAGTTTGGAAAATGGATAATGGATAATATCACCTCCATCCTTTCTTCTTGATAATGATGCCTAGAGTGATTTCCGCTCTGTGGAGAAACAAATAATTGACTGTTGATGCTAACTTCCGATCACACAGGGAATCTGCAGACATGTCAAATGTTAAAGAAACCCGAACACTCAAGAGACCAGTTGCATCAGAGGATATGAAGAAAAACCTTAAAGTGCTGATGAGAAAAACATTCCACAAGAAGAAAAACAGAAGCAAAGGTTTGACTCGATGCTTGGAGGAAGAAGTGAAGCCTGACCTTCCAGAGGCGTACACCTCTGCCGTGTCAAACAGGTTCACTCCGTTCTCATACGCCATGGTCATCAGGTTTTCGGCCATCTGCGGATACAAAAAGATTGAGACTGAAAGAGCGAGGCGGTGGACAAATTCCAATTAGACAGAGGTCGCCCGTGAAGGGCACGATGAAGCGAGGATAATACAGTGGAGGTAATATTTAATATCTCACCCAGCTACTTTAGTTTCTAGGTATCAGGTCTGTGGGATTTTGAAACATTTCTATAATTGAAAACACCGAGATTTGCGCTCACAGTGTTTTCCAAAAAAGCAATATGAGAGCGGGTGCTTGGGAATCGACTTGTCACACAAACAGAGAGACAAAAGAGCTCTCACCTCATCAGAGATCTGTGATCCGAACGTCACCCAGGTGCCTGAACGAGAGGGGAGACGCAGACGTTTTGTTTAGTTTGAGGGGTTGACACAGACATGAATATTATTCCGCCTTCAAACCAACTCACCTAACCCGAGGCAAGAAACACGTAGGCCTGACTTCCCCAGGTTCCTGTGAAGAAAGAAGGAAGCAATTTAATAAGATGATATGATGTGAGCGTATTGAGGACACATTTGTACAAACAGTCACACGTGAGATCCTATCATACAGTACATTGACGTGTGTGATTGACAGGTGACCCAGTTTTGTTCTCTTTACTTTTTCCCATTTTTGCTATTTTTCAAACATTGTTCTGTTAACTCCACTAGATTTACATGACAACTGTGCTTACAATGTACTTTGCAAATTAAAAAATATGATCATCTCTAAAAATATGACGCATACAAGCGTATAGATTAATCTACCCAACGGCTTATGAAGTAAGTACCAGCAATGTTAATGCAGCAGTGACATTAATCTAAAAGGACAATATTCGGTATATTTGCATGGCACTTTTACAGTATTTTTGATACTTGAGTACATTTTACTGGTACTAATGAGTATTTTAACATCGTGGTAGTGCACCTGTGACTCGTGTGAGGGATGACTATGGTTTGGTTCAGCACTGTGCACTTAAAATACTAATAGAAAAAACACAGATTCGATCTCACACAATCCATGAACATACGAAGACGAAACAAATCAGTCAAATTAATGATAACAAAGCAAATAAGATTTAAGACAAACCGGCATAACACAAGATAAAACCTGATTTCCTGGATGTGCATACTGCTGCTCAGTGACAGTCTTTCTCGCCTGTGGTTAAATTACAGCCTGTGTCTAATTATTTCTGAACAATTGACCTTTTATCCTTCGTATGTTAACAGTCCAGTGTATTACGGTGGGTCAGTGAAACAGCTGGAAGCAACAGAGCTCAGCTAAGAGAGGCTAAAGCTCCTTCTGTCTGTACTGTAAACGGCCCAAAATGTTCCATAAGCTTAAGAGGAGTCTATTACCCAACATGCCACATCTGATCACCCGGACAGCTGAATTTTGAAGTGCGAGCAGGGAGGAGCAGAGAGCTGCATCTCTGACCACAGGAGCAAGTACAGTTGAAAATGACGTGGGCTTCATGCTCGCTCTCCTCCTCCATGCGTGCTCTCCCCCATTCTAATTAGCCGAGGAGCCAGCTGGAGAGGCAGCAGAACTGCAGCAACTCGCTGCTCGCCGTCTTTTCATCTCCAGCGCCTCTCCCCTCTCTGCCTGCCTGCCTGCCTGCCTGCCTGCGTCCGCCACAAATAGCCAAATGCAGAAAGACAGACTGTCAGAGCGTTTAGACTCAGTCGAACGAGTCTTGCTTTTATTTCCTCTGGTCTATTTTTAATGCCTGACCTTAAGCTATTTTTAGATTCCTACATATGTAAGCATTTGTGCCCCACAATGTGCGTGTCTGCTGTTTTGGGGGCGTCAGTGTTCATGCGTGTGGGTGCGAAACGCATATTGTTTGTGTCATCCCTTTAAACTCTGTCAAAATAGCTCACAGGTGGAAGGCCAGGAATGTTATATAGAGGGAAAAACTGTCAGTGGGGTTTGATGTTGATTCCTTGTATGGTAATCTGGCTCACCGTTTGTCAACCAATGGCAGCTCTGCGTGTTCTCACACACTGACTGTCACTTTGAACACTGGCAGTAAATATAAATGAGGCACATGGGAGAAAACACACTTCAGAGACTTTTTCAAATCAAACATAAAAAAATTTTAAAAATATATTTTATTTATTTTGTTCTCCTTTACTGGTTTTGTTTTTGTGACATTCATCAAATTGTGCCTTCTTGCCTCAACTTCAGTCAGGGGAGGTTCAAGGAAATTTTTTGTCTAACAACATTTGACAAGATTGGACCAATAACAGTAACCCCAAAATATTCCCTGCTAGTTGAAACAGCTTCCCTCATCAGCTTCAAAACATAAAGAAAGCCTTGATGTGTAAAACAAAAAGAAAAAAAAGCTTATTGTTAAAAAATTAGGTCTCAACATCACCTACGAAATAAATATCGTGTATTAATGACATTTTTGTCTCTCAAACAGGACTTGTATCTTAAAAAACGAATACTATATACATTTTACTTCAAAATCTTTATATTCATCAGTCTGGATGTTTTGTGGGTTTATTTCAATTAAATCACCTACACTTTCAGGAAATTTCAGAAAAAAAAAAAAAACTTGGCATGATGTATGAAAAGCCTATTTTTTTCTTTTTTTTTCTTTCACTGGTAGTAAATGGGAATTCATTACATTAATATAGCCTAGATCCAACTGTGTTTACCACCTTACTCGCACAAGACTACCATGATGAAAAACAGAATGTGTTATATTACACATTTTAGATGTGACAAATAAAAAATAAAAAATGCAACTAAAACATGAGTCAGCAATAGGAGAATGTCAAGCATCCGGTAGCATCCACAACTGTCACACAAATGCACGCTTTGCCTGGTTCAATGAGATTATATTCAATAAAGAAAGCAATTGCACGAAGCTGAAAGCCGAACATGCTTGTGTGAGTCATTACAGGAGCAAAAGAGAAATCAGCATGGATGGATTTCATGATTGCTATGCCACATGAAACACCATTTTTTTTTTTTTGTTTCTGGGCAATGGAGGATGTCATTGTTTCTCTGTGTGACAACTGGCCGCCCCCCCCTCCCCTCCCCGCTCTCAACTCCACCGCTCTCTGCAGTGCTGCAGTCTGCTAAATTACTATCAGTGAGTCTGGAGAGACACATGCTCTCTCTTTCCTCTCACTGTCTCCCTCACGACATTCTCTCCCACTCTCTCTCTCTCACACACACACACACACACACACACACGTGCATGTGTGCAGACACTCGGCCTATATTTCATTCGACGTGGATTTGGAAGGCGTGATGCGAAAAAACTGACAAGATGTATGCCGTGCAGGCGTCAGTGGGGCTGGTCAACGCTCTCACGTGAATGTTCACGCTTGATGGGAATTACACACCAACGCAGGCACAAATATACATACGGTCACGCATGAATGCACTCGTGAGCGGACGGCAGAGAAACACAGATGCTTCTCTCTGTACCCTTTGTAAGTAGGGCTGCCCGTGTTTACTTGACTGTTTTCTTTTTATCTCACCATAAATCATGGACTCCAAACAAGCTGATTATAGTGACTTGGCTGTTCCATATATTGTTAATGGATGAGAGAAAGCAGGCACACAGGTGCTCCGTCACGGTGTAGTCAGCATTTTAAACTGTGCTGACATTTACAGTTAGTTTTCACCTGAGACAGGACGCAGACACTATACAGATGGTTAGGTGCAAATGATGGGAGTTGTTGTTTTTTTCCTGCATAAAATGCCACACACATGCTGAGCAGACTGTTCTCCAGAGGGAAGAACACCTAGATATTAATAACACTCACGTCAGTGCGTGTGTGTGTGTGCGCGCGTGTGTGCGTGCGTGTGCTTACACATGCATTTTCTGAGCGAAAACTGTGGAAAGATGGTGGAAAAAACATTTCAGGGTTTTAAAGGGTCAGTTCACCCAAATTACAAAGAACACATTTTCTCACCCATGCAGAAATGTCTGCTTCTGCCTCAATACGATGGAGGTTAATTAAATTCGTATTTGTGGTGCTCACAGAACTGACAAATGGATTATTTTTCTTTTTTAAATCATCACCAACATCTCTTGATTAATGTCCTTGTTACTCTGGATAATCCACAGACCCAATAACAGTTTTCAAAGGGACTATTTCTTCTGTCGAAAGTAGTTTCACTGAAAAAGCGAGGTCAAGGACAATTTCTGTTTTTCTAATTTATATTTCTCAATGCTTTCAGGGCCACAAATAAACTTCCCTTCACCTCTGTTGAGTTGATGTAGAGGCTGACATTTCAGACACAAATATCTCACAACCTGGAGAAAAAACACAAAAAAATATCCACACTGCTGTACCGCTATAAGTGAGAAAATGTAATATTGTGTGAACCGACTCTTTAACTCTGAGGGACAAGAAGCCAGCGTAATTTATGACATTGATCTAATTCTTGCTTCAGCAATTATTAATGAAGTAGGCTAAACAACAGACTTTTAATGTAATGTAATGTTTTTTAATTGAGTTATATTAAAACAGTTATAAGTAGGTCTGTCCTAATTATAAAATACACATGCTGTGAGCAGAGCAAATGCAAAAAAGAAAAGGAAAAAAAAGAAGTGCAAAGACAGACACTCTCACACGCACACTGACACACAAAGTCAGCTGCTCCCCTTTATTATTGCTTATCAACCGCTAACACTTTGTTTGTGGTTGTGACTCTCCTCTTAACTGAAATGTGGAATATGTAAAGAAGTGGTACAGCTGAGAGATAACACCTGCTGTCATCAAATTTGTGAACTATTTCATATTTGTGCAAACGGACTGCATCGATATAACACACGATGATGTGATTGAAAAAAAACAAAATAATGTATAGACAGTCTGGATAACTTTGAGTCGTCTCAACATGTTCAAAAGGAGTTTATTAAAGATATCCAGTGTTTGAAAAGGTCACTGCACCCTGCTGCTGACGTGTCAGCTTCCTGGTCTGATGCCTCATAAATATAGACTCTGACAGCTCCATGAATCCAAAATGATTAAATGTCGTCTCTAAAATGTTTTTGAGTATCATGCATCCCTCAGTTTACCTAGTTTCTCTTGTTTTTATGTGACTTAAAACATTACATTACGTTATTACATTACAGGTCATTTAGCGGACTCTTATCCAGAGTGAATTACAGTGAACGCACTACAGGGACAGTCCCCTGGAGCAACTCTGGGTTAAGTGCCTTGCTTGGGGGCTCAATGTTGGCAGCCCTGGTATTGAACTCACAAACTTCCGATGTCCTATTTGAAAGCCGGACCACTAGACTACACACCCTAACATCTGGGGCGTACATCTGACTTTTTTAGAGTCCGTGATGTGGATTTTCTGACCCTGATTACGTCGCTGGCTGTTCAGAAAAAGCCTGCTGATCGCTGCTGCCATCGCTTCCCTCCACAGGAAAATATTGACAAATGAAAGCCTCATCAAACAACACTGACCCAGCACTCACTTCACATTTTGAACAGATTAAGTTATCCGCTTTATGTACAAGTTTTAAAATCCCTGTAAGGTCTCCAACCTGCAGCTGTGCAAATAATGGTCTAAAGTATAGCACAATTCCCTTATTTCTAATTATAACATTCAGCAACCTGTTAGTACATATTAGTAGCTGTCAGATGAAATGAGCAGACAGATTTTTTCCGTTTAGCAGCAAAAAACAGATCATAGTTTGGATATATTTTGGTTAGGAGCCAGGTTGAAATCAAGCAGATACATTGTAGCTTTGCCTAAAACTTGTTGAACTCAAAGTGATGTCGCTAATCTGTTCAGTAAACTGGAAACTCAAAAAGCCAGCCAGAGTAGAGTTTAAGGTCAAGGTTGTTGCAGCGTGCGACCTTGTTCTCCTCCCTGCTACACAATCCATTTGTTTCCAATGATTATTAATCACGATAACAATACGAAGCCAAAGCATTTCATTATTATTCATCATGGCTCCACTCTGTGAAGTCCATATTTTATCACTGTTTTGTATTAGTTATGGCGTCCATAAGGTTTTATAAAAGTGGGAATAGTCTGCTTGCTCATTTTTCCGCAGCTGTGCAGAGTTTTATGTATGAGGCAACTCTAAAACCACATTAAAGTAAATAGTCTGAGATCAAATTAACAAACTGAAGCTGTGAAGTCATTGTGCCCCCAGCGTGTATAAAAGGGTAACTGAGTGAGTGAAAAGTCTGCCGCTGGATCACTGTCTCATCTAATCGAACTAAAATGGAAGGATTCTCTGTCTGTATGTATTTGCTTCGATTTTCTCGACAACCATTCCTCCGGTCGATTTCACACTTGGCGGGTGTATTGCTGAGGGCCAGAGGTGTGGACTCGAGTCACAGATTTGATGACATTAGACTTGACTTTTGACAAAATCAAAAAAAGACTTGCAACTCGACTTGGACTTTAACACCAACGGCTGGTGACTTTACATGAACATTCCTGATACCTTCCCCCAAGCCCAAAGATGTTATTTAAAAACTTTGCCACAAATCAATTCCTTTTCGTTCATTTACTGAATCAACCATTACTAACGCTATTCATTCACGGGGAATTGCCACTTAATTCCCCAGATCCACGTTATTTCAACCAATCCGACAGCGTCCAATCATGTTGCAGGAGAGAACCATGAAGAACTACCGTTAAGTTACTGAGCGCCAGTTGAAAGAATTAAGCCAAAGATCATTTTGTTTGAGGCGGTCAACAAAAGAATTGCAGTATGCAAAACGTGCCAAATTGTTGAGTGCATTATGACTTGTTTAGGACTCGAAACTCAAAGTTTAGGAGGCTTGTCGGTCTGGACTTGGGACTTGACTCAGGATGTGAGTGCAGAGTTGTGACTTGCAAAACGATGGCTTGGTCCCACCTCTGCTGAGGACCCAAGGAAGTGCGGTGTTGAGTGTTACGTGCACTGTCTAGTGCATCGAGAGGGCATGTTGGGCACAGCTCGCTCTCCGTCGATGTTTGTGTGAGCTTTTGCACCCAAATGACGCGTACACTCTAGCATTGCAAAGGGGTTCCAACTATGTCATGGGAGGTGCATCGCTCTGAGTGTTGAGTGTGAAGTTATCTGGATGAGCAGTTCTCCAGAAAGCTGAAAGCAGCAATACCGGAGGCCAAGCAATTGACCCGTTCCGAACAGGCTCGTTTCGAACAGGGTACCGTGCTAGTAGCACTAAAGGACCACGATATATCTGTACAACTTGACATGGTTGTTCATCCTCTTCGTCAGTACAACGCCATCATTACTTCATCAGCTGCTGAGAGTTCAGGCTTTCAAAACCCACTGTTCAAGCGTACTCTGTTAGAGAACAGCACCTCTCTGCATGGCTGAATGTCAGGACACTTCAAATCCTCATACAAATGCAAAGAAGCGTAAGCCTTGTTCTCCAGCTAAACATGCAGCTGAATAGGTGAAACGTTATAATTATCATCACTGTACTTCGATCCGTGGTATATCACCTTTCTATGGACTTTTCTGTTTGTTATCTGGTTTACCTATCTGGTTTTCTTATCTCTACTGTGGAAATGTAACTTTACTCGTAGTCAACTACAGGCTCTCAGAGTAGATGAAGACGTCATGAGCAGCACGACCTAGATGTTTAGTGATACAGATCATATATTACCCTGGAAGAAGTCGTTTGACAAAATAATCTTAACTCAAGGTCCACTAACAAACTTTCCCCAGAGCTTTCTACCGTATCACAGCATCTGAGGAAACTCTATGTGCTGATGAAGACCATGAGATGTGGGCCAAAGTGGACCTTCAGTTCGGATCAAAAAAATCTAAATTATAAAAAGCTAAAGACAATAAGTAGTGGCCAAATGTGTTAAAGAAAATTCACTGGAAATGAATTTGACCCTTTTTACTTTGTGATGGCAGGACTAGCAGAGACCCACTGGTCGACATAAGGCCGTTAAAGGAATAGTTTGATATTAGAGTTACATGAGAAGATTGATATAATTATGTCCTCTTGGAGTGGTATCGATATTCTTATCTCACTCTCTGCCAGAAAGACTCCCTGAGAACCTCGGATGATTCAGAAACATGAACGTGTCATCATCTCTGAACTCCTCTTTGTCTCTCCAGCTGTCATTGAAGTTGTTCTAGAGCCTACAACCACAATTTTCTTTAACAATGTTTGACGTTTTAAACAATGTTTGTCTCGAATGTTTACATTACAGCTTCGCGCTCGTCCTCTCATAATGCATTAAGATCGCTGCATCCAGCTGCCTCCGACTGACACAATGTGCCCTGCAGCCAGAGCATTGCAAAAAAAATAAAAATCCATGAGAAATGTCCAACAGTGGCAGATAAATCTATCCTGGAAATGTAGCCTACCTGACCTGCTTACCACGAGAAAAGAGAGGGCCTGGTTACCATAGAAACGCCCAATTTGCTGAGTGATAGAACTTCGAGACTCACCTCACCTCCACAGGTCTCGGAAAAAGAAAAAGACTATCACTGCTTTTTGTTTGGTATACCTATGTGCTTATCTAGGTTTGAGGAATTCATATTTAAAAGAAACTGAAACTCAGCTGACAGTTGTGTAACATTCTGCTTTTCTTCATCATCTTAGTGCAAATGTTTCACTGATTATTGTAATCACACAATGATGCTTAAGCAACCCATTTATTCGAATGTATTACTGTATGTTAAAGATTGAACAAATAATGTTTAAATGTGGATTTATTAACACTTCTTTATAGACATGAGTAGCAGTAAATATAGTCACAAAGTATCCCTGGCAATAGCCATTTCTCTGTTGTTCATATTGGTTGCACATTGGTCACCTTTTCATCACCTTTTTCCTCATCTCATAAGCTACACACACACACACACACATTTTGAATGCTGCATTTAAAAAACTTGGATCAAAGAAAGGAGATAAAGAGGCTCAAACAGAGAGTGAGGGGCAGGGGGGGGGGGCAGCAGGGGCTCATGGGAGTGATAACTGGCAGCAGGTGCTATCGCCTGAAAATGAATACTCAGGTTAATGTGATAGCAGGGGGGATTAGGAAACATGCAGTCAAACAGGCCGAAAAGTGGCAACAATAGGTTGTCCTCTGGAGATTAAATTGCCTGACAACTGTTCACTTCCACTCTATTGTGGAATCATGTCAAGAAATCAGCAACATTTGCTCTCTGCACGGATCCACAGACTCATTACAGCGTGCATGTTTTATGTAGATACCCGCTCCCTCCTGACCTCAGTGTGGTTGTGACAGCAGTGTAAAATGGAGACTGTGCGACCGCTGTGCTGCCACAAACACAGTCTGCGGCCGGGTGGTGGGGCTTTGAGAGGACTCGGTTGCAGAAAGGGGCTGATAAGCGACGGCAGTGCTGACTGATTGGGAAATAAGACAGACACAAACTAAAGGCAATGCCTGGGGTGTTGCCACTGGCAACTGGAGCTGGCCATATGCTGTATAGACTTATTGTGCTGCTGCACTCCCTATTAGTGACACTTTTCCAGAGACGGCAGAGCTACGAGAATAACCCAAATCAGAAGAATGTATGCAGTTCTCGAAGTAGATAAAACAATAGTGGAGATATTCAGGTTTCATTTTGTGCCTCATTCCCTTTTTAAACATCCTGTTAAATGAAAACTAAATTCACTGAAGGGAATGGCAGCAATTCAATCAACCTGATTACCAGGAAAACAGGTCATTAAAACCCTAGATAGTGAGTTTTACAGTCTAAAGAAAAAAACAGGCTACTGTCAGTATGAAGTTATGGTCCTATAGATTCTGGTGCATGCTGTGTGTTTCTATAGCATATGTATATATATGTGCATTACTGTCCACTGCTCTAACAACCCCTGTGTGAGTGGAGGCTGCATGAACAGATGTCCTTGTCAAACTGAAGCTCATCAAGGTGAACTGAATCAGAGAAAAACAAAACAAATGACATTCTCTTCTTGCTGTTTATCTGGTCTGTTTCCCCCTCTACATTATGACTCAGACCTGGTGTGTGCAACCATTACAACGGCTTTCTGTGCATAAGATGCTGCACCACTATTTCATGAAAATGAAATGCATTCAGAACCTCCGTGAAGGCTACTAGGGTGGTGCTTTTTAGAAAAGCCGTTATTATTGGAGGCATATTAATCTGTGAAGAGCAAGAAGCCAGGGCAAAATCTGCATTAAGCACCCAAGCCTATGGCAAATGCTCCTATATGGAGCCGCCTGTTGTGCTGTGATAACATGATGGCTGCTTAGTATGCATCATGGAAGCATTTTAACATCCATCAGCGAAAGTGATTTTAAGCGTTAATGCTATTTTTTATAATGTCACTAGAATCACCGCTGCATGTGCCCTCACTGAGGTGCTTTGCATCCTCGCTAATGAATACATGTAGGCAGCCTGCACACCATACCACAGGATGCATGTTGCTGACAATTCAAGCTAACCTTTAATTCACCTCGCATCTCAACAATTGATGAGATTAACAGAAATAGAAATAGGAAGCCTGGCTGGTAGAGCGTCGTGATGAGGCGAGGGCCCATCAAATCACCTGCCGCCTCGTCCCTGCGTGGCGGAGGATTTGCCACTGATGCTCATTATGATTATCTAGTACCTGTGGGATAATCTGGAGGTCAGAGGGCCGTGACAATTATAGTGAAATGAAAACCAGTCAGATCCCTCTGATGTGGATTAACCCTCCACCCATGGAGCTCCTTATCTCCATACTCACCTGTACTTCATGCTGGTGTGGCGCCCGATGGCCTCCTTCATGTGGGCATGGCCATGCGGAGCCTGACGAGACCCGGGACCCTCCCTGGTCTTGACCGAGCCTTGAGACATGTAGTTGCCATTACTCCCTTGTCCACTACCTCCTCCACTACCACCACCACCTCCTCCTCCCACTCCTCCGCTGCTTCCTCCAGGAGGTGGAGCGGTGCGAAGGCCACAAAGCCGGTCCTCACTGCGACTCTTGAGGTTGTGCTCAGTGCAGGCGAAAGACACCTGCATCCTGACCCTGGTTTCCGGGGACTCTTATTTTGATAGAGGGGAGTGTGGGGGGGGGGGGCGGGTATAGTCACACAAACTGTTGGTGCTTCTTGTTGTGCTGTTGTGGCGAAGCTGTGATGCTCATACAAAAGGGCTCAGACAGGGCAAGGCAGAGATTTTGGCAGAGAGTTGGAGGGAGCAGGCGAGAGTCCAGCCTCTAACATGACACACACAGAGTTACCGTCTGCTCTGTCTCCTGTCTGGTGATGCAAACCTGGCAAAAGGGCGCTTTGAGTTTTCACACTTGCAAAATGCATCAGGGCTGCCTTCCAAAAACCATCAGGCAGTCTGTAAGCTCACAGCAGTCCTCAAACGGATTTGGGGATGTGGCAGTTCATTGGAAGCCCCTTAAAAACCTCCGTGCAGCAGAAGCCTCCCTCGAGAGTGTCAGCAGCTCAGCCTTTGCTTCATACATGCACGGGCTCCTATGGCTTATGTTGGGTGGTAAAGCACTTGATAGCTTGCTGTCTTCTCTTCAGCTGAGGTTAGTTGTGTCTGTCTTGAGCCGAGGAGCTCCGGAGCGTGCCGCAGCAATGACACAACCACAGCTACAGGCATCCTCGCACCTCGCGTCGAAATAAGGCATCATTTTTTTTTTTTTTTTTTGTTTTTTTTTTTTTTTTTTTTTTTTCAGAAGGGTGGTGAGCAAAAAAAAAAGGGAAAAAAAAAAAAAAAAAAAAATCTGGCTTAATTGCTCGATTTTACATTGCCGACGCGACCAGTCCGAGCAAGGTAAATAGACTTGATGTGATGCGAATTCACACAGTCAGACCCCGCCGATGCATCATCGCCCAGCAGCCTCACGCACCATCAAATTGATGCAAGAAAAAAAAGAGAGAGAGAGAGAGAGAGAGAGAGAGAGGACACAGAAGCAAATTCAAGAGCAAACACCGAGACGGGGTTTTTTTTTTTTTGTTGTTGTTTTGTTTTTTAATTACCTTCAGTGTGTGAAGTCGCTCACATACCGGCAGCAGCTGTGCAGGTCTCCCGTTATTCGACAAAATCTCACGGTGCGCGGATTTGAAAAAAACGCCGGCACACTGGCCCAAAAATCAGACATTTCAAACGCTCGAAGCCCCCTCCCTCAGCATCACCCGGCAGTTCACAGTCCCACTTTTTTTTCCTTCTTCTTCTTCTTTCCTTTTTCCAGAGGCTCCAAAATGTTCACGACACACAAGCAATGTGGGGGTTTTCAAGATGCGCTCAACCTCTCTCTCTCTCTCTCCCTCTCTCTCTCTCTCTCTCTCTCTCTCTCTGGTGTGAGCTCTACATTTTTCCTCACACGGGTGAACACACACACCGCCACGCAATGTCAGTGGAGCTTATGCACAACCTTTTGAAATAATCACACACAACATTTGTTGGTATATTTGCATACATAAGTCCTGGTATCACATTCATGATATTATATCACTTTAAATCCCATTTAAGGTCGACAGAGCATCATTTTTCACACATGCCTCTCTCCTACTCCTTATGCAGGGTTTTCTCTTACTCTCTCATTCTACCACACCCATTTCCCCACCTACAAACCAATCATTTTCTCACTGCTGTGTTTCTATATGGCCAAATCCCCAGAAATCCTACTTTTGTATATACATACATACATACATACATACATACATACAAACATACATACATCATCTCACAACAAAGAGCAGATACATGGCTTCTAAGTCACCTCACATCACAACATAGCGTGGCATATCATATTGCATCACGTCATGGTGAAATAAAACGGATGTGTTATTTGGTGGCCAGGCAATGATAATAGTTGCTTCGAGGCTGTGTTTACAATATAAACTATGCTGCCATATCCTTAGAGAAGACTGTCAATCCAGGACGTTTCAGTCAGTGCTCAGTTTCTGCTCTCACAACCTGCAGAAAAGAGCATGATTGTGCACATTTTTTAAAAGGCAGACACGCACACATTCATCGTTCCTGCGAATTTGCTTGTGTGTCTAATGAAATCTTGCTTTAGAGCAATCTGCAGTCCCAGGATGATCCCAGAGCAGATTGCAGTCAGCTGCCAGCAGACTGCAACTTGGGGCTGGCAATCAGCTGTTTTTCTAAATAGCCATTTAGCACATACTGGGACGGGGGAAGTTTCCAGCAGTACAGGCAGGAAGAAAATGTGAACGCCGCCCACTGTGACATTTTAGAAGAGAAGATGCTTTAATAATCTCCTGTCCTTTTAAAGCACAGTGATACGTGGATGTTGCAGCCGCATTTTCCAAAAAGCACCTCAAACAAAATCCCACTGAGTGAATAGAGACACATAATCACTTTGAAAAATTCTTCTTCTGCACATGCACATAGGCTTAACCTTTACCTTCGCTCCAAACAATGTCCATCATCATCACCATCACCATCACCATCATCATCACCATCACCATCACCATCACCATCATCATCACCATCACCATCATCATCACCATCATCATCATCATCATCATCACATCCTGCTCAACAGATCAGTTGCACTAAAGTGAATGGCTCCCCCACACTTGGGAGCTTCACTAACATAGAGCACCAGCTGCTCCATGCTGAAGTGCCGTACTCAACACAAACGATCCCGTCTTTAGATCGTTCTATTCACTTTTCGCTTTGCCGTCTCAGGAAGTTACATGGACGACCATCTTTCTTATGGAGATGCATTATACAGTAGACTGTATAATGATATTCTACACAACGCTGCCGTCAGACTTGGCGCCAAAGCTCTTTTAACTGTGATCCGCCATAAACTGCCAAGTCGCCATCCTTGATGAAATGCTCCAGATTATTTAGAAAATCATGTCGCTGTGAATTTCTTATCCGAATGAGGCTTTTACTGCAAATGAAATAGGTCCATTCATTGATTTTAGGTGTTGGATAGTTATAATGTCATGGAGGAGATGAGCTTTTGGTGATTGATTGATGTTTTAAGTTTGTATCAGGAAATGATTGGCCATTCAGCAAAGTTTTCATTAAAAAAGAGCATGTGCAGTACCAACTGGTACAAAATAACATTGTATAACGTGTAGAATTTAGCTCGTTTTCAGATGCACAATGTTGCCCAGAGGGAAATCTAGATGGATTGAAGCAACATCTCCCACAGTGTCATTTTTCTGGTGGCTGCAGAGATAATAGCAGCTGGCTTAGACTTTTTTGAATTGAAGCAGAAATAAAGAATTGTTTGTGGTATTCCTCTACATGAAATGTGCACGTAATATGGCGAAGCCTAGCGCATTTATCCTCGCTGAAAACTGTAACTTTGAAGAATTCCCCTGGACATCCTGTTTTTTTTTTTGTGGTTTTGGTTCATCTTGAAACTATCCAGCGTGTCCCAAAGAGGACAGGCAGAGGACAGTTATTAAATGCTTTTAGTAGGATTGCTTTTACTTAAATCCATCACAATTCTGAATCCACCTGACAAATTGTACATTTTTTTAAAATATGTCTAACCATAAGGCTTTATTTTCGTGATAGACAAGATTATGCTTTTAGCCCTCATAATCTCTTTGTTAAATTTTAAGTATCCGCCTGGCTTTCCCAAATTTTCTCCGCAGAACATTTTTTTGTTTCTAGCAAAAACTGGCAAATTAGACAGAACGCATGGATTATGTTGTGTTGATTACAAGTAATGACTTTCAGCCACGAGGGAGTTCGGATGTGATGCGTCATTACACAAATGAACCAAAGCGAACATATCACATGCTCAGAGGCTGTATAGAGACTGCTGCCACGACAGACATCAAGTGTAACAGGAAGTTCATAGTTGGAGTGACGGAAGCAGGAACCTGTTCAACTGCGTTACACTCTATTTATATCAGTTATCAAATGTATGCTGAGAGAAAACACTGCAAATAGATCTGAGAGCAAATGAGAAATGTTCTCAGAGATTGCACGTGTCAATTGTTCACAGAAATGTTACTCTGCAGACTTTGTTCCTTCTCTGGTTTTGAGTCATCCAGCCACAGGGTTGTCTTGTCTTCACACCAGAGTGACGCTGCCACCTAGAGGCAACGTTACTGGACTCCTAATGGTTGTGTGAGTCTCTTTGAGATCAAATAAAATGTTGTGTAACGACAGCCTTGTTAAAATAAATGAAAGGTTTACATACTTCGTGACAGGCAATTAAGGACGAGTGACATTCACAAATAAGCCACTGATTTTAAAAGCACACAAATCTGCAATGATGAAATATGCAACAATATGTTTATCTGTTTATCTTCCGTGTTTCTTTGCCCTTCACGGTTTTATTTTTGCATATTTTTCTATGAAAACGGATACATGGCGACCCTTTCATCCCATAATGGCTAAACTATGAGCACTTTAAACTTAGAGATACAAGCACTGCAACAACCAAGAAGCAGTGATTGTCCCCTGCTTGCAAATCACGCATCATTAACCCTAAACTCCTGCCCCACTGCTGCCGAGGAGATGAAGACAATGGTTGAGCTGCAAGTCTCATGTAAGTCATTGTGTCTGGCATCAACATTTGTGATCCCGAACAAGCAGATGTTTCCGCAGTCCAGCCGCATTTATTCTGCGCCGCTGTGCTTTGAAATCTCATCAAACGTGTGATATTTCTTTCTAGGTCACTGGTGGGAAAAAAAAATATATATATTTCTTTTTTTTCCACTCATGACTGATGTCTCCACTCACTGCCTTCAATTGCAGTCCTCTTCAAACGCTCAACTACATTCATGCATTAGTTATATATTAGGAAAAAAATGTATGGTGTTATTTAAATGGATCATCCACAGATGGCTGAGTGCAGGCTGGTCTGATAGCTTCTCCCTCAAACGTTTAGTCCTGCAGGCTCTCCCGCTTCCAAGAAAATCAAACTTTGTTTTAAAATCTGTTAGTGTGGCAGCTTTATCTGCATATTCTGTTGTTATTTGCCTTAATAATCTCTATTTATAATGGCAACAGAAAGGTGTTATTTTTAAGGTGTTTTACATCCATCTGTCTTTCATCTTTTTATTCTCAAAAATCAAACAGCATTATGGTTTCAGATTGTCATTTTGCTACACTTCCACTTTCCCCCCTCTCCCTGCCTCCTTCCCTCTTACCTGTATGTCATTGCAGAGCGCTCAGCCTCGCACTCGGCCAGGGAGAGGCCACATTCTCTCAGGTAGAGCTCCAGTCGCCGTCGCTCCACCAGCCTGTGCGCCGCCTCCAGGATCTGAGAAGCCAGGGCCTCTGATTCGGTCCTCTGGTCCGGGGTCTTGCTGCTCCGGGCTACAGATTTGGCCACAATACTCCCTGAGGAGGACGACGCCTTGGGCTTCTTACTGATGCCATATAGGTCTTCCACTGAGTATTTCCCTCCTTTACCTCCTCCAGAACCACCACGGCTGGCAAACATGGTTATCTGGAACCAAGTGCTGCAAACTGATGAAAATGGCTCTTCTCCTTTGCTCGGTTCTTCCTGCTACGTCTACTTTAGGCAAAAGCCTCCTTCCGAGTTAGAAACAAAACAACAAGGCAGAGCTATTTTGATAGACATTCATGAAGATTCGAAACATCCGGCCCGTAGATGTCAGACATCAAACAGCTGGAAACAAGAACTTAAAGCACTTGTAAAATATGAAAAAGTCTTGATTGCTCCTTTGTGGAGTCTAAATCCAAAATAAAACAAAGCCAGTCCTAACATTTCAGCAGCAACACCCAGTCACAAACAATGACTCCTGCTGATGTGAGGTGCTCCTTTGAGCAAAAATGGGTAGGAAAAGCAATCAGCATCTTTCTCTCTTTATCTCTTAAAAGAGGGATTTGTGGTTGAAGCCCTACCAGCTTACATTTGTTCAGATTAAGAGAGCGCCCGGATGAATTATCTGTACTTCTGTGGTCGCCATATAATCTGATACAGCAGAGGCTGAGAGAGTTCAGCTCCCTGACCTTTTCTTCAGATACAGAGTGGCAATGAAACCTTTTTATTTTTTTTCACCTACATGGACAGTTGATTACTTCATTTACAGGGGCAATGTCATAGTGACGAACAGTCTTGCTGCTTTCCAGCTCCAGTTGGCTCAAACAAGAAGACAGTGGCATCCTCCCAAAGCCTGGCACCAGCTTCAGGCCAGAGTGTTACTGTCTGGGTTAATGTGTAAACCCCTAGTGCCTGATTTTCACACAAAGCATAAAATAGCACAGAACGTGTGAACCTCTTTTCCACTGGAGGGGAAAATAAAATCTCCTTCCACTGATGTCCTGTTCGTAAAAAAAAAAAAACTGAATTGGACATCATCTGGGTGATAAAGTAAAATTGAATTAAAGAAAATCAGCCCATGAGACCACGTGGAAACACAGGAGGTTGCCGTTTAAAAAATGCTGATGCTTATGGAGAGGATTACTTATTTTCTCAACAGTTTATGCAAAGAAATCCACCTTCTAATCTCCTGCGTGCATAGCAAAAAAAGTATTACAGTATCTTTTTTTTTTTTTTAAATAAGTCATTCACACTCTCCCACTGCGAAAAAAAACGACTGGGTTTTATTTTTTTATTTGCGTAGATATCTTTTTTATTTGAAAAGAAAACAATCATATTTTGACGTGAGTGAAAATACTTGCTCTCATCCTCACACATGTCTAGAACAGGTTAAAGGATGGATACAGAGGATTTAAAAAAAAAAAAAACTGTCAATGACTTAATGGATGACTGGAAGTGCATCAGAAGTCAAGCTCATTGACTGTCTGAGACTCCATTCATGCATCTGTCTTTCTCTCTTCATCTTCACGCCGTCATGGCGGCCAGACGCTATTCCTAAACTGCGGCGCTCCCTGACTTAGCTGCAGTGGCTTTTAATAGCAGAGATCATCTGGGATTAAACTGCTATAATCGCTCTTTCGATTGACCGCAGTCACACAGGCAGCTGCTGGAGGTCAACCCCGAGTGTTTCCGGGCCTCAGAAGGTGCATGGAGACCTCCCCCAGTTCTCAGTAGTGGGATTATCGTAGGAGAAGCACCAGAGGTGAACATATAGGTTTGAATCTTTGAGAGCGATCTTGGTCTCCACATTGTATAACTGTCAGATATCTGGGTTAGAACAGTTTGTTTTTAGTAAACTGTTGCATAACTGTGCAAAGATAGATTTAGTCAGTCTGACAATATAGTAACCCAGGAATATACTGCAGAGCACAACACTATGATGGAGTCGTGATATATTTTTGCCACCTTGTACATGCTGTACAGTGATGTGAGGGTGGCGAGCTCAATTGTTTGCAAGAGAAGTGGGTTTACTGCGGAGGGAGGCACAAAAAAACAACTTTTAATCAGAAATCATGCCGCCACTGTTCAGGATTCTTCTCCCAGCTTCAGTGTTACTCACCCACAAGCACCTTTAAACACTGCTGCAACGATGGGATTCATTGTACTGTCACCACTGGAGAGGTGGGGCAGAGACGGTCTGTTAAAGTCTGGGTGGCAAATCAAAAAAACACATGAAGGGACTGGATGAGAATGATACACCAAGTTCTCCAGTTTCTGGTGTGACGCCCATATCAGCAGGTATTGGTATTCATTTAGCCAATAATGACCAAAAGTTCAGGAAGCATTTAAGATGCTTGGCTTCCATTTTAAACATAATATCGTAATGGAATAAATGTTTTCACACATACTTTACTGTTAACATCTTTTAGGATGCTGAATGTGCGAGCTGCTGACACACGACAGGCTCTGTGAAGAGATCAAATTCAATCACTGAAGACCCTCCCCCACGCTCCCAATGTAGAATACCCTGCCTTCAGCGAAAAAGAAAAACTAACCTAACTCTGCCGCCATTTTCTGACCCCCCTCATAATTTCCATAGTCTCTAAGAATCCCCCAACAGACAAAATATATAATACTATAGTGCTTCACCTCCGATGAGGCATTGATTTGACGTGTTTCTAATGTCATGTACCTGTGAGATGATCATGCATTCAACCTCTTCCCCACGGAGCAAACACTTCTTAAATTATATTTACATGTTATAAAGGCAATGAATTTACACAAGCACACGTTATTTTTAGACAATGAGTGTCAGACAGATAGAAGGGCTTCATTTAAGAGGGAAGGTGTCTGGTGAACAAAGTCAATCATCAAATGACTGTGTGTGTGTGTGTGTGTGTGTGTGTGTGTGTGTGTGTGTGGTCGGCCAAGCGAAACATGACTCTCCTTTTTCCTTCAGGGTGCCACATCCGCCCATCACCGCTAGGGGGCGACAGAGCCGCGCGGCTGAATCACTCCGCCACCCTGACGTCTGCTCGGGCGACTCAAAGTTGTCGTGAAGGAATCACGAAGGAATCATAAAGGAATCATGAAGAGCTCCATTTCAATGCATTTTGAGAGGCAGTAGACGACTCCTCCCTGCAATGTGTCGAGGAGACAGACATTATCACCCCGAACAGTTCAAATGGTGTTCAGCGCACCAGCTGTAAAACGCAACGATAGGCCCACAACACATTATTATAAACATTCTGCAGCTGCACGCTGAGAAAATCTAACATGACGTGAAAACCCCCCCCCACCGATGTGATCATTTCCCACACGCTGCTCTCTCTCTGCTCCGCGTCCTCTCTGGTGTTAGTCAATCCAGACATGTGGGGGCAATGGCGCAGGCTACACCCCGTGTTGTAGTTTCGGAGCACACTGTGAACAGACTGGCAGAGAAGAACAAATAACGGGGCATTAACACGCGCAGCTCTATGCGTGACACGAGTGTATCGACCCAGACAGCAGGTTCTTCGAATTGTGAAGTTGGACCGATGTGTCGGATCAAAAAAAATATGTTAAAAACACTGAGCATCTCATATCATAGCCATGTTTGACGTGCACACGCTCTGCATGCATTTCATATTTCAAGAATTTCAACTTTATTTTCACCCTAACACTGACCGGCCTGTGTGTGTGTGTGTGTGTGTGAGAGAGAATTAAGATACACGTGAGCAAAATGAATTATTATCTTCTCTCAGTATTTAAATAAATAAAAATGGAGTGTCTGGTACACTAGAGGGAGCTCACAGCACAATAAATACTGCAAATGCCTTTTCTATTTAAAAAAATTTTTTTTTTTTGTGAATTCTTCTATTCATGGCCTGATTACAGTTACTTGATGTCTGTAATCTGATTACATTCTATACACATTCACTCACTCACACACACACACACACTTCATACTTTGTAAACCTGCAGTATATTGTATCCAGATGCTGATTAAATCATAACCATATGCTCCTTTTCTCAGATTTCTAAGTGGGCTCTGCACATGGTGAACAAAGGTGACACACACACACACGCATGCACGCACACGCACGCACGCGCACGCACGCACGCACGCACACACACGTGGCCCCAACTGCCCTGCAGACTGTCACAAAGCGAGCCTAGAAAACACAGTTTGTTCATGGGGTCAGTAATGAACGTGAGTGGTCATGTTTTTACAGTATAATAATCAACAGTTGTGATGGGCTGTCATTTATTCGAGGCAGGCTGGAACAGCGGGTGTAGGTTTGGGGGGCCCCAAGGGAGCAGAAGGGGGTGCTTTAATATGAAAGCCTGCTGTGTGAGGAGCTGCATTCACACAGCCCGGGGGGAAAAAGTGGGTTCAGAATTTACATTTAAGAGCAAAATCAGTTCTGAAGTGCAGTAAGTCACATGTTTATTTGAATATTCAGTGTTTACTGCTCATTCACTTTGTAAACATCTATGAGAATAGCTCATTTAGGCAATAGGTTGCCAAACTGTATAATTTAAATGTAGAACAAGGAGGGGAAACATCCAGTTAAGGTAAACATCTGTGACCACAATACAAATAGAAAGACTAGACTACATTGTTATCATGAAAAACAGAACCGTTTTATTGCAACACAAAGAAAACAAACCCTTTAAACTGATGCTATTTTGTAGTTTCTCCAAATCCTCAAAGTTCTACAAACTTTGTCTGATGAAATCTCAAAAATGTCCAGGTGCTAAGAAAAGGCTGGGTTACTTCTTGGGGATACACATTTTCGAGCTGAAAGATTTATTCTCGTGGGGTTCAGAGGTGTGGAGGAGTTAGTTTGAGTTAAGACTTGAAGGTGAAGCCTGAGTGAGAGGTTAAAGCACAACTCAGAAGAGTAAACTCATCAATCTGAGTTCAATAAGCCCAGTTCAAAAGGGACCTCCATCACACTGATCAGAAACATCTTTAACATGAGACGCTTGCCACAGACACACACACACACACACACACACACACACACACACACTCACACTCCTCTTTGTCACCCAACACCTCACTACTTGTTCTGACTTTTAGAGCAATTTGATAGTCTTCGCCTACTTTTAATTCCCCCCTTTAGCATAGTGGTCCTAGACGCATGTGGATTGAGTTTCAGAATACCGGGTGATTCACACAGAGCGAGGATAAGAAGCAGGGAAGGTCACACTCCTTTAATTTCCTCACAGAAGGCAACAAGCACATTTAAGCGGAGTGGGAAACAAAAGGGTGCCACAGGGGAGATGGATGGGTGCTTTGTGTGTACTGAAAGCTGAGACAGAGCAGGAACCTGCAAACACCTTTGGAGGGCCCAGTCGCTCCTCCTGAAGGTGTTCACATTTGCATTCTTCATCCCACTAACACCTCCATCTGTTCTTTGAAGTCTGGTTGAAGGAGACGTGGCAGCTATATACTGTATATATGTTATGGCCGTTTTGGAGTCAGAATATGTATTGGGAAACTATTTAGCTTCATGAATAATCAATGTTTACGAGCAAACAGATGCACAAAGGAGCAGACGTGGATCTATAACTGTGGAAATCGCGAAAAAAAATTCAAATAAATTGAGATTACACCAAAATGAGTTCATTCTGGAGGTGACAGCCTGGAAGTATAACAATGAATACTGTGCTACAACAAATAATAATAATAAAACTGAGGGGACAGCAGGGGCCTGTAATCTAAAAGGTTTACATTGATTAACTGGAATTAAGTGCATGAAGAAAAGTACAACACTAATTCCACATCAAACTGTACTACAGCATGAAAGTATAATTAAATTCTTACAACCTTTATTTGACCAGGTGGATCAACGAAGAACAAACTTTTATTTACCGCGATGGCCTGGCAGAAGCTCCAGCAAAGTCAACAGAAAAGCTGTAGAACAGCGGGAGGGACAACTCTCCCAGTGATCAGACTTAATATGAAACAGAGTGGAAGCGCTCAGCCTCCCATCTTTCACCACAATCACGCTGCGTACACAGGTGAAAAATAATCTTAGCTGGCTGCTCGGTGGATTTGCTCTGAAATATTGGGCCATTTCGATCAAATTGTCTGCAAGTCATCTCGGGGGTGGGGGGGGTCTGGCACCTGAAGCGGAGGGAGAGGAATGACAATCTCAAATCTAACTTTCCATCTTCAGGCTTCTGCTGTGGAGAGAAAAGTCAAAGAAGTTCTGTAAATCCATGAAGTGATGGAAAGTTAGTCAGTAGTTTTCAAATACTGATCCAGTTTTACATGTTAAAGGGACACGACACCAATTTCACCCACTAGAACTCCATGTTGGTGTGTTTGAGGAGAGCTGACCACGCCTCCTGTCATTAAGACGAGCGAGATACGATAATTGTTAAAATACTGGGACGATGGAAGGCGTTCATAGTGTTGCACTCGTTTGCACTCACAAAAAGACGGAGAGAGACGTTCAGACCAAGCGGACACCTGTGGTGCTGAAAAATGAAGCCAACAAGGAAGTGCCAAAAACACTTGGCCACGCAGTTCCCTGAATGGCCACTTGAGTGGCTCTAAAAGCAATGTTAAAATGCCCAACTTCAGAGCAGAAAAAAACATGTTATTCATAAGTATGACGCTTTAAATTAGCCGGTGGGTGACGTTATTTTATGGCATAGTATACTATGACTTTATCTTAGTCACTTTTTTATGACATACTATGCTATGACTGTGATATTTCTCTTGAAATCTATACTATTACTTTGTAATTACTTTTCAATGAATACTCAATGATACTACTCCATGACTTTTCTCATTACTTTTTAATGACATACTATACTATTTACTATTATGTTAAGCCTTTTTCTGCCTTGGCCGGAGCCGACCACATTGAGCTTCACAACAGCTCTTCAGAAACCGACCTGCACACCTGGCCATTCGCTGAACGTTACATAAATTGTCGGACACATTCCCCTCAAATTCCGACGTCAGAAACGTGCAGGGGATGCGGTTCAAGGCGCTGACCCTGATGATGTCATTTTAGTTATTTATCAATCTGTTATCTCAGTATTAGGCTTGAGACTTTGTTACAAACTGGAGGTGGGGGATTTAAAAGATGTGGACATTTAGGAGGCAGGCAGGGTCTGACGGAAGACAATACTCAGTTGCATTATGGGAAAAGTAGGATACGGTGTTTTTGGAGCTTGACCCATCATGGAAACAAACATTGAGGATATTTCGGCCTGAGCTGTTTTGACCAATTCTTTTTACAAACCTGTCTCTGTGAGTCCTCGCAAACAGTGCAACAGTAGAGCTGGAGTCCATCTTTAACAATACACATCTGATGCAGGATCACACTTTGATTTTCTGCGCTGTTTACTGCTAGACACGGTGAAACCATTTCAGATTGTCTCTGATCCCGTCTCTCCCTCCCTGCCCCCCTTGCTTGCTCACAAACACAGATGTACCTGTCCCACTGGTTAACCCCCATCCACCACTACCATCCACCCACACACACACACTCCACACTTGAATGCACACAGGAATGCGCGGGGAATGACACAATCCGCCAAATGCTAAAACCTGGGCGGCCTGGTCCACTCTCTGCTCAACAGCAGACCTAATGAATGGCCATTCAGATAGACAGACAAAGCTGAGGCTGGATTTCTACTATACGGCGGGGTCAAGGGTCACGCAAAGCACTGACAGAAGTAGAAACCAGAGATGAATGCCGTCTCTCGCTTTCAAACACTGAATCACCTCGACATAGAGATTCATTGACACCACTGTGGGGTTTAAAAAAAAAAAAAAAAACATGCTTACAATAAAAGTTATTTATCTACGCTACATTGAGGCTCCACTTGCGCAGGTCTGTACTTTGAGGGCCACACGAGAGCAGTGGAACAAGAGGAGTGAGTCAGGAACACAGAGATAATCAAAGTACATTAATCAATGAACCTAAACACTTCTTGAAGCCCTGGCAGCTTCGCCTGGTTGTGGTAGCTTTGGAGTTGGGAGGAGTGAGGGCGTAAGAGTTTAAGCTTATGCGGCGCTCTAAGCTGCTCTAGGCCCGAGGCACAGGAGAAGAAAAGAACATCTCTTCATGATTAAAAGGGCTGAGGACCAGGAAGGGAAACATAGGAGAGGACAAGCTTCCAGCCCTCGAGGGGTAAAGGCTCTCCAGAGAAACAGAAGGCAAGAGGAAAGGCAGAGCAGGGAAATTTAGGGGGAGTTGGACTCAATTCTCGCTCATGCAGTCTCCTGTTTCTCTCTCATTATTAAAAAACGGGGCGACGGGACAGATGAGAGGCGTATTTGCAACAAGAGCCACAAAGGAGACAGGAAAACGTACTCCTTTACACATTTTACTTGCACATTTGTGCTATGATCAGTATGATGTAGACAGATCAGACGAGGCATTATCTAACCAAAGATTGAAGAAAAAAAAGAGAACCGAAAACAATTTTGCGTGCTTCACATCTGTGAGCGCTGAAATAAAACTAAATGAAAGAATAAAAGGTTCAAGCAAAAACTGGAATGGCTTTGCTTTGAATTTGGGATAGAAGTCACCAGACAGGTAAATTATATGGATTTTTGATTTTCAGGTCAGATAGGAACTTCCTTTGACGCCCGTACGATGACGTCCACATTTATTTATGCAGTTGTCATGCTCCACTTGAAGTGAGAATGACTGATGATTATCTACAGACGCCATGTTAATAAGCAGAAAAATGAGGCTTGATGGTAAACACTGGTGTGTATCTTTATTATGAATACTGAATACAGATTAGACTACACACAGGACAGTAATCAAAACATACTTTATCTATTCATTATTTCAAAGTTGATTTTATTGAGATCTTCAATATGAAGACCACATTTCCCATAATCCTTAAAGGAATCTCTCAGACTCTTGTGTGAAAATACCATTTTGTTTTTGATTAAGGCCCAACATAACTTTATGTGAGATAAGAGAGTGGTTGATTTTATGGTGTCAATGACTTTTCGACCACACTTTGTCTTTTTCAACATTGTAACTCAGAGCGTGACCATTACCACCAAATGTTTGGTGTGAATGAACCAGACTTGTATTTCATCATATTTGAATGGATTTTGATTGCATGTAAATTGCACTTTAAACATCTTGAAACCCTAGATAATTGTCACGTATGATAGAAATAGAAAGTCCAAGGAAGAGAAAAACCAAAATTGCCAAAACTAAAATAACCAAATCATAAAGAAGAATTTCTTTTGTTTTTCATCAAAGTGCTCTATGGCACCAAAGTAGGACAATTTAGAAAAAGCAATCATAGCATTTTGTATTCAACAGAGCTGTTTAAGCTTCATTTGTCTGATTCACTGCAGGAAATTATGCACGACCTTAATGTCAAAAAGACTGGTATAATCCTTGGAGAGATGCAAAGTCTTTGAGCAATACTTCGACATTTTGAACTCCAGTCTGTTATTCTCCTTCAACAAGCACTTGTAATAATGCGTGGGAGGTTCGGCTAATCAAACAGCAGCTCAACAATAATGTTAGCATTCCACCATAAAACCAATGGACACTGCTGGCTACACGGTAGCATAGCTGTGTAATGCTTTCTATGATAAATGTTAAACAATTGTTTGTATCTTCAGAGCAAAAACAGCAACACTTTGCTGACCGCACAACCAGCATCTGATGAACACTAAACTTAAAACGTGTGTTTGGGTCCAATGGATACTGCTGGCCGCAAGCTAGCATGTTAGCTTAGCTGGTAGCTGTACATTGTTTTCTATGCTGCATTTTAAGATACTGATTTTGTGTAGCGTTTGGGCAAAGGCAGACACAATTTGCAGACTACACAACTAGCATGAAGTTAAAAACATGGACTGAACTTCAAAATGTCAAAGTAATAACCCTTTGAGGTACATTTTAATGAGACAAGAGTCACTCAGAGATCTCTGCTTTATACAATTGGCATTTAAGTCCACAAAGACGACTGAATGGCACTGGAAGATGGAGAATACACAATAAGAGAATAAAAAATTAATCAGTTATATCAAGAAAAACAAGTTTGAGGCCAGATAGCTTTCTTGGTAAATGTCTACAAAGAAAACCCTTTCGACAGTGTTCTCTGGTCTCTGAGTCCACACTTGGTCCTTGTTCAGTCTGACTATAATAAAACTGAGCTGCCAGCAGAAACACAGGCAGAAGAAATAACCAACCACACTCCAAGAGAAACACATGGAATTAAAGATTCACTCTGAAAAGGACAAAAGTGCTGAAATGTCTCTCTTCGCCTCAAACGCTGTGGAGCCGGCGAAGAAGAAGAAAAAGATGAAAGAAGTCTGATTAGGACGAGTACAGCGTTCTCCAAAGTTTGCATTACACATCACACCTGAGTAAAGAGGAGGTAATGTTGAAATCAAATAGAAACAAAGAAGTACAATCCAACAGTTAAAATGTTCAATCTTGATGTGAAAATGTCTATGTAGTGATATAATCCAGATGGATTTAATGCAAGACACCCAGGCTGAAAGCAGTTCTCATTCATAATTACACAACAATATGAAAACTGAAAACCTTGGATTGGCACTGGCATTTCTTTTCGTCTCATTCGGTGAACTGATTATTTTCATGGGACAACAAACCAGTCGACTGCCACAATGACATGACACTACAGAAACGCTGTAAATTCTGATCGGTCTCCCCTCTTGGTATAGCACATTTATTGGGTCCTAACTTCAGGTAGATATAAAAACACCGATCACAAACTGTAAAAATGAGGCAGAGTCAAGTCTGCACAACGTCAATGTCGTCCCCGTGTCACTGTGGGTGACTGGGACTCGACTCGCTCATACTGATCGGAAAGTCATCTTTAGTCGTTTATTCTTTTTTAATTCTTTTTTCCCCATGTCATTAGAAAATTCTGCCAATCTCCCATGTAGTCCGTGTTCAAAGTGGGTCACAGGAGAGGATCCAGAGTGGTCTCAGTACATGGCTGCACCTGTGTGCTGGAGTTCACGTCCGGGTTAGGACACAGGTGAGCTAGAAGGTCACAGTTGCAGTGCTCTTGTTCAGAAAGGTCATTGTCTGGATGCTGGAAAGGATTTTCCTCTGATGCCCGGCCAATGTCACTCCCATGTGCAGCAGATCCCTGAACACAGATGAGAAAAATCAGTATTTAGACAGGAAGAACAGAAAAAAAATATGAAAGCTATAGATTTGATGGACATTCAAATTGTATTTCAGTCATACTTTTGCTCTCTGGGCTTCTGTAGTCTTAGAAAAAACTAATTGCACTTCAGGAAATTGTGGTCGTAACTAAAGCAGCAACAATAAAAAAATAAAATAAAAAAATAATCCCCAAATATTAAGTAATTTATCAATGCAAAAATGGGAGAAAATGCCCTATTCAGCCTCTCAAATATGGAGACTTTCTGCTTCTCTCTGTTTTTATTATATTAAACTGAATATCTTTGGGTTCGGACTTACAAAACAAGAATTTTTAAGAAATCACCTTGGACTTTGAGAAACTGGAATGGACATTTTCCACAATTTTCTGGCATTTTACAGACCAAGCGATTAATTGATTAACTACTCAAAGTTAAAAGGCTAACTCCCCAAACTTGTTCCATTGAAGTGTGCATTGAAAATTAAAATTGTTCCTCCAGAGGTAAGGATCATTTTAATAAGAAAACTGGAGATAGGAACTGACTGTGTGGAGATCTGGGCCAGCTGGTCCACCGAGTTGAAGCCGGCCTGCAGGAAGCTGTCTTCGTAGCGCTCCATCTTGATGGCCCTCAGCCATTCCCCCACTGAAGCACACGACGAGAGGGCTAAAGGTGCACGCTGGTCCAGCAGGGGGTAGGACGGCCTGCGGGACAGAGTCGAGAAACAATGGAAGAACTTAAACACACGGTCACCAAAACTCCAGCGAGGAGCTTATACATGTCCTGCAGCAACATTCCAGTCGAAACGCAAAGGTATAATCTGAGTGACTGACAGGGACAAACAATGGGATTTGTCAGGGGTGGAGTGTCCTCTGCTGTATGCAACCAGCTGACAGGCAGAATGTGGAGGAAGGGAAATGGGCACAGTAAGTGGCCGACAGGTCCCAGCAGGACATTAAGGTGGTACATAGGATTGGGCAGCAGGGGGGTAATGTCTGTTCTGTGACTGTTAGCACTCTAAACTAAAGAAAGGGACATCATGAAATGACTGACATGCTTCTTTCTCTCAGGCTGTAGATTTGCTGCCATTGTGACCTCGTCGAGCAGGTTTTCTATCAATCACCCAAAAACATTGACACTCACCCTGCTCCTTCTTGAGCCACTATTTTCAGTGATGCGGGGTTGCGTATCAGTTTGTCCAGAGCACTGACGAGGTCTGCAAAGCGAGGCCGCGCCGAGCGGTCCTTCTGCCAGCAGTCCAGCATCAGCTGGTGTAGGTGGGTGGGGCAGTCAGGGGGCGGTGGCAGTCGGTAGTCCTGCTCTATGGCATTGATTACCTGATAGGAGGCAAAATGATCACTATTCAAACCAATGCATCAACTTAATGGTATTTCAATAAAGTTCGAGTTGCCTGGAGGGTACAAACAGGAAGAAAAAATGAACAAAACAGAAGAGGAAAAAGTTGGTAAATCCTGAACTTAAATTCACCCTGTACAACAGTGTTGCTTGGCAATCTCATGGTTAAGCTATGATTCAAACACTTCATTGAGTATCAGAAAGGTTCAAACTATTTTCTTTTCAGAATGCACATGCTTCGCCCTGTGCCTGACAAAGCCATAAAACTCATTGTCAAGAAGGGGCCAACATGGCTGTCTACTTACATCCTGGTTGCTCATGTCCCAGTACGGTCTCTCTCCAAAAGACATGACCTCCCACATGACAATGCCATAGCTCCACACATCTGAGGCTGAGGTAAACTTTCTGAAGGCTATCGCCTCCGGTGCTGTCCAGCGGATTGGGATTTTCCCTCCCTGTGCAGAAAAGAAAAACAGTCAGCACTGCAACACTTCAAATAAACACAGGCAGACAGGGCTCTGGCAAGGAAAGGGAAGAGTCAAATAATAGCTTCAAGTTAATGACGCAAAATAATGAACTTTTCCAACTGGGGTATAATATTTCAACAAATATAAAGCAAGCGAGTAAATAAAATTGATTAACATTTGTACAATATGTGCATTAGTCTGGTGGATTTTTCGGGAGAGGGGGCCTTAAAGGGACATACGGTAAAACTAAGCATTTCAGATTATATCAGGGTGAATACAGGTATATTCACACAGACAGTATGAGAAAGATTATTTGTGTTTTGAACATAAAAGCATGTAAGTATGTTCTAGTATAAACCCAAAACACAAATATGAACCTAAAATGAGCATAATATGTCCCCTTTAAATTTAAAACAGTGTTGAAATAGACAAAAAAAGTCTATTCACCTGCTTAAGCCTCAAATTGAACATTTGTGTACGATTGCAGAAACAAAGTGATTTTTTACTTTCCTGAATCAATATTGTCAATATGACTCGGTACGGAAATGTATAAATGCCATCTGACAGGCGGCTATGCTGTAGACAAATTGAATTAAAGTGTTTATTCGGCATCATCTGAAGAGGACCGTCATCTCACCAGAGAGCTGGTGTAGGTCGGGTCGGAGGAGTTCTCCTGCAGGAAGCGCGACAAGCCGAAGTCAGACACCTTGCACACCAGGTTGCTGTTGATCAGGATGTTGCGGGCAGCCAGGTCTCGGTGGACGTAGCTCATCTCTGCCAGGTACTTCATGCCGGAGGCGATGCCGCGCAGCATGCCCACCAGCTGGATGGGAGTGAACTGGCTGTCGTTCAGCTACGGAGGAGAGAAACAGTTCAGAGAACGGTTGAAGTGGCTGTGTGTTTCAGTGCGTGTTGTTCTTTGTCACACTCACCCGTAGAAAAGAGTCCAGAGCTCCGTTCTCCATAAACTCTGTGAGGATCATGACGGGACAGCTGGCAGTGATGATCCCCTCCAGGTGGATGATGTTGGGGTGCTGGAACTGACCCATGATGGACGCTTCAGACAGGAAGTCCCGTCTCTGCTTGTCAGTGTAGCCTCCCTTCAGCGTCTTAATTGCTACGTAGTTTTCTTTTTTCCCGGGGACCTTCAGCCGCCCTCGACACACCTCCCCAAACTCTCCTGCAGCACACAGACACGTAAACACTCATTAGCTCTGTTTTCTTTAACAGGTGTTTACCACATTAGCAGGACAACAGTTGTCTTCGGCAAACCTACTGCTCGCCCGCAGCTAGCGGTGCCCTTTGGTTTGAATAAGGGCTGGTAATATGGGAACATATTTCTCAGTTAATTGCTTTATTTACGTGGCAATATTGAATGTTGTCTAAAAGAAGAAAAACAGACAATGGTTTTAAATGTCACGGAATCAATTTAATTTAGTAAATTAGATATATTCTTAATAATGTTATTTTGAAAGAGGACAATTTGCAAGGCTAAAAAAGTCTGTGAGTCCACAGAAGGAGTCGACAAGTTCGAAGTTTACCCTATTGTGAATAATGGGAAAAGTATAGAGCTGGGGCTTACCAGCACCGATAACCTCCTCGATCTTGACAAAGGAAACATCAATTTCCTTGGCAAATTCTCGCACGGCCTCATTAGGGTCCTCGTAGGTGAAGGGGTCGATATAAACCTTGACCCCTGCGGGAGAAAGACAAACAGAGTCGTGGGAAAGGAAAAGAAGAAATGTTAGAGTACTGTGAGCAGCAATGAGGCGGGTCCCATTAAACAAAGATTTTCTTGAACGAATTGTAAATCACAGCTGAGCTTTAGTGTGCGTGTCCTTGATCTGCTACCTTGGCCAACAAGGTACTGGCTGTTTTTGTCGCTCAGCTCTGGATCCTTTACTCGGCTGTGTCTGCTGCTGGTAGAAAGAGATCAGGATAAAGAAAATAAAGATTAGGATTGGCAGCGCAGTTATCTGATGAATGGATGTTAAACTTTTTTTTTTTTGGCAAGCATTGCTAGTTCTTCATCAGCCAAATGTTATGCAAATCACTGGTCTTACAATGTGCAATAACAGTAATAGATGCTTCTGTGACTAAAATACAAACTAAAAAAAAAAACTAAAAAAAAAAAAAAGAAGCAAAAATTAGCCCAAAAGAAAAATAAATTACACATTCTATGAATACTTTTATGTTAAAAAAAAAAAGAGAGCATAGCAAACTATGATAATTTATTTATCCCCTTTTGGAATATCTTGCTATCCCCCATGCAGGTCAGAGGTCAGTTCAGCTATGGAGCAATACCCTCGAGCCAACAAAGATACAGTGTCTCTCTGTTCTAAAAAAACTCCTCCATTTTTTACGCAAAAAAACTCTGCCTTGTTAGGCAAAGGCTTTTGTTTGCCTTAAACAATCCTCAGCGATCACAAATCGCACAACACATGATGGCTTTTGGCAACGGTGAATACCTGAGCCAACCCCTATTGTTCTGCTCTTTGACACAAGCAGCTCCATTATAATTCTGCTGCTGCAAAACTCATCCCTGCAAGACTGTAACAACCCTGTAGCTACTGGATCCCTGCCTTCCTCCATTTCTCTTCTGCTCCCACCTCATAAGCCTAAAATAGCAATAATGCACCACCCTCGGTTAGTGGCAGATCTGGGCCTCAGCCACTGGTTTTGTGTGTGCAAGTGTGTGTGTG
>CALSBV010010655.1:436637-462725 GCA_943590825.1 Bovichtus diacanthus
TTCTCCCTCTGATGGCATCCAACACTATTTACTCAAACAATGAAGCCTGAGGAAAGTGTTCTAATGAGCAGGATAACTTTTAGCTGTGTAAGCAAAAGGCATCATGAGCATTGCTTTGTGTCTAACCTGCCTCACACAGAAGAAAAAAATGGTGTGGGTAACAGAGTGCAAACCCACTGTTGATAAGATATCATTTCTATAAACAAAAGAACAAAGTGGTGCAAAACTGTAAAATTGGGGTCACGGTTGTTATTACTTTCTGATTTCCCCCTTTTTCTTCTCCAACCGTTTCCTGTTATTCTGTCAGCTTTTTTTCCCTTCCAAATCTATCTTTTTTTCTCTGCCTCTTTCCCTTTCCCTCGTTCTCACCGTATGCAGTAGGCGGCCACTAAGACGAAAGTGACAAGCAGCAACATCCCGACAGCGATAAGGATGCCAGGTACTAAGAACTGGGCGGCAGAGTCGTGGCCTGAGAGAGGGGACAGAAAGAGTTAAGAAAGAAATCATGAGGTTTACATTGGGAGCAAAGAAAAGCAAAAGAAGGAAAGAAAGAACATGACAGGAATTTATAATATTAAAGAGGCTCAATACAAGGACAATAACTCAATACAAGGGCACAGCAACAGATTTATTCAACAAGAAATGGCGCAGTGACTTCACAGAAAACAGAAAAAAAAAAACTTTCCAGAAGGAAATGAAACATTTGAGAAAGAGTATTGTGTGTGAAACTCCTTCTTTAAAGTAAACTTACTATCAGGCAGCGTGCGGAAGAAGGCCGCAGGACTGAAGCTGCCATAACCGGCCATGGTGCGCGCCCGAACCTGCACCTCGTACTGCGTGGCCCGGCGGAGGTCCGTCAGCACGGCCTGGTTCTTTTTGCTCTCTGTGTAGTGGCACTGATCTTCACTACGCCGCTCCTACCATATGAAAACAGAGGGAGTTAGCAGGACTGGGAGAGAGCGTAGAACAGGAATAACTGAGGAAACAGAGATCAGCAACAGGGTCATCCACAGGAATTCAAAAATCCTATCCCTAGAATTTATGGAAGAGTATTAGGGCCAGGCATAAGGGGGAAAAAATGAGGAGGAAGATTTTTTTTCGAATTTATTCTTGAAATGCAAAACAAAACAAAAAATGTTCCTTCTCTCTTGCCTGGCCTTAATACTCAATAATAACCATAATAATCGCAAATTGTTGATAAAAAGTTTAGTCAAATTGACTCAAACGAAGTTTTGTTCAATCCAATTACAGTACATTTTAAAATAACACAATCTTAACCAGAAGCATGTTAACTATTATGTTGGAGGGATACATATGTTTAGAGATTTATATCGTTCTTAAGCTGATATACTGCAATATAGAATTTAGTCAAATATCTGAGGCATTGTTTGGCTAGACAATATACAGACAATTTGGGTTTTATTTCACTTCACCTGCATGTCTTTGCACTGAGGGGAGAAATCTACAATAGTGCACCATCCTGTTTCAATTTCTTTGCAAAAAAACACTGTTAGTTTTCTAATCCTGAGCCGTAGCACACCTGGACATAAACTCATAAAAACAGACAGAGAGAGAGATGTGGTCAGGGGGCTCTCACCTTCTCACAGTAGCGTAGCTGATACTGCAGGATGGTGTAGTGCGGCTGAGCCGAGACTGACCAGTGCAGAGTCAGACTGCTCTCTGTGGAGTCACTCTTTCGAATCACAGACACGAGCGATGGCACTACACAGATGGCAGAATAACTATAAATACCAAATGAAATTCTAACTATTTATACCTTTCTGCGTCTTCCCCTCCGCTTCTCTTACCGTCATGGCTTGTTGTGATGTTGACACTTTCACTAGCAGGGTCTTTGCCGCTGATCTGCGACACCCCATTGAGCGTCTGGATTGTGAAAGCGTATGTGGTGTGAGGCAGCAGACCCCACACCTCCACCCTGCGACCCAGCAGGCCGTGCTGCTCCGGCCAGTAGCTGACGCTGTCTCCGCAGGAGAGGCACGGCCCGTTGGGTGACCTGCACAGAGAGCACCTGACGGCGTAGCTCAGGTCTGTTCTGCCGCCGTTGTCGAGTGGCTCGTTCCACTCCAGACTGAGTGTGGTGTCGTTGATCCGGGTGACAATGCTGCGCGGAGCCGAGGGAGGTCCTACAGTGACAAAAAAAAAAAAAAGGTAAACTGATTTGGAATTCTTCATATTGCAAATACTGGAAATCAGAAGATTTTTCTTTCAAGCTCCTGATCTAGCACATCATCCTGCTTAAAGGAAACCTTTTGGGGAATACACTTATACGCATTCTTGTCGAGAGTTAGATGAAAAGATAGATACCACTCAAATGTCTGTACGCTAAATATAAAGCCAAAGCAAGCACCTGTTAGCTTAGCATTAAGACTAGAAACAGCCTGGCTCTGGCCAAGGTCAACAACTTGTGGCTTTACGGGGTTTATGAGCGGGACTATTTCTTGGCTGGGGGCAGTGACTTGCTAGACTCCAGGAAGTCACTGCTCCAAGCCAAGACGTCGATCTACACATTACACAAATTGACGCTTTTTAAATTAGTTCTCTGTACAGATTAAACAAACGAGATATAACATGTTGATGTGATCTCTAAGAATTTTTTTTGCTATAGACAGAGGAAGACGAGCCGTTTCCCCATTTCCAGTCCAAGCAAAGCTACTGTAACTCTCTTCTCTGCTGGCTGTAGCTTCATATTTACCAGACATACATTGGATATTGGTTTTGATTTCTAAAGAAATCAAATACGCAAACGTCCGAAAATGTCAAACTATTTAATTTTTTTTATGTTGCCTTTCCCTGCTCTTTTCTTGTGACAGAAAGCACCGGTAGCCATCAACCAAAGATTTTCACATTATTCGGTCAAAAAAGTAATCACATTTTAATATAAAAGGAATTGCTTAGCCCTGATGCAATCATAATGTATGAAATGTCTCTATCAAATCAAATTATAATCAATTCTGTGTCATTTCACTGCTGCTTTACCTTTCCATGACCTTTGTTTATGTTTCTCCTTATGCGTTGAAGACATTTTATTCAGTCTGCACATGTAGTCACGAAGCAGAACAATGCTCCTGCAGTGGCTTTGCGTCACAGCGCGAGCATATGTGTTGCGGGATTTAGCTGGTGCAATTACGTTTGTCTAAAACTGAATGATAATGATCACCGTCTGAAAATTGTAAGAAGATAGCTACTGCCTCAAGCCAAGCATAACTAAACAGCAATACCACTCAGCCACTGTGAATGCATTTCTGTTCCTGCCAAGGAGACAGAGCTTTGTCACTGAGCCTGCAGCTAACTTAAGTGCTAATAGTGCTCTCATTGGAAACCCAAGTGGGGCACCATCATAGACAATCTGGATGCAAATTAATTCTGAATTCAGCATTTGGGAATGGGGATTTTTTTTAATTATTTTTTTTTTTTTTTTATTTTTTTTTTAGAGGTGATACATTTTATGACTTAACAATCAGAAACTACTTTATTAAAGCCACCAAGGCTGCCACAGTAATGTAAAACGCTTATTTTCTGGGGAAAAGGTCCGCATGATTTACAGACGGCACGGCTGGTTTGCAATTTTTCAGACAAATTGAAAATATAAGTGATATGCCGAATTGCACAGGCACAATAACAGAATACATAATAGGAATGGCCTAATTAAGTGATTAATAATTCAGATAAAGCCTTTGTAATTAAAGTTATCAGTAAAAAATAAAATTGGATGTTCATTCTAGTTGGCACTGATATCACACCTGCAGAGGACAGGAAGTGCCAACACACCGACCGAGTTTCACATCCTCTTTATTTATTGCCAGTTCGAAAGAGTGCACCTCATTAAAAAGGCCCTCCCATTCACACATCCAACATGTGGCTGAATTGAAATTCCTGAATCTGCATGGAGGTGTCACTTGAGACCATCAATGCCTACTCCCCTTTGGAGTGGACGCCCTACCCCCAACCACCTGTCACAAAAGACATGCATCTCAATGGACATCAGTGGGACAAAGGACACAAAGCAGATTAGAGCGGTTTGGCTAAATGACACCAGGGGAAAAGAGAAGTGAAGAGGAGCAGGGGAAGGATGAGAGTGAAAACAAACAAGTGGATGCTTCAGTTGCTTAGCACCTCCACATAAGTACTGTTTTCTGTGTACTTACTTGTGCACGGGCTGTCGGGAGTGTCGGACTGTGCACGCAAGTATCCAGAGCGGCAAGCACACACTGGCGCCCCTCCGATGGCGGCGTGGCTGAATCCTGGACAGCCTGTGCACTGTCCCTCTGAGGACGACTTGAACTGACCCACAGGACAGGCTGGGGAGGACAGGAGGGAAGAACAAATGAAGGCAAATTACCTTGAATCTTCACACCCACTGTGTCCCAGACAGACTTGGGTCAAACTGAATTTGCAAATACATTGCTGTTTTTTTTCAGGGTACTTAGGTGCCAGATGGTTGGAGATTGACAGACAAAACCACGTAATGAGGGCCATAAACTGAGGACAATCACAGTAATGACGCTGATAGTAATAGTCAATTTAGTGTATAAACCTGTCTGACATTGACCTGCTGCTTATCCTTGACTTTACCTGATTATATCTGAATAACAAGGCCAAACGTGGGTGTCCTTACAAAGAACTGTCTTTGCTTATTGTACTCACTCTCAAACCAAAAACAGCACTGTGGCATTCAAGGAGTAAAGAACCAGTGAAATGAGTCTGAAGAAGCGCTGGAAGGATCGATGAGTTGACTGACAGAAAAATCAATCGACAACAATTTTAGCCAATCGATTGAAAAATGTTACGTTCTCTGGTTCCAGCTTCTCAAATGTGAGGATTTACATCTCTTCTCTGTTCTATATCACTGTGAAAGCATGTCGATATATAAAACAGTAATTATTTGCACTAGTCTGAACCCATGTAGTAATGAGCAGTCACCTTGTAACGCCACATACAGTCACCGACGCCGGTAGTGTTAACAATAAGCTGCTGCGATGAGTCAGAGGAATAACCCAATAAACTTTTACACCAAGTGGGGCATTTTTAAAAAGGGTCAATACACTAAGTGATCCTTTCTGACTGACATTTTGTCTGCGGGAATTTCCCAAATGTGAAAAATGCGCCGAGTGCTGATGCATGTGTCATCTGTTAAAGGTTGTGAAAATATATCGTTTGTTAATCAAATTCAAGTGACTCTCACAAGACAGGATTATGACACTAAACTGGGTGCTTTTGAGCTCTTATATTTCACACAAGATAACACAAAAGACTGATTTACAGCAACAGCCTGTTACTATTGTTCACTAAACAGTGTTTTTTAATGACTTCAGCTGTAAGACTGTTTAGCACTTGCAGACGTCCATGCTAATTTGAATGATTATTTTATTGTGGAGCCTTTTCAGACTAAAAACTATGATATCAAAATACTATTCTTTTCACTTTGACTTTTACAAATATAAAGATTGATATTAATCATTTCTGGGAGTTTGTCGACAGCTGCTAAATTTTGTCGTAACTTCAAATTTATTTGGGAATATTCAGGGTGTCTTCTTGTACACTTTTTGGATATATAAAAGCTGCAATATACTGGCACATGGGGAGCAGTATTTATAGCCTGCTTTACTTCAAAGACATGTTTAAGGATTCTAAACATATCGAATAATCAATCTAAAACAGTAAATCAACTTGACAGCAATCATAAGTTTTACGATAAAAGGGTTGTGTTTGACCCAGAAAATATACATATTGTCTATGGTAGATAATGGAATTACAGCTTATGTAATTGTATTTTAAACATAGATGTGAATTTAATTTCTGAGGTGACTGGCCTATGAAGCAAATTAACTGTTCAATCTTGCTATAAACGCAATTTCCCTTTATGGTCTAGTGAGTTTTTTCGTCACGGCTGTCTTCGGTGACAGAACGCTGGAAATGCCAACCCCACTTCACCAGAAGCAAAATGTCGGAAATTATTATTTTTTTGTTCTGAAAAATCATTATACCTCCCACAGAGATCAAACTGAATCCTACCTTCAAAAACACACAGGGATGCAACCACATATTTGATGGGGAAAAAAAATGTACCACTTCTTCTTGTGTTCCTCTGTTTTTAGTGATCAACATTTATCCCTGTTGGTGTGATGCAGTGTGTGTGTGAGTGTGTGTGTCTGTGTGTGTGAGAGAGTGCGCGCGTGGGGGGTGATCATGCACGAGGCTTGTTAATTGGACTCATTAGACAGAGCTGCTGCACAGCTCCTGAGAGAATCATCCTGCTTCTTCCTTCTTTTTTAGTCTGCTTTGCTTTGATGTTCTCAAAGTGATATGATCTTTACCCCGAGTGTCCCCCCCCCCTGCGCTCCCGCTCCCCTCACCTCACCTCTCCAGTCCCCGTGTGCTCCTTCTAACTTAGCTGAACCGCAAGTTGTCGCAGCAGTAATCCTTTGACCCTGCTCCTCCTCTCTGAGATAAGTGCAGCTCCTCCTGACCTCTCTCCATCCACTCCGTGTTGCAGCCCTTCCCCTGCCTCATTAACTTCCTTCCACCGTTTCAATCCTCCGTGAACCCCGCCCTCATCTTACCATTGTTTGCTTGTTTAGTCTGCCTGCTCTGCTGCCTATGCGGGTGTAGTCTATAAACATACTGGTACGTGGCCTAACCATGCCTCTCTCTTACCTGTGCATCTTGTGTTTCCTTCAGCGGGCTCATATCCCATTAGGCAGGCGCAGGAAGTTGTTGGCTGGCCCACCCACTGGCCATCTTCTCCGCAGAAGAGCTTAGGCGACCGTGGTCGAGGCCCCTGCTGGGCGCCGTGCTCCACACACACACCTTGCGCCTCTTGCACCAGAGTACGGGGAACAGTTTCGGGGAAAGAGGAGAGAGCACTGACCAGGGGGGGACACTTTTTGAAGAACACCCTGACGGACAGCAGGGCCATGCAGGCGCCCTGAGCCTGAAAGGCCAAGTAGAAGCCTCTCTTAGATAGAGGGCCGAGTCTTAAGGTCTTCACATTGAATTTCCGCTCCCCACCCTTCCTCCGTAGAAAGTCTGCAGCCACTGTGTCCACCTAGGACAGGAAGAAAGAGAAAAGATTTTATGTAATGGCCCGATTCCAACTCAGGATGCAGTTTTAAAAGGGACCAGACTGGCGGTTTTGCATGTTTTAGCCATTGTAGCCCATTAACTAGGCATCACATATGCTTTACATTATTGAACCTTTTCCAAAGCATACCCCTGTGATTTTAGATTGATTTCCTACCTTCCTGGCAGCCATTGTTTCTCATTTGTTACAGTACACTTTGAACCTGAACTTGCAGGGACTTCAAACTCGCTTGGGAGAAAGGTAATTTATCACAGCAAACATTTCAGCACTTTTATTTTTCTGTCAAAGTTACATTATTAAGTAATGAAGTCGAGGAGCAGGCACTATTTTAAAAACCTCTCTTTGGCGGTGTGTTCAAGGACGTCACAACATCTGAGGTTTGACAATGAGTTGCCGAAAAGCACTTCACTCATAAGCTATGCGTTTGGAAAATGAAAGCCAGAAGATGAACAAGAAGCAAACACGCAGGTTGTGTAACAGCTTGAATGCACCGACGAGGAGGAAAAACTGCACTCGATCGCATGAGACGACAATATAACTTGGACAAAAATAAAAGTGATTAAATGTCGATTGCAATAAATACATAAAGCAAAGTTTTTGTCTGTGCAAGAGGATGAGTGTAAATAAATAAATGGGAGCCAACTGCATAGTAGAGGTCAATCTAAAAACGTCATTTACAGTGCAATACACAAACAACTGTTTTTTAAACAACCAGTATGATTCCCGGCCTTGAATGGCGGCTCTGCCAATATTGGTGTATGTGTAAAGTGCAAGTAAGGTAGTAAGGTAGAACGGCGCTATATAAAAGGCAGTCCATTTACCATTTTTCTTGAATGCATAAAAGAGTACTTGCGATTTAATATTACAATTCAATCATTTCTTTTCACTGTGCCCTCCTTGCCTGGTAAACTCCCAGGTTTTTTTTTTAAAACTCCATACCCACAGTTTGTAACATAGGCTTTCGGTTAAAAATGTTACGTTTCAAGGTCAATCCAAGATAACACTGATTATGTCATCCAGGTTCTCATAACGAATAATTAATTATAGCTAATCTTTTCAAATCAATTTTCATGGTGAAAATGCCAAACATTTCATGGTTCCTTGTTATACGTTTTTACTTGCCATATATAAAAGTCAATTGAATATTTTTTAGGTTCTGGACTGCTGGTTGGATAAAAACGGGCTGATTAAAAGCATCACTGGAGGCTTGAAGAAATAGTAAATGTATTTTTTTTTTCCTGAACTGAACTCTTGATTAATCAAGAAAATAAACAGCATTAATTGTTGAAATGAATCGTTAGTTACAGCCCTTTAATTAACTATGTCCTCAGATGTGAAAAAGTCCCTCCACAGCCAAATAACACATGATACAGTGGTGGTGGTTCTCACAGGCTCGGTATACTAACCACAGCAATTAAACTGATCTTCATATGTAAAAAAAAAGGTGGAGTGATGTGGACGTACCTTGGTGTATGGATTCTCCATCCAGGGCGGGTAAGAGGACGTAGCCTCGTTGGAGTCTGCCTGGTAGTAGTACAGGTTAAAGGTCTCCTTACAGCTGCGGTGGTGGGTGCTTCTGGATGAACACTCCATTATGGTGAATCGCAGTTCCACGTAAACCTGAGACGCTCCTCGTCGCTGGATGAAGCCGCTGCGCAGCCAATGGCTGGATGCGCTGTCAGTCTGACAGATCTGATAGGTCCTCACGCTGTTGTTCTCCTCATCTAAACCGCTTACTTCCTCCCACTGAGAGGAAAACAAAGGGTTGTCAAAGGTTGCAAGTTAAAAATGAAACATGGCCCAGAAAAATCAAGAACATTTTTAAATTCTCCTGTAAAGACTTTCACTAGTGTCTTTAAAATAGTGATCACATTAAAAGTCCTATTCATCATAATAATGTTGTGAGTCTTTGTTGGCCCTTTGCTGCACTGCAACTGTCAGACGCCCGTGGGACAGATCTGGCCTGCTGTGGATTTAAGATCCAGCCCAAATTTGAATCTGGGTTGTTAAATCATTGCTCCTGCCGAGCTGCAGCCCAGCTAGTGGGAATACAAGTCTCACTTGTCAAACAGAGCACACTGCTGAACACAGCATCCGAGACAGACACAGATTCCACCCTTCAAACACACTTTTAGACTAAAATACAAGAATACAGAGGGGGATATCACCAATATGTATGAAGTGAAAACCCTCCACAGAAAACTACATTTGTTTGGGAGCCAAATGCAACAGAAAAAAGCTTTAATGTTTGACTTCTGAGTCAACAGCAAACATGTTCACCATCACTATGCTCCCAAGAGTGGGAAACACGCAAGACATTAACATACTCAGGGCAGAATTTAGCAGATTTGCTGAACTTGCGGCTCAGAAATTCAGTTATGTAAATATGTAAATCTTTAAAAATCCATTTGCCGATGATGTGTTGAATGAGGCAGAATACTGGTTTGAATGAATTACCGTGCAGCAGAGCACTGAAAGCCAGGTTTGAATCTCTCGCAGGGGAGAATTTCCCTTTTAATCCCAAAAACTAAATAAATACTATGGACTTCTGCATCACATACTTCTGAGAACAAAATGTTTTCTTTGACAAAGATGCACAAAAGTCCCACATGGCTTGTCTGAGTTTGACAGAAATAATTGAAATAAACTGTTAAAAAATTGTTTTTTGAGAGATGTACAAATGTACAGATGTTTACAAAGTGGGGGGCTGATATAGTCATTATATATATATATATATATTTATTTATTCATTTTCACACACAAACTGTGTTTTGTGCAGACAAATACAAGATGTGAGTCTGCAACTGAAGTTTGATACACATCACAGTTAAACCACAGAAAATTATATTTATGATTCCATTAAAATAGTTTTACACTGGAGGTTGAACATAAATATTTGCTTTATTTGGTGTCCTTGTGAAAAGTTAATTCAATAACTAACATTGATCCAAGTATTTTTGGAATTGAGGAGGCAGAATTTATACCTGACAGGGCGGTGAGTTTCCACAAATATCTACTATGAGAGCGACATAACCCTTTAATGCTAAAAAATAAATAACAATATATTTACTGTTTTATATCTGTCATTTTGATGCAGAGAGCTCATGGCATCTCCCTGCTGGTGCCTGTCATTACTGGTTAAATCACTGTTTTATACCCTATAGTGTTAAGTTAGTGTTGCTGTGTTTTTGACAATGCAAAGCTTTTGATAAACGGCTTCAAATGATGGTGGCTGTGCAAACTATTTAGAGACTGTCTGCCTATTTTGCCTTGCATCTTAATCAAAAGCCAGACACATTTGTTCAGCATTTCTGTCTGGTTCCAGAAATCTCCTCGCCACCATCACTGGAACCATTTTCCTTCTGAGAAATCAGCAATGTTGAGCAGTTTTGGTCACTGACGCTGTTGGCAAAAATACCCTCGCAACCACTCCTCAGTTGATCAAATTACAAATATGTCTTTTTCTGGCAGCAGTATTCAAAATTGTGGGCAGCCAGAAACTTCAACTCCAAGGTTGATGGGATATCTCAAAGCATCTGCTTTCAATGTACTTTGAATCCAGGGAAGCACATTCACTGTGACGTTTCCTTTATTCTGTCAGTTACCTGCCATATAAGGAGCTCTTTTATAGCCAAAGTAACAAAGGAACAGCTGGAAGCCAAAAATCCCCAGTCACCACAAGGTCTGTGTTAGTAATACAGATAACATGGTGAAGCTGGGGTTACATACCTCGGGTTTGGCATGTGAGAAGACGGTCCATTTGAGATCAGAAGTCTCCGTCTTAGTGTTCATCAGGACCTCTGTGAAAAAAGGTAAAAACCTATATTATCACTCACAGCGGGACATTTAAAAAAGGACACGTCTAAGACTCATTTACATTCAGAGAAACACACAAGTGAATTTAAAATCAAAGAGTGAACATACGAGTCCCAAGCTCTCTGCCAAGTATCAGCTATGGCTTACACTGGGATTACGGTGGAAGATGGAGTTTCACCAGTCAATTACATCTACAAAAACATTCCCACTACCCTAAAATTGTCTTTCCTCTCATGTTTGTTTTCTTTCCCCTCGACGCCCCCCCGTGTTCACTGCGACACACCGTGCATGTGGTCACAATAAACCTGCTGAAAAGAGTGCGTCTTTGTCCAGAGAGAGCAGGGACAAGTAGTTTGAACAAGGGACAGACTCGGATAGATACACTCACAGACACACGAATATAAAGATTAAAGCCCTTCCAGTCACGATCTGTGATTACAACAGAATTGATTTCTTTGTAATCTTTTGAGAGGCAGGCAGTTCTGCTATGATTCAGTATCACAATAAAATCCGGGACCTGAACTGCATGCAACTTAGGGCCGAGTTAGGTTAGGGTGAAGGGACTTCTTTTCATGCGAGGACATTTTTCTCCCCCCAGCTGTCTTGGCAGATTGTCTCTGCTGAATTGTGACTAGTATTCATACTGAGGGGATGAGGTTTCTGTCACAGACCGGGTTTTAGAGCCCTACGTGTTCTCCACAGAGGCTCATCTCAAGGGTGAGGCCGTTTGGTTTTACCAATAAACAGGATTTAATGCGGCTCTCCTGTGTGCCATGATCAAGGCGAGCACTTGCATGAAAATGGATGTCGGAGGAAATGGGGTCTTCCGTGGGAATTTATCATTGGGTTATTAAGATGTTTTGTTGAATTAGGCTCCCAATATAAGGCTCAACAGTAAAGTCTGGCATCCCATAACCTCACATAAACACACACACACACAGAGACACATATTAGACCCGGCATGTAAGTTGGTTTTATTTTCCCCCAATTTTGTTTTCTACAGGTTTATTTAATTACGAGTGTTCCCCCCCCCCCCCCATTACGTTATTTATTTTAGTATTATTATTCCCCATATAAATAATAAGTGTGCCTTAACGGCATTGAAACAATTTACTTTAATTTTCTTTTTCATTAATATAATTTCTGGGCATTTTCTCCTTTATGGCCAGTGAAGATATGGACAGGAAACAAGCAACAACAGGTGGAATTGACCCGGCAACGTTGCGGTTAAATTAAACAGGCTCTGCAACTACTCGGCTACACAGGCACTCCATAAAATTAACATTTTAGTAAAAATAATTCTTAGAACATTCTTCCATTCATAAGAAGAAAAAAAAAAAAAAGATGTGGGAAATGTTTCCCTCTGAATCCTGAATGAGGCTCGAGTGCTGCTTTCTCAGCTGTTTAAGATGTGTTGTTTCCACCTCCTACTTGCTTCAACATGTTGCTGTGTTGTCCAAAACATCCGCTCTGAATGCATGCCCGCCGAAATCAAGAGTCAGTCTACTTTTAAACACGGATTCAGTGAGTCCATCTGTATTCATCCGAATGTGGAGATCAGATGGACTTGTTGATCTTATATTGGGTTTAATTATGGCTTTTGGTTTCCATTTTCAGAAACAAAATTGTTAATTATCTACAGTTATCTTCTTTGAAATGTGCATGAGACAGAATGTAGTCCAAAACACCTCGACTAGAAACGTACGTTTCTCCATTGTGTAGCATTTCAATTTCATGAACCCCAAAGTTAAAAAAAAATTGTGAAATGATTAGTCCATTAATTGGACAAAAAAGTTGAGCTGATTTCCTCCGTTTTATACCGGTGAGTATTGAACATCTTAGCGTTTTGATCAAAATGATAAAGCGATGAGTATTTATCAAAGAATGATCAATAAGTTATCATTAAAAAACAAAAATCATTAGTTGCAGCTTTGAAGTTAAGAAATACACCTCCATCTAATTTATTTCTCACCACATCTCCCATAATTAAATATCACTGTCCAAGATGATTACCGTCAGTTTCCAGTGAAACACTGTGTGCAGGAGAACAGGATGTCTGGAGAAACCTTTTACACAGAACATTGTGAAGACGCGAAGGCTGTGAGGGACTCCTTGTGCTCTATGAATATAGTTCAATACCAACACTTGTAGTATTTTACAAAAATAACTGCAACGCCTCGAGTTACTAATCTCTGCGGTCCTGTGTAAAGTGAGAGGCAATCACATTTAGCACTTACAACCCACATCCCAATGAAATGCACATGAAGGCACAACAGAAAGTCTGACTCGTGCGTCCTGCTGAGACAAATGTGACAGCTGACGCCATTGTTTAGCAATAATGCACGTTAAACTGTCGGTTAAAGATCAGATACTGCGGACAAGCTCAGTGTATTCCGGCTGGACTGTTTAAAGTGTCTCTTTAGTCCTTCCACACTGAAAAAATAAAGGGATATTTCAATATTCTAAGCTGACAGTTTATGGTAAATCAGTTTTGTTGTTCCACCATGCTTGATAGAGACGATAACTATTTTATTCTCTCTCGCTTTCTAATAAACAATCCTGCACCCCTCATTCTACTAGGAAGTCCCAATTTCTATAAAAATATACTGCCCCACTGCCTTCTCCTTTAGATTAGAAAAACATGTTAAACTGCAACACGTGAACATTTTATTACGAGCTAATTAACAGCAAAAGGCCAAGAGGAAAATATCTGCTGTCATCTATAAATATCTGACTCTTTATATCCTCGTTTTCTCATAATGATTTCAACGATCACTCGATCACGCCCTCCGCTGCTCACATAGCTCCGGCTAATTTAATCTATTTCCTCAGTGAACAACCCACACTTACACGCATGCACGCAGAATTCATCCCATTCCTGACCCCACTCTCTCTGCAGTACGGCCAGATTATTTAAATCTTTCTCACAGCATTCCACCTCAGCCTCATTTTCTCGTTCCCATCATCTGGGCGACCTGTCTCATGCACAACACATGTGACGTGGCATCAGTAATCATCAGGGTTGCAGTATGTTGCAGGTTCGTCATGATATTGCACCGAGAGGTAAATGTGTCTTCAAATCAATTACTTATTAGCCGTTTCTCTTCGAGATTTCTGGGCATTTTCTCCTTTATTTATAGACACATATATATATATATTATATATTATAGATATTATAGACACAAACACACATGCCATTTGTCCCTCTTCTACTTCAAAACCACAGAGGCCCATAGGGCAACAATCTGAGGCGATGGAGTGGAAGAAAGGAAAGTCTGCAGAGAGGAAGAGGAGAGAGGTGGGTGACGAGGATAATTGGATGACAAAGTTCAGGCCGGTGCTTTCCCCGCAATTTAGTCTAACTCGAGTTCACTCCAGCATAATATAAAAAAACACCTTCATAATACTCAGGCTGCCCCGTCTCCACCTATGACATGCACACCTGCCTCTGTTTCACATGCTGATTCTTTTTCTTTTTGAAGGAGTGAAAAAGAAACACCAACCCCCCCCCCCCCCCATAATCATTGTTTATCACTGCTCTATCATTACGGTTCATGAGACAGGATGTGTGAGTGTTTTTGATGAGATGGTGAGTGTTTTAGTGTGTATTATGTGCATACACGGCTTTGCCTTTCACTGAAGTAGGCGGAGACTTAAGCTCTGTTAGAGGAAGCTGGTGTTTCCACTACATTCTTACAGTAGCGGCGGCCACCCACCACCGGAAAATGGCTGAGAGGAACAATGAAAATTTGCCATCAGGCCATATTTAACACCCAAAACAAACAATTTTACAGTAATTACAGTACAATCATCCATAGTAGGAGATAGGAGAGACGTCTGAACTGATACTGGCGCTGGCAAGAAGACTAGGCCTGAGCCTGGGAAATGCAATTATAGAAACGTTTAAAATGTATGTATTATTTATAGACATTATAAGACCCCACAGGTAAAGACACTGAGAGGCAGGTCGGGAGTAGGTGTGTTGGGGTATCAGAATAGCATGGTATAGTTTTTATTTAAATAATCAAGCCATGTCGGAAAAACACAGGCAAGGGGAAGGTATTGAGCTTTTTGTAAGAAAGGTAGACAACAATAGAGGGTGTTGTACACGGTTTTCTTTTGAAATGTAAAACCTGACCCTGTATTTTTCAGAAAGGGGGGGGCTATATGGCAAATATTACACCCTCGGTTTTTTTTTCATTTTTTTTCTTTTTTTTAAGAGCCGTCTTCAGGCTTTAGACAACTGACATCAAATTTGAGAGCAGGACCAGTTTTTCAGTTAATTTCTATTCCTGCGTGTCCTCTCTCTCCCTATTTTATACTTTCTCTGTGGCTTTGGAGTGTGACAGGGAAATTATAGGGCTAAGAACATTTGCCCTGCTTCAGCTACAATTAGACCTCATTTTAATTAAAGAAACAGAGTGCCAATTACCCTCATACACCTATAGAAATGGAGACAAAGGTGAATAACAGGGATAATGAAAAAAGGGGACAGTGAGAAGGGGAAGAGGTGTTAGAAGGGCTCACAGATGACAAATGTATCAAAACTAAATGTGCTCGTGTAGAGTGTTTGCCAATATTACGGCTACGTTCATCAAACTACTTGCCTTTGACATGAAGCCCTGACAGGATGATAACAACTTGGTGTCATTATGCATTTCTGTACGCTCAATACTTTCCTTTTATGTCACATCTTCTCAACATACAATGAAACTGCTGACATGATGGTTCATGGCAGTAGTTTCATTGTATGTAGGGTAGCTTAATTATTTATCGACATAAACAACACTGACAATATTGTTGTGTCAATACATTTGGTTTTGAATGTAATTAATAGAAGAAATACCAAAATCCACGACTTGCTTAAGCAAATGAATCTCATCTGCTTGCGTAACATTTCTTTGGTGGTTTGGGACTTGAAGCTGCTCCATATGACATTTCACGATAGGGGAGTTGCTATCCTGCAGGTGTAACTCAGAACCTCATGTGTTCGAGGGGAAACTGCCAGCGCATGTCTTGCAATGTCCAGAGCCAATTCCCTGAAATCAGACATGCTTATGGGATGCTCCGATGCCGCAGGGCAATTTAATACCTACATGCTACACATTTAAATTAAGAGGAAACATGTTGCGAAGTGCGCTTATTCGCTTCCTTGCCAAGAGTTGGATGAGAATATCAACACCACTCTCATGTCTACACCATTAGCTTATCTTAGCACTGAAAATAGCCAGCCTGGGTCTGTTCCAGTCGTTGTGCTAAACTAAGCTGGCAGTAGCTTCATATTCATCACACAGGCAAGAGATTGGTATAGTCTAGAAGAAGACGAATAAATAACTATTCCTTTCAGAAATCCTTAATTTTGGTCATTTTCTCTCCAAATGAACATGAGCAGATGTTTCCAAGTGAGGCCAGTCACACATGGCTAACTATAGGTAACATTAATGATGTCGTCTGTTTTAACGTTAGTTTGATGGATTACAGCTGCTACTAGAAAAGCCAGTGACGTTTAGTCTGTTTGTTGGGAGTATTCAAATAATTGCTTCACAGAAGATTATCACGTTCATTATATGATAGGAGCGATTGTCCTCCAGGTATTATTGAGTATGCGTTACAAAGAATACTGTTGGTTAATCTTTAAAAATGCTAATTTTGGACGTCCTTGGCACTCAGGTTATCTACCATAGTGCACATGAAGAATGCAAATGAAAAAATGATTTCCCTTTTGCGAGCTTTGCAGCGTTGTTTTTGTGTGTGTAGGTTAGTGTGTGCACGTGAACATAACAATTTAGGCCCCATTTGTGTGTCTTTGACAGAGTTGTGTCTACTGAGATTAGACCTCAGCTTCCTGTAGTTCCTGTTCCCTTCCTGTCTCCTGGTCTGCTGGGGGGGGGGGGGGGGGGGGGGGGCGGCCGCCAACAAGCACACCACTCACATGCACACCGTTTAACCCCTCGTTTGCTGCATTGCAGCATGTGCTGATGAGCTCAGCTACTTTAAAAGGCCGTGACACACCAAGCAGATTATCGGCCGTCGATTAATGTCGGGCCGCCGGTGAGCGTCTGTCGGACACTGTCGGCAAAATAAAATCACTCTGATTGGCTGTTCAGCTTAAGCGAATCAGTGCACGAGAAGAGAAACGGACGCGAGGGAAACAAACAAACGACTGAAGCCAAGAGGGCGCACACTGAGGCTCTTTTCATTTTTCATCTTCATCTGATCATTCCAATACTCGGATATTTTTCACAGCGACACGGCCATCTGGAATAAAGTGTTCAGCAAGAGTTTGTGTGAAAATGGTCGGCTGCTTTTGTTTTAATGTGCGCATCGTAACAACGGCTTGTATATTTACAGTCATAGGTCTTCTAGTAATCTAAGTTTACTTTTTCTCGCGACGAATACAGATTACCGCCGCCTGCTGTTATTAAGAGTCATTTCCTCCCGCACAGGTGCAGAAAGTACGTGCTAATTTGCCGTTGGCTGTAGTCTGTGCGGTTTGTTCAAATGCGACTTTTTGTCCGAGACGCAGCCAACGTGAGGCGACGCAAGAGTCTTCTCCGTCGCCGCTGGTTCTTTGATGTGGGTTTGGTGTGCCTGGGCCTTAACTGTGTTTCATGGAGTAGTGAGATGAAAGGAGTAAAAGGGAGATGAAGAAAAGGTGTTAATGTTTGACGCTTTTTTCTTTCTTGTCTGTAGGGACGCATATCAATGCGTGTTGCGGTTGGTCTCTGTCCCAGGAAAGGATGTGACCTAGTTAGAGAGGGAGCTACATACTGGACAGAAACCAAAGATGCGACACTGCTGTGAAACTGACCCAAAGCACTGAAGATTAAGTACAGATCATCACAGATTCACTGGACGCAGATTCCCCTAATCTGTCTCGGAGTTCTTTATAATTAATTCACTACAAGGCTGAAACTCTTTTGGATTTCTAGTCGTTTTTTTGAGCGGAACATATGTTCTGATCCCGGGGCTAATCACCTTTTATAACCGCAGCTCAGTGTTAAATATGAAAACATCTGTGTATCATAACAGAGGGAAGGATTTCACAAAAACCTTCTCTCTGGGGTTGGGACACAAAACAAATGTTGATTAATGCAGGCAAGCACCCAAAGGTACATCTACGATTCATTGCCATTCCCTTTTAATTAAACGTGGTAAAGTGGAGGGGAAAACTGTTGCATAATTCAAGTCGCACAAGTTCAAAGTGAATATTTACTTTAATCACAGTGGTATAAAAAGTTTCGACCCTTGCATAAAATGAGAGGTGAAGGTTAAGAGGATATGAGACAACGCCTGGGTCCAGTGCCTTTTTATATCACTGCCTACGAGTAATGAGGTTTGACCCACAGCGTCAACTGCTGAACAGCACTTGGACTCGAACAGCCGTTCTCCCTCAGACAAACACAATCCACATAACTGTGAGGCCAAAGATACTCCCTAAGAGACTACACCAGATGAAAAATGAACATTATATCCAGATATGTGACATCTGGGAGTGTTTGAAAGAAGATTAGAGTGTTATTATAGACAGTGTTTGCTGCTGGACATTTGCTCAACAGGAACTGACAAATATTGGCAAGAAGTGGAAGCGATTTTGAACATTTAATTCAACAACAGGAAGAAATGAAAAAAAAACCTCACTTCTGTTTGATTGTTAATCATTTTCAATTCAGTTCTAAGTAGACGCCTTTAAGAACTCCGAGCTTTAAACACATAATTCCCTGCACTATCTCTCATACAGTGCGATTGATTAATTTGCCTTGCTTTACAGCATATTTCAGCTACTTTGGAATATTGATCTGCCACAGAGTGAATTTACCTCCCGCTACTTCCAATTATGGGCACCACTTTCTCAATCCCTCTTCAAAAATAACCGACTTTGTGAAAAACTGAAAGGCTTCTTGAGAACATTGTTGCAGGCTACACCAACTCCCTGGTGGCTTCCTGATACAGAATCCTATAAGGAGGAGGAGGAGGAGGAATGAATTACAAAGGAAAAGTTAAAAAGACTTTCTTTTTATTTTTTATCAACTATAGTATATTTTAAGGAGGGTATATTGCACTTTTTAAAAACTCTGCTTTTCCACAAGCCATGCCGTCTTTAAAAAAAAAATTTTTTAAGATATATATTTTAAAACACTTGAGATGATGCAGACTAAAAGTCCAAAATTCCATCAAATCCTCACCTTTGAGAGTCTGGAACCAGGATATGTTTGGCATTTGTGCTTAAAAAAATGATTATTCTGTTAGCGACTGATTGATTAATCGACTAATTGTTGCAGAGCTATCAACGACATGTTGTCCCTTCTAAACTGAACTCTCTCCCACCCTTTTCATTCTTCTTCTATTGTTTACACGCATTATCTCTTCTCTTCCCTCCATCCATTATATCTGCACCTTAAATTCCCTTTCTCAGATGACAATGATAAGAATCCACATGCTTCTTAAGTAAACGATATTAACTAAATGCCTAAAATGTAAAACGAAATGTTCAAAGATATCAAAGTTTTCCCACCAACATTCAACATTTCATTATATTTCTGGATCTAGTTTCCGACACTAAATCCTACCTGCTGCTGTAGATAAGAGGAAAGATCCTTGAAATGTGGGTCGCATGTATTGATTAGTGTAGCCAGACGCATTTATATTCATCATCATGTAGCTACATAGTAATTGTTCTGCTGGAGTCTGAGTGAAAGAAGGAAATATTCCTTAACTCTACAATATTACTTAATTTTTATTTAATAAAAAAAAACAAACATATGGAGCACGTGCAAACATGGCGAGACGAGGAATGCCTTGTTTTTGTGAGCATTTAATCTTGTGCTGTAACTTCCTCTGTGCTTAAAAAACGGGTTTTTAGAGCCCCGTCCTTTTCACACACCTTGATTCTACAAGATTGAAAGGCAAGAGCCTTAGTAGACAGATGTGGGCTGCACAGGATATTTTAGCACTTTATTCTTTTGAAAGACAATTTTCTGTGATGACAGGCTTTCTAGGCATGCTTTTGGTGGAAGGTTGTACTTTGTTGGAAGTCGTCAAAGGCTACATTGTGTGGAACTGCAGAGTAGAAGAGAAAATGAGCTAAACAGAAACTCAAAGACACCCTCATCTTCTTAGAAAAGATGTTTAGATTGTGTAACGGTACTCATTCAGTAATAAAATGTAAAGGTCATCCATCATCCCGGAAGGAAAAGAACTATAACTAAGACCGTGTTGGGGTAGAAAAAAACATATCGACAGCTTTCTAAGACCCTCATGAACCAAATTCAGGTCCGACAGCTTTATACAGACACTTCCCTGCGCTATGCCTGGGAGCTATCATACATCATCACGCTGTGGTCAGAACTGCCCTCACTCTACAAACCAACTGGCCTCAAGTTGCAATCTCCGTTATAGAAGGCTTGAAGGCAGCTGATGGTCTGTGAAGCCAGAGAGCTGAGCTGTGTCACCGCAGCAGAAGCACCATGAGAAAGTGCAGGTTATGCGTTTGTTTTCAAAACACTTTCTCAATCCTTCAGGAGGATATGCATTGTCCTGTTTTCTCCTGTCCACGGGGGAGGCCTGAGGTCAGGGTAAGTCATAGACTGGGCACCCCTGCAGAGCGGACACTTTTGAGGCACGCAGCGCTGAAATCTGGGATTATCCTTCTAACCAGCAGGAGACTCTGCCACCCCCGTGTCTTTCCAATAATCAGACCAGATAGTTTGCCAGTTAGAAAACTACCGGTTTAGATTAATTATTAGAACGTTTGTGTCTTATGTCATTTAATCATGAACAGAAAAGACTTGGATAAATTTCAAAATGTTGTTATGTGTGGTCACATACAGAGCTGGGATGATGTATTACCCTGTAGGGTTTCAGCAGCAAAATTGTGAGAAAAAAAAAAGCATGGAAATGTGGACTTTTATCAACTAACATATGACAGGTGACCCATCTCATTTCAAATCTAGATTGATGAAAAACCCAGATAGCTCTATCTATCCCTGTGATGAAGCTAACAAACTCTCAATGAGCCCCAAAAATGTCTACTGCTGTACTTATAACAGAATGTTATCAAAGCCTTTACTAAAGCAGAATCTACAATTCATTTTTTTGGGGGGGGGGGGGTCTTGAAGAACGCACACACACAGCTTTCAATGACTAATCTTCAGTGGGAAGTGGACAGCTTGAAGCTAACAGTGCAGACTCCAGCTAAATAAACCATCTAAAGATTGACACATCTAAGTAGAGATACAAGAAAACAGACTCTCTGCGAGAATTTTCACTTGTATTCTGACACGCTTTTACATATTCAAACATCAACAGACGCACTGAGAGTTAATTCTCTTCATCAGCCTATGCATTGCTCCTCCAAATCCTGCGACTGGGTGTTTGTGTGGCGGTAACCGATATACCTAAAATAAAGATGGATTCATCTCTTTGGCTGTGAAGCCATTTGTTAGAGTGCAGAGAGCATAATTGTCCTTCATCCACCAGCCACATTATGTTTTCAGCAAAGGGTGAATTCAGGAACTGAATTTCAAAACCATAAATCTTTTTCAGAGATTTTGTACATTTTCCAATCTCTGAAAAAACTGACAGAGTTTAATAATACAACGACTCTTCTTTCAAATGATTGGATAGAGTTGAGCGGAGAAATCAATCAGTTATCATTGAAGCAACTTGCATATGCAAGAACATGAGGGAAAGAACATTTTGTGTGCAGCACTCCTTATACATATACATACATAAGATACCAAAAAAAAAAGGTGACTGACCCACTCCTATTTGGAGCATGACTCCCTTTTAAAGCTCTTAGCTGTGTGCAGGCTGTATGAGGGCAGCTAGCGCACAGGAATGCCTCCGTTATGCCGTTGGTTCAGTGCGGTATATGAAAGCAGGCCCTGGGAGACATACTGAAGCCCTGTGCATGCATGAAGGTGGAAGCAAAATATGCACGAGGGTCTCTAGGTTGATGTCGAAAACCAAGCGAATTGCATTTGAACTTAAAACGGGCATATCAAACACCAGATGTAGGTCAAACTATGACGCAGGGATGAAAATATCCCAGACTCAAAAATCGAAACCAGCCTACTGATGGCGCATGATTCAAGCTGAGAAATTTTTACATCAAGGTTGCTTTTTTTTTTTTTTTTTTTTTAATCAATTCTTCCACATCCAGCCTCAGACGGTTCGCCACCAGCCTCATGTTGCCTTACCCCCTTGAAGATTTTATTCTATTTTTGAACGTCACGACAAAAACACCACAAGGCACAAGACAACAATGGCACGTAGAAGTGCTTCACGTAACATTCCCTTTTTTTGCCACACAATGCCCAGTGTTCTTCTAACAGCTGTGATTAGTGTGCAAGATAAATGAGAAAGATGGACCCGCGATAAATAGCTTCTTGTCATTTGTTGTCTCCTAATTAAAGGCCTTTTTAATCCCTTTCTTATAATCACACGTTCACCCTATCGCGTATATCTTGCATATCTGGCCCCAGGTGTGTCTGATTACAGAATGCAAATAGGCAATATACATACTTTGCTCATTATGCAGTGTGCAGACGTGCACACACTTGCACCCTCCTTGCCCTCTCTGCACTTGCTCATTCTATTTCGTCGACTCATGCCGGTCTCCCCGTCTCTCCTTGACTCACTTCAAAGAGAACCCCCATCCCTCTAAAAGTGCCATTCTCCTTGGTGCTTATGGCTGATAGGCTGTGGCCTCATTCCCTCTCTGCTGCAGCCTGTCCCCATTGTGTCCCACTCTCAGAGAGGAGCGTGTGGGTGGAGGACAGACTGGCTTTCCAAAGTGAATGCCTGACATGGATGTATAGGCTGGGGTTGTATCCTCTCATCGAGCTAAAATATCATCCACCTGCAATTCCCGGCTGCCATATGCATCCTTCACAGTGAGAGGGGTAGAGGGTGAGAGAGAAAAGACACGGACTGAGAGTACTTGTGACACTCGGATGATGTTTAACTCTTGAGGAAGCTAATCATCGGATTGAGGTACTGAGGATGATGGGCTACAGGCTTTCAGAGAGGGGGGGGAGGTTGCTTTAAATGCAAATCCCTTTCTTATAAAAATCGGTTCCGTTTAAAAGGATTTCTGGGAAACGATCCACATTTCCACGGCAGGGGAGACAGTCAGCAAGAGAAAACAGCATAGCACCAGTCAAACATCAAGGAGACAGAGGACGTGGAAAGAGTAGCAAAAGAAAAGGCTACATGTCTGTGAAAGAAGGGATTGAGGCTCAAGTAAGGCCTCTTAGATAAAAACATCCTTTCTTTCTTTGAGAGTGAGTTTTAGGTTAGATTGAGAAGCATTATGCTATTCACCATGCTAGTTATGACACGGAGGAGTTAGGATGTGAAAGAATAAACAGGTTGTGTAGGAAATGTGAGAATATTTTAGTTTTTTTTTTTAGGGAGAGGCTGTCGATCTATTCCTCCACATAACGCGGTCAGCAGTTACGTAAATATCAGCCTTCAATGTTTAAATTCCATGTGAAAAAGCCCGTGAAATGGTGAGCGTTGCAGTATTTGTTGAAGGCAAGATACAGCTGTGCTTCCCTCTCTGCTTCCACCCAACCAATCAACAGCACTGCACAACATTTTCAGCCTGTGCTTGTGGGGAAATTTGTGCATCTTCGTCAACCTACTCACATTACAGCACAGCGATTTATCCGCTTCTAAGATTTTTTCCTCCGCATCAAATGCGTATGGAGATATTGTTTTTCAATTTACAATACGTTTCAAATCATGTAACTCCAATGAAAATGTGAATTTATTACTCCGCTATCTCATTACTCCCACTTGGCCCCTGGCGCATCTACTTTTAGCTGTGTGAGCTTATTGTTCAGGATGGAGGCAGCATGTGTCATTTCAAGTGGAGAAAAAAAAATGTTAATGTAAATTCTTTTCTTTAAGGCCGTGACACACCGAGTCGATATCGGCCGTTGGTTAATGTCTGGCTGTCGGCCCTGTTTTTGCGTTGTGCACTGCACCGTTGGCAAATTTCGGCCTTGTTGAATCGGCAGCAGAGACTGTCGCCAAAATAAATCACTCTGATCGGCTGTTCAGCTTTAGCGAATCAGTGCACGAGAAGAGAAGCGGAAGTGAGGAAAACAAACAAGTGACTTAAGTCAAGAGGGCGTTTATTTTCCATCTTCATCTTATCTGAATACAAGATTTCTTTACAACATCATGGCTATCTGGAATGAAGCAATTGAAGACCAACTGATCAGCATGATGGAAATGGATGGAAAACGCTATTTCTTGTTTGCATATATACAGTCCGAGGTCTTCCGGTTGCCCCGTTTGAAAGACGAATACAGACTACCGCCGCCTGCTGGTGTGGAGACTTGTTGCCACTCACGCAGGTGCAGTATACATACGTGCTTGTTGGCCACTGGCTGTGGTCGCTGCGAAACGTTTAAGTGCGACTTTTTGGCCAAGACAAAGGCGACACAGTGGGCGGCGCGTGTCAGCGCTTCTTTGTCAGGGTCTTTACGTTTGCTTTGGTTAGGGAGAGTGAGAAATGGAACAAAACCACTGCTCTGTGTAAAGTTTGCAAGAGACAGTACGACACCACTCCTTCCATCAGCAGAGGCTAAAAAGTGCAGTCAGTGATTTTCATCCCATCACTAAGTCGGGCTTCTGCTAAACAAATCACATTGGCAGCTGCACTCTCTTGTTGCATACTATTTGAAAAGATGATTTGTAAATGGAAGGAGGCAACAGCTGCAGGAACACATTGCAGAAGCAGTATATAGAAAGACGAATTTACAACGCTGTAAAACGTAAGTACAAGCCTCCCGGCCAAAAATAATCAATTTTGCTAAAGAGACACCGCCTTTACTTGACAGCAATGTTCAGCAGACAATCGCACATCGAAAATCTCAACTTATTCTCCACCACAACTGATTAGTCAAGTTACATGAACACTTGTAACAAGAGCATCTTAATGCATTTCAATCCACCTGTTTTCGAGCACAAATTAAAATTCCCCCATAAAAAAAAAAAAAAAAAATATTGCAAAAAGGTTTTCAGGCTTGGTTGAGGTGAAGAAGTCAATAAAAACAAAATGCAACGAAGGGGAATAGAAACAGACTTAGCGAATCAATCATGTCAGAGGAAGTATGCAAGTTATTTGTCACCAAAGCTTCTGCTCCACTCCAAAATAATGAAAATGGCAGCAGACGAAAACATCAAAAAATCTAATTTGGTCTGGAGCAATGAAGAGACTGTAAACTTCTTTAGATTAATATATGAAATAAACATAAGCGCATAAATGTGTTTGTTTGAGCTTTGACTGGTGCTCTTTTAATTCCGCCAACTTGTCAACTTCTGAAATTATTTTAAAAAAAAGGCACTGGACTTGAGAGTTTGCGCCATGCGTTTATCTCGATGCTGGTATGTAATAATTGCATAACAGCAGTGGATTAAAACGTGATTATAATTAGCATTTTCTTTTGCAGATTCCCTGTAAATTTGGTTGAATTATCCCCTGCTTTTGGATGGAAACGTAACTATTGATATTAAGAGGGACTACAAAGCTGTTACGCTTCAGAGGATCACACAGGTAATTCAGTATCACTAGCTCTCAAAAACACCTCTAAGTCATGGAAATTAGACCGGACAGAATGAGTACGTCGCCGACCAGGGTGGGACATTGTCCTCTAAGTTTAGATGAGTGCAGACAAGTTCGCATGACTTCTGAAAATGATGTTAATATCATTTAAACTCCGGACCTGAGCAGGTGGAAACGACTGCAGTGCATTTGTCACTGGCTGCATCTTGCCATTGGTAAGAGAGAGAAACTGTATGTGCAAGGAATAACGAAGGGCAGGGAGAAAAACAAAATGGGTACTTTACAGGTTGAGCTCTCGTGTGGGAGGAAAAGAACAGTTATAGCTTACATTTATAATGTCAAATATGTTTTAAAATTGCAGTTAGGATACATTAGTGAGATGTATTAATGGATAAAAAAGCTTATGCCTTTCTTCAGATTAAGGCATTGGTTATACTTTTCTGTACATAGGCCTACATTTTTGTATTTCCAAAGCGAGGCAGAGAAAAAGTGTTTGTTTTTTCTGTGTGTGTGTGTGTGTGTGTGTGTGTGTGTTGCCAATGTGTGTGTGTGTGTGTGTGTGTGTGTGTGTGTGTGTGTGTGTGTGTGT
>CALSBV010010655.1:462735-515235 GCA_943590825.1 Bovichtus diacanthus
TGTGTGTGTGTGTGTGTGTGTGTGTGTGTGTGTGTGTGTGTGTGTGTTGCCAATGTGTGTGCATCCTCATTTCTAATTTCCACCCAAAGCCTGTTATTAATTTCCAGCCAACGTAATTATGTGATCAAGGAGGTCTGTGTTTTAATCTTCGTGGAGACAGAAGGATAAGAGATCCATGCGCTGAACGAGCAAGTGGTGTGTGTAAGTGAGTCATTTATCCTTTAGTTGGAAAAGGAGGAGAGATTTGGCAGCCATAAGCTTCATCTACCCTCCCATCGGTTCATTACAGAATTCCCTACTAGGTGGAGAACAAGGGAGAGGATGATCCAGAGCGTGCTGGCAGAGGAGCGCCGCTTTACCCAAGACATGGAAACCAGGGATCTTGTTCACACTTGGTGAGACACAGTCTGCAAGGCACTACGACCCCTGAGTTCCCCTCTACATGTCTGTCCGCCACATCGAGCCTGTGCTGCACCTGTTTGGAACCAGCCTTTTATTTATAAAAAAAAAATAATAAAATCAGCTAAAAAGGGGAGTCGGAGCCAAGTTGACTTAAGACTCTTCTTGATTTTCTAAAAAATGATTCTGCCCTCAGAAACGTGCTGGTCATTCACTTCCCGCACATAGATCTGAGGTTAAGCATCTCTTATGTCCCAGACAAAAAAAGACAGAGGGACAAAAACTCAGAGTTGACACAGAGGTAGGGTCCCGGCTGTGGATCTTGGAGGCTACAGTTCCTCTAATAGTCTGATCCCTGGCTCGCAGAAAACTTTGGCTAAATGTTAAATGTCTGGGAAAATCCCTAACTTCTCTCTTGAAATAGAATCAACAACATTTTTCCCCGCAAGAATTCAGACTCTCAGTAGCTGCGGTAATTCAACATCTTCAACACCCTCCAAGAAGGGGCATTTAGTACCAGCGGATACATGACGTCCAGACTCAAGCCAGAAGCAGTTGACAGATTCATGTTCCTGCCACAGAGTATGTGAATTCATGCATGCTCATGGTGTTCCTGTTTACACCAACTATTGATTGGAATGAACATACTTGGGGACAAGTTTCATTGTTAAAGAGCTCATTGTTTTCATGACAAATGTATTTATTTTTTTTGTCACAGAACACCTACCTCACGTAACAGAGAACGTTGGAAACTAGCCAGAGAAACGGCGGTTGCGTCATTTTTGTTTTTAATTATTAAGTCAAATGAAGTATTCTTCTGCACAAGTGAGGGACAATGAGATCTAGAACATGGGCCTGTATGCTACAATGTAACCTTAAGCAGGTGTGTGTAAGCCTAAAACAGTACCAACCAAGAATAGCACGATGGAGAATAGAGAGTAGTCTTCACAGGAACACAACAGCGTCCAGCCTGCACAGCAGTAAGGTACTTTTAAAAACCCTGCGGTTCAACAGCTCTTAAAGAAACCCAGTTGTGATCCTTTGATCCTCAGTAAAAACAAAGGCCTATCATTTCCAAAGACCATTTTCTATCAAAGGTTTTACAGAAAGTTGTCTCTGTCGTCAATATTATTAACTACGTCAAACCCGCTTTCAGTTCCCTCCACAGCTCTGAATCTTCCCCATTAATTGCCACCAACAAAAAAGACAGATGCATTGGCAGGAGATTGACAATAAATAAACACCCAGTCCTTCTAGTTGATTCTAATTTGTCAATGTGGCTCACTGAGGCTCAGTCTTCCACCCCTGCATTAAGCCAATTATCCAGACACTGGCCCTGTTGTTATGCTGATGATGCTGAGCTATACTCGCCTATAAAACCACACAATTTGAAAGCATAATTTTCTTTAATATTATGACAGCTCATTTCAGACGGTCTTATTTTTACCTCCAGGGTTCACAAAGCTGTTCCAGGACAAATTGCCTGTCAAGTCTGCTGCCAGAAACTAATACACATTACATTATGATCTAGAATATATATTTGATACAAAGTGTTTGATGTTTTTCCTAAGAGATAACTGTGTCACACAGATCTATATAGATCAACTCATAGAAAATCACATTAGCCCTATTATCCTCGATGCACTGAATGTTGTATTATTGATTTTAGGGTGCGCTGGTTAACCTTTGGATGACTCCGACTTGAAAACTAACAGTGACGAAGTCTTAGAAATGCACTTCCTGAATATATCAGGACAGGAAACCAGGGTTTTTTTGTATTTGGCAACATGGTGGAAGTAACTATTTAAAAATAAATGAAGAAGAAGAAGAAGGGTAATACAAAGCATTATTGAATGAACACTTCCATGGTGACAGTACTATCGGGATTGATTATTCCTCTGAGATTTAGGGAACGTTCTTGTATATCTTCCCATGGCATGCTCTTCTAAATGTCTTGTGGTTTTACTGCACTCCCTTTTGGTAAGGAACAAGATGTAATACCAATTGTAAATTTCACTCAGCCATGTAACCACAGAAAACAAGTCTAGGCAGCATTTGAAGGGAACTCGAGACCCACCTTCCTCTGCAGAAGCCAGGAGAGTCCCGTCCAGGAAGATGCATCCCAGCAGGACAATGCTCGTGTATGTCAGCTCCATGGTGGCGTTACTAAATAGTAAAAAATTAAACAACTTCTGTTTTGCCTTGAATTAAAAATCAAGTGGCACTGGCAGCTCGGCTGAGCACTCACCGACCGCGAACCAGTCCGCATTTAAAGTGGACTTCAGTTCAGAGCTCCTCACACACGGTGGTCAAAACACCGCAGTAAAAAAAAAAAAAAAAAAAAGAAAGAAAAAAATATATACACTTTTGTGCGGTTTCAGTCTAATGTGAACAGAAAGCACCTTGTCGGATACAGCTCCTTAAAAAGCCAGCGGACAGCCAGGAAACTTCTGAGAATTGTCCAACTTTGTGTTGTGGTGAAAGTCTGGGCAGAAAACAACAGTCAGAAACAAGCGTCAGTGTTTCTACTCTTCTCCCACCTCAGTGCTGTCAGCACAGCGGGTGCATGGTCCAAACTTGTAGTATCCTCGGCTTTAAACCGCTCGTTGTGCTCCACACGACTTCTCCCAAAATCTCCCCCTCAGCTCGATGACCGACCAGGCTGAATCCGCAACCAGGGCACCTCACTGCATGTGTGTTAGTGGCAGAGATAATCCTCATTATCAGTCGGTTCATACCTACTTCCACTTCTCCTCGTCATGTTCGGCAAACATGTGTTTTCCTTTTTTCTCCTTAAAGCACCATACTATTTAGGCTGCGGGGGGGTCCACTAAAGGTGGTGGGGATACTGCGCGACACGTCTCGCCTGGCCTGGATTAGCAGGCAAATATTTGACTGGAACTGGAGTGAAATGTCTAGTCGGCTCTCCGGAGAAGTCAGCAGACTGGACGAACAGCCGAGACTAAAAGTTGTGCGCTAAAGTAGCGCGTCGGGCTGACTACTGTCGGCTGGTCACGTAGGACTTCATCACCGCATCAAACCCGGAGTCCAATGGCACCAGCAAGCTCCGCCCACTACCGTTTCCATAGCAGCAGAGTCACGAGCACGCGATAAGATACAGCATTTCCGGAGGGCTCTATCAAAATAAAACCAAAAATAAAATAAAAAAACATTTGGAAATTAAATTAAGGATGAAAGAAACGTTTTGATTTTGTTTTTGTGGAAGTCCATACAGACTCACTCTATATCTACAGGCCTGGTAGGTGAAATACTAGTCATTTTTATTGTATCTTTTTACCTGTATTTTCATTTTCTCTTAATATGTTTATTGTATGCACCAAAACACCAAGGCAAATTCCATGCAAGTTAAAACCTACTTAGCAATAAACCTCATTCTTGGTACTTGATGATTTGGTGCCTTGCTAAAGGGAACCTCGGCAGTGCCCAGGAGGCAAACAGGCACCTCTCCAGCTACCAGTCCACACTGTATACTTGGTCATAACGATAATAACGATAATAATAATAATAGCCTTTATTGATCCAACACATTGAAATTAACCTGTCACAGCAACAAACAAGTACAAAAACAGATGTATAGTCTAGTTAAGGGAATACAACTAGAATACTCTAAACTATTTTTATACAGCAAAGAGCAAGACAAATCTAAATTGGGGTATATACACCACCCATACTCTAAATACATCACACATACAAACGACAAAATACTATATTTTTCAGCCCATGTACCTGTTCATGTAGATTGGTAGAGTTGAGTATGCATTATCCATCCATTCAGATAAACCAATTGGTCATATACATTCAAGGTGACTTGCCACATAAGGTCCACCGGGGAACACCTTCTTCTAAAATTCTTCATGCATGCACTTATGTAGGCTATAGCACTGTAGGGAAGTCACTTATCTTGTAACCTGCTTTCTAATAACATCAGCAAGGTGTCTACATTTAGGTAGACTGGCACTCAGCAACAGTACATTTGTGGTATAATTTCACTATATTTCGCCAGCACTCATTGTTCTTCTCACTGTCTCAAATTCAGATGGTGTCCAACCCGAATGGAGATCTCTTGTTCCATTCCACATTAAGCATGGTTCAGGTTAGATATAAGCTTTTATTTTGACGACATATTTGCACGACTTCCGGTGTTACTTAGATTTTTTCTGTGTGTCTTGACTCCAAAACAACAATTAGGACCGTCCTATCTACAAGTAGTGGCATGTTGTAAAGTGCCCTCTCCAGATGAAGCCTGCAGGAAGGTGGTGGGACAATTAGCCCAGCCACTCAGTTGGGTTCAATATCCCGATATTAGCCCAGTTAGTGAGGAAAGCAATCCGATTGTCTACTCATTCTTTATGCTGATCAAAATCAAGTACATCTTTACTGATATGTGTTTGGTATACCACATAATGACTCAAGGACACCTGTGCTGGGTTGATAACTTCTGGCACTGGGGAGTTGAACACATACAGTATGTGGTCTCCAGTTGAGGTCAAATAAGCTTATGTCTGCAAAATGCAGATAGACCAACTTCGTACATCACCTGACTCGCGATGCAACCCTTCTGCCATGTAGCCTTTGGCAAATAAGGCTGTTTTTTTGCAGTGTCATGAAATAATATAGATTTTGCATAATTAGCTCTGCTAGCATTAGAAATGAGCTATCATGCATTTGTGCCACCTCACTGATCATTTAAAAAAAAAAAATGAAATTGTAAAAGAAATTACATTTCATGACATCTCTCTCAAATGTGCATGTTTTCCTCAACTAACCATCCGAACACAGCATTATTTAATGAGAACCACAACATTACCGATTCATTAGATCAGTGTTGCGGCACAGCCTATTTTCTTATTTAATTAATGGGTGTTTTCCTCAAGGGGATGTGAATGGAAGCACTTTTTGAAGATGATCTGGGAGAGACAGCGGAATAAATAAGAGAAAATGCAGATTCCAAAGTCTAAATGACAAAATGTAAATAAGACATTTGCAATTCAATCTCACTAACAAGGCCAGACCAATGTTTGATTTTTGCAAGGCGAGGCAAATGTTTCTTGTTCTCTGGGTTCAACTTGTGTTGTCAACAGTTTTCTAATGTCTGTAAAGCAGAATAATTGGGAGAATCACATTCAATTTATTCATCCTATTGACATTGCCACAGGCTGGTGCAACGCTGCATCTCCCAAAAGTATGCAAAAAGGAATCTGAAAATGTACAGGCAGCAGACTTTGATGAGATCTATACGGCACAAGAACATGATTATTATATTGCTGCTTTGCTCAACATCAATACCTCTTAGTATTTGCTGTGAAACTGTCTTAAAAGTAAGGTACATCAATAGAAGATCAAATAATAGAAACAGCACAGTTAGGATTTGTCCTTGACTGTTGTTTTTCATTAGATCTCCTGTGCTGCTTTGGTTGTCCTATGTGTGTGCTAAACTTCACTGCAAACATCATATGGCCACACATTGTAATGAGTTAAGTCAGAGGTCTGCTATTCATCCTGACTCTGTAACAATGCCTGTTGCTCACTTCTGCAACAACTGCCTTTTTTTACCCCTTTCTGCCCCATTGTTAATACATGGGTGTGTTATATAAGTACATCGGAACTTAAAACAGCGAGCATAAGGGTCATGCTGCTCAGGGACATTTAACTCACCAAAGCGGTCACATTTACTGTATGCAGTGCATGACATTCTTCTTCATAAGCTTTAATCAGGCTCTCACTGCCAGTACTAGCATGCTGCAATGGGAGCTTCATCGCGAAATAATTGTGAAACCAACGAGACTGAGAAATGTCCTTGGAGGTTACATTTTTCTGCTTCGCACTAAGTCTATGATTTGTAGAACCTCTTGTGTGTTAGACAAAAGAGCTTTGGGATCAAAGTGATCAATGGGAGAAAACACGACTATTTGTCAGCGGTGTGCGCACACACAATGCTTCTTTTTGCAGAGGACGTGTTATCAGACACCTGACTGTCATCCCAGTTTTACTGATTTGACTTGTGGTGATCCCCCGACGTTTCTTTTACTTCCACCAGCAGATCAAAGTTTTCGCTTATCCAGTTAAATATCTCAACGTTTCTACAGACATTCATAGCTCCGAGATCAATCCTAGTTCAATCCTGCTCACTTCAGTGATCCCCTGACTTTTCCTCTAGCGCCACCAAGAGGTTGACATGAAATGTTCACTATGGGATGAATTGCCGTGGCATACTGTACAGACTTTCATGTCCCCCTCAGGAGGAATTGTTCTGACTTTGGTGAGCCCTTAGCTTGTTCTCTATAGCGCCATCATCAGGTCAAAATGTCAGTTTTAGTACTTAGAAACGACATCCCCGTCAGCCAGTTCAGAGCTAATCAGCAAATGTTAGCATGCTGACACACTAAAATAAGACGGTGAACATGGTAAACATTATACCTGCTAAACATCAGCACGTTGGTGACGACATTGTGTTGAGCATTGTGCTTCAGTTCAGCCACACAGAATCACATGGCTGTATATTCTTAGCATACACACATTGGATTCTGTATTTTGCTCAAGGGCATTTTGACATGTGGACAGGATGAGTCAGAACCATATAGCCACCCCTGTAAATGTCCCCGCTGTGGGACGAATAAAGGTTTCCTGATTTTTTTGGCTGCATTGGTGTTTGTCCATGTATTATTTCCATATTTCATAGAAAGCGGCTTTTTAAAAGTGGCAACACAATGAGAAGTTAACTGAATTGTTCTGCATCCTTCTAGGTTGGGACTCGCAACAATTTTGAATTGTCATAATGGCACAATGCATGCAATGAGCTAAAGAGATTAAAAACAAGTATTTGACAATAAGATGAATGCCAGGAACAACTGGTAAAAAAATACATGTTAATATTCTATTTTCCATGCACCTCGTGGAACAATGAAGGAGCTCCTTTCTTGACTCACAACAGAAACACCGGATAGGCATTTATTTTCATTTCTGATTCTGTTCTGTTACTGCACAGAGACAGAACAAATCCCAATGTCTTCCAAAGTCTGTATGTTTGCATTATTTCTTCTTTTCCAGCAGCGTCTGTCTGGTCTGTACAGTGTACTCTTTCGTAAAGGTGTATCTTGTGTATTATTTCAGTATAGGCACATGGGTGCGTCAGCCAAATCACTTTAAAATTCTAATGCTGGCATATTCCTATATGCCATCATCCAAATTTGAGATAATGTGTCATCATTGCTGCAAAATGAAAGTGTGCATTTGGCCCAGGTGACATTATAAGCCTCCGTGGGCTAAGCTCTGCCCTTGCAGATGCAGCTTAAAAAGTGATACCAGAGGGGTGTATTTTAAAATCGCTGTCATTCTCATGGTTGGTGAAACGTCCCTATGCAAAACCAAAATCTTTGTCACTTGTCATTTTCCATTAATTTCAATGTTGATGAATATTAACTGCAGAAGGTAATACTCCTTTGAAGCCAAGATGCCATGTTTTAATTAGCAGAATGGCCATAGAGTTGACATTTTTCAACAGAAGGAAACACACTTCTCACAATCCAATTAATTCTCCTATAATTTCAGTATAAACATATCTACTGTGGCAGGTACAGTGTGTTTTTTTTTGGACAGATTATCATTATAAGCCTTTAATAGTCAGAAAAAGGCAGAAAAACCCATTAGGCTTAATCCAACGTCAGTTTGAGAGCTCTGTCATAAAACCACAGGAGTCTATTATTTTGCTCTATAAACTTAGAAAGGCAACTCTTTTCAAACGGCATAAAGAAGCATCTTAGCGGCAAAACCCCGCACCACACCCTACACACCCCAATCTGAGGTTGGCTCATCTACGCACTCGGTGTAATACGTGGATGAAGAGCAGCCAAAGTGACATCATCCGGCGCACAAGATAAACAACAGTGTTGAACTTATGTTGTCGTACAGTAACAGTTGGATGGGGGCCAGCTGTGACTTCATGGGTGGAGGAGCAAAAATAAAAAGAGGGGATAAAGAATCAGCGAGTAAAAGACGCAGCAGGCTGAAATGAATAATAAAATATGAACAGGGAAAGAATCTGTGTTTGATCCTCCACTGCAGGCTATAGCTGTCATGTTGTAATGAAGGTAACAAATGGTGCTGACAACCTCCTGTGTGTAGCCAAAGTGTTTGATAGAGGTGAAATGTCTTAGTGACTAACACTTCCTGTTGCAGTTTTTGAAACTGCACCAAAATAATTATTAATAATAATAATAATAATAATAATAATAATGCTATCATTCAAATTCATCTTTAACTTAACAGTTTTTTGTGCATTTTGAGAGCGAGTCTGTAACGGTAGCTGTAAAAAGGCGTGAGTTAAGAGGCGCTGGATTATGTAAACAAGTTGAGGAATGTTATCAGGCCATTAAATGGCCGTTATCAGTTGTTCGTACTGCCACTCTAATGCTTCAGAACACCAGTAGGTGAAAAAGTCTGTATCCAAAGTTATGAAAGGGTCTAGGTTTCACTTTCAGGTACATTAGGTTTCGGTGCCAAAACGATGTGGTTAGGTTTAGGAAAAAGATCATAGGTAAAATAAGTATGCCGACATAACTTAATGGTAGCAATTGAAATTACGTACGTAACGCAACTTTGCCTACGTAGGCTACATCAGTTAAAATAAGTCAACGCTGACCTTTGGATGCCAATGGATGATAACGGAGTTCTGAACCTACTTGTGGGTGTAGCAGGCCCCTTCACATATCTATGACTAACCACAGATAATGGCCATATTGTTAACATGATATAAATAATATAATCTTTTTATTATCCCTGTTATAGTCAATGCCTGCATACCGCGACACTCCCTACGTCCTACTGCAATGCTACAGTGTGTTTGCTGTGCAGAAGCATATGAGCAGTTTTGAGGTGGCTTTGAATGCTTGAGATAATTCTTCTTTCCAACACTCACAGTGTCACACGTCAGCTGCTCTTTCATCCAAACACAGCCCTGTCACTGCAGCTCTGGACCCCAGCGGCAGGCACAAAGAGGTGCTACTCCAGCACAAGCCTATTGTGAAACAGGTTGTAAATACTAACAGCAAGAGGACCGACTCGCCTCGCATAAAATATATCACCTTTATCCCATCGAACGGTTTGACGATTATCCTGCTTATTTCACTTCTGCCAGCTTCCTCACGTCATCCTGTTTGCAGTGAAGTGAGATTCTTATCCCTAGCTAGATTTGATTATTCCATTAGGAAGCATTCATTTCCTCATTCCTACTTAGTTTAAAAATGACGGTCCGCCCTGGCTGTAAAACAGAATGGATTGTGCGTACATCTGTGACACACAGGCTTTCAAGATTTCCCAAAACATGAATTACTTTAATGATTAAAAAGAGAGTTTAGTCAGTTACTTAATTAGAAGGAAATCCCAAGTCCTAAATTGGAGTAACCACATTACTTTGGCAAATCTTTCAATAATCCATCTGTGAGGCATCTGTTTTGCTCTAGGATCCAACAGTGCATTCTCTCACCAGCTTGTGGGTAGATGCATTACATCCCTGTGTGGAGCAGACACCTGCTAAGGGCTGAGGAAGATAACAGAAACATGTGGAAGGGAGTAACCTGAAGGCTGTTAGGGCCTTAGTTACATACCAGTTTGCCAGGTTCAAATCCAGTTTATGACCTTTGATGGATGTTCTCCCCTTTCTCTATCAAATCCTTTCAAACACTTGCAGGTGTCATAATACAGCAGAGGCCAGGCTGTGGTCAACCAGGTGATTGATGTTTTGAATTTCAGGAGTGAAATACCTCAGCCTCCTTCAACCCCGTACAAGTGGTTGAGAAAATGGATAAATAGAGGAGTGTTTTATTGCAGTCATTGAAAGCCCTTATACATTTTCAATTGTCCCCTTAAACAGGTATAAGGGTGAGAAATGAATCTTATTTCACACTGTCTGAGTTTATTCCGGCTCTTCATCAAAGCTATATGATGTGTACAGAGTGAGATATTAAAAAACAGACTTTCTTATGCCCTCACCAGGTATTTCTTTGAACCTTTCTATACCTATAACCCCAAAAATTCAGACTGTTTTGTATATTAGATTTTGCAGAGCAATTTAAATACCGTAGTTCTGTGGGGGTTTTTTCTCAATGGCCTTTCTAGTGTGAAAGTAGAATTTTAAAGGAGCAATATGTCATTCTATGACTGCATTTGTCTGTTCCTAAACCAATCGCACGTCATAATACATTTCTGTTTCACCCTTCGTAAATACACAATAATGATACGAGAAACCATCAGAAAACAGGGTCACATCACATGTATGGGCAACGACAGGTCTAATCTTATTTTTTCGTGTTTTAGTAGTTTGTACTCATTTGTTCAATTTACTTTATATTTGAATCACAGATTGTGCCTTTAAAAACTGTACAGGTGATACAAATATGGTACAAGCCTGAGGTAAGCACAGGGATACATGATCATAGCACCCAACGTCTGCCTGTTTACACACACACACACGCACACAGACACACACACACATTATAGCATTACATGCAATCAAACGGAGGCATCCTCATTGTGTGCTTTTCTAAAGAGAAAATGGTTCCCCTGATGAGAGAGGGGGAGGTGGTGAAGCTCCCGGCAAATAAGAGCTACAGCAAGTACGTGCAAATTCAGCTGAGAGGAGCTTGTATAAGCAGCTGAAAATGGAGAATGAGTGCCCTCCCCTGGTTGCACTGTTGCTTTCCTGCTGCCTTCACCTGTGGACCTGTGAGGCCTCAAACCATCAACACAGACAAACGGGAAAAAACAAGGCTGCAGAGTCCATTTTCAGAAAGCATTTTTAAATTCATTTTATTATTTTATAGCTAATTTACAACAAGCGCTTCACTGAACTGGAACATTTTATTTTGCTTGATATTGTCATTGTTAAATATATTTTTCTGCATCAGTTGACTTTGTTGTAACTTTGTAATCAGTCTTTTCTGTAAAAATTCATATATTTTTATAAGGAATATCACACTATGATACGGATGGCTGAGAGAGATATTAAGAAATACATTGAACCCTCAAATAAAGAAATTGAAAACATATTATTCCATTCATGGATGTGTTGTCATGTGTTGTTTCTGTGGTTCTCTCAATGTCTAAATGTAAATGGATGTGCTGATATCTGTGTGTGTGTGTGTGTGTGTGTGTGTGATGCCCACCCGGAGTGTGCAAATGTTGTTTCTGTGTTTGAGCAGTTTTACTGGGCTGTGGCTCTGTTGGATCCTATACTCGCATCCATTCAGCAGTGTGCACGGCTAAATATAAAGCCACACAGCACTCCAACATCTCTATTATATTTACAGCATTTCTGGCCGAGACCCTAAAGCTCTCTCAATGTGGAAAAAAAAGAAAATACAAAAATATACAGACTCGAGATGGAACCTGTGACAGTTCTAAATAAATAATAAATCATAAACAAAAACTTGATACTTGTCATTCACAAGCTTCAGCCTTGAGCCGAGAGAAGCGAGTGAGCAAAAATGAACAAACAATACATATGAATGGTCACTTCCATCAATACTTCCACCTTCACTCTTATAATTCAGAACAAATTATAAGTAAATACAAACACATGCTCATAAAACCTTGGAGTCCACCGTCGTTTTTCTTGCTGATACCTGTAGCATATAATGCCGTCAGTGCAAACTTTATAAATACTGTTTTAATCTTAGACACACGTAAAACCATCTTCATTGCATAACATCATAGCAGTATTGCACTACATCTTCATGTGCGTGTCTCACTCTCTCGCTCTGGCACACACACATACGCACACCACCCATTAATGTATTATACATTATAACCACCAGTGGATGTTATAAAGGATAGATATTCTCATATAGTATCATTTATATTTTTTATACACAACACACACTTTCTAGTCACCCGCACACACACACACAAGCAGCAAACACACGTATGCACGCGCACAGTCAGACACACACGGCTGCATTGTACATGTGTTTCGATTCGTTTTCAACGTACACGAGAACATGTCAAATATGTCAGTTCAAAGCTCTATTGTGAGGTCTGCTTTACGTTGAACGGTTCAGTTATTACTGTGTAGCTTTTTGCTGCGTTTTACAACAATAAAATGGGAATGTGAGTAAATTCAACAACCAAACTGCAATATTACCCAAAGGAATCAATGGAATATTGTTTGGAGATGTTGATTTTTACAGACTTAGTCCCGTTAGAAATTGTCATAAAAAAGATATATATATATATATTTATATTCATATTTATATTTATATTTATATATATAGGCCATTTATTTGTTAAACATGACTTAGCTTTAATTTGTGTGGACACAAGAGGGAGAAAGAAGCAGAGAAAAAGTGGAAGAGAGAGAATAAAAGAAGACCTAACCCTCCCACACAGAGGAGTTTTCCACACATGAATGTGCACACACAGAGACCCACGGGCACACACACACACGCACACACACACACACACACACACACACACAGACACACACACACACACGCCATGGCTTTTACTGCGGCCACTGGAAACAGTGTGTACGTCTGCGGCTGAGGGATTCTTTTGGAAGAGTGATCGGTGAGTCGGCCGTGGTGCGATGAAGCTCTGCTGTTTGTGCCTAGAGAGATAACATTCATCCTGGATTCTGACTAGCAGGTCAGAACAGCCAGTCGCCCTGTAGAGGAGTGTGCTAGGTTACAGCTGAGGTTACAACTCTACGTGCGTGTGTGTGTGTGTGTGTGTGTGTGTCGGTGGATAGGTGTGTTTGTGTGAGAGTGCGTGAGTGTGTGTGCGTAAGAGAGCAGAGGCTAAACTGCATGTCAGAGCATCTACCGCGCTCAGGTTTGGCCTCTCATGACCATATCTCATGACCGTGTCTCTCTTCTCTTTTTCCTTCATGAGACATGCTAAAAAACTCCTCCACGATACGGAGGTGGAGAAGGAGAAAACATCCTACTTTTACTTTCTTTTTTATACTTTTTTTTTTCTTCTTTTTATGAGTCAGATTTTTTTTTTTTTTCCCTTTGTTTTTGTCTCCTGTCTCCATTGTCTTTGAGGATGCATGCACAAATTCAGCATATGAGTTTTTTATCATTATAATTATTTGAACTGCCTTTAAATAATGCCTCGCAATATTCAACATGGGTGATTGAGCAAATGTCAGTCTTGGTCACTGAGGTGTTATTTGGAGTTCACGCTCAGAACCAAGAGGAGATACACGAGAAAAAGGGACTTTTTTGCCGAGAAAAGACTCCTCATCAAGAGGGACTCAGCAGGATGTGGGCGCCCCATTCTCAGTCTTCCTCCTTTCCTGTCCTGAAACAAGGCAGAGCTGACAGGAGGAGGAGGAGAGAAAGCCAGGAGGTGATATAAAAAGAGGGACCAGAGTCTTTTTTGGACACCTCCATCTCAGACATAGGTGCGTGGAGGTGTTCAATGGGGGGCGTGAGACTTGAGAGGGGTGGGGAGCGTGAGGTGGTCTTAATACTACCTCGGGGTCCGTCCCTGCTGTGTCACCCTCTGCTCTCTTTCAAGCCCTGTTCCCCACCTAATGTCCAGATATATCCAGACTGTGTTGAGATCCAGATGGACTGCAGTTCACACCTGGCATCAGAATGCATCTGAAATCAAGTAAATCACTTGTGATTGGATTTTGCTTCCCTTTTGCTTTTATCTTTTGGGAAACTGCATCTAAACAGAGAAAACACACGATACACACCAAGTTGTTTGGCAGCACTTAATCAAGTGTGTTTAGGACATTTGCGTCCCCAGTTTCGGGTGCAGTCGCAGCTGTATTTAGAGCTGCGACTTGTGGCCAAGATGCATTTTAATGCTGAGTGTGAACAGGGGCTCAATACTCAGTCCTGCCTCATTAAAGTGGAATACTGATTAAGTCTTTTCAGTCTAATTACACATCGCTGTGTTCACATCTGTCTCAGAGTCTCTTTTTTGGTCGTTCTTTGCCTCGCTGTGTCACTTCCTGTGTTTGTCTCGGTCTCTGTGTTTGTCTTAGTATGCATTTGTCTCTCTGTGTCATTCTCCATGATTGCCTAAGCACTGACTTTGCTAGAGGACAGACAGGCAGGCGAGGCTGGCTTGGCCGTGAGGGTGAAGGGTGGTGTCGGTCGGTGGTTGTGAGGAAGGGGTGACTTGGACGGGTGCAGCATCACAGCCTCTCCCGAGTGGGGATCCAGATGTAAGGCCCCGATTGCTCCTCGATCACTGTCTTTACTTTGTGATAGACCTCTTCAAAGCTGTCCCCCTCCACGACAGCTGCAGGAGGACACAGGACGTGTGAGGGGAGCAATGAGGGGTGGAGAGATAAAATGGTAAAGAAAAGAGAAAGCAGGGAAAATGGAATCATTAGGGAGGGAAGAAAGAGAGGCACAAGGGGAAGGAAGGATGTTTATCAGATGTGTTTGCAAGACAATGAGAGGAATAATCACTTATGAATATCTGCGTAAATATCGTGTGAAATCCTAATGTTAAACAACAGGCACATTTTCATTATGTATGTATTTCTACAAGGTCTCCCATATATTTATTCAGTCTCACACGTATTCTTTGAGTGGCTGATGAAATGTCACATATGACAGCTGTTCATGATTTGTTATAAATTGTAGACAGCACCAGAATTGCAAGGAAACCTATCATTCATATTCTGTCGACCGCTGTGATTTGCCCTAAATGTGTCCCTTAAATGTTAAAATATCTCCCCAGAAGGCGTTCATTCTCTTATTCAACACTTTCAGGCTCTGCCAGGAAGAACATGGAAAAGTGAAGTTCATTGCTTGTTTTATCGTTGGCATTTGTTGGCATTAAACAATAAAAAGAAGATGAAAAAAAATAGGGAAATGCAAATATTATGTGCACATAAAGCGAAAGTGTGGACAACCTGTTGTTTCAAAAACCTTGTAATCATAAAATAAAGGATTTCTTTTTTATCACCACTTCACATCAAGTAGATTAGTTTACAGCGGAGTGCAAACACACGGGTGTATTAGCTCACGTTTACCATCTGGTGCTGCCATAATCCAAACCAAAATCCACAAACAGTATACATGAGAGCAGTTTGCTACTTAGAAATCCCACGCTCTGTGTGTACACATCATTTCTGTGTGTTCATGTCGTACAGACACAAACGCTCCGCTCTTACCCGAGAAACACTCTAGGAAGTCTTGTTCTAGTTTGAGGGCTCGGTCCATTCCTTTCCTGGCCTGCTCCTCAGTCAGGCGAGTGTTGATCTCCCTGTTAACGTCACACGCAAAGTCTTCATTACACCACATACTTTCATCATGTGCAGCACTGCCTGTTAACCACACATTTTATAATGTATACATGGCTTTTGAAGTACGTACAAGACATTCTCCAGAGACTTGGGCCGGACAAAGATGGCGATGGGATGAAGCTGAGCGGCTTGTAGTCTGCGCACAGCATTGGCCGATACATCCAGGATGCAGTGTTTCCCCTGCTGCTCGTGCACATGTGCAGGGAAAGAAATGATAAGGATTCATTTAATGAAATGATGGTTCTGTGGCCATCGTTTTGTTGTTATTGTATGTTCTGTTTGTTCTCCATACCATGTGATTATGGTACTGAGTCACATGAAATAATTAAAAGACATGAAATGAATAAATACAACCGGGTATTTTAGTAACCACAAGTCATGAGCGGTCGTGGCTCAACAACTTAAACTTTTCTCGAAGGGAGTGAAACATTTTGAGCACACACGTGGAATTAGGAAGTATTTCTGATCGATGATTAATTCATCATACTTAAATAATATTCTAGTGCCTGGTCTTATCATTTTAGTACAAATAATTAGTAGAAGTAAGTAAGCCAATTGCTAAAAAGGATTTTAAAAGAATTTTATCATTGCAATTTATTGTTATTTCCTGGTACAACATGTTGCTGCGCACCTGCTCAGCCACCTCGCGGACACTCTGCACACTGGTGCCGTACAGGTGACTGTTGTACTGGCCCGCCTCGATGAACCGATGACTCTGGATGTCCTTCTCCATCTGTTCCCGTGACGACACAAAGTGATAGTCCCGCCCATCCACCTCGTATTCCCTCTTGGGCCGTGTGGTGTCTGTCAGGGGAGGAACAAGACAATAAAAGCAGCACATACACTTTGAATCTCAAAATAAAAGCAATTACTGGGAGATATGCATTATGCAGACATCCCCTTAAAATGGCTGCAGGTGGCAGCAGTGACACGAAAAAACAAAAAAAACAATGAACAGATCAGGCTCTATGAGTGACAGTGTAATTACTTACGTGGCACACAAGATCCAAACTTATCAGGGAACTCAGACAACAGGTCATCGTTTATCCTGTCTTTCACGGGACCCAGAATGATGATGGGCCTCGCATAATGAACTTCGCATGAAGAGAAAGTAGGAACATTCAGAAAAGGAAAATATAAACAGAAATGTAATATAAAAGCCTTAAATAATGGACTTCTATAGGACCTTACCTTCCACTTGGGTGACAGTCTCATAACTTTGTGAGGTTTTATCTCTCCCTGGTGACAGAACATAAAAGCATTCAGAGAAAACCATTATAAATTACATTTTATGGGTCTGAATGTGTGTGTGTGTGTGTGTGTGTATGTGTGTGTATAGAATGTAATGTATGTTCAAATGTCGCAGTCTAACACCTCATATGTCGTTATTGACAGGTGTGCTTACAGTCCGTAAGAAACTGTGAGTAATTGTGAGCTCATATGTGGCAGTCTGTGTAATGTCCACAAATTGGTGGCAAGGCATTTACAGATGATATTGCAACTTCGATATGATTCACGATATTGGAGGGAATGATTTTTGCATCATTATCCACATTCTCATTGAAAAATATATAAAAATGATCATGGTGTGGTTTTTTTTGCTGGGATCTGTATCAAACAAAGATCTTTTCTTAAGTCTGCAGAATAGGATCTGTAGGCCGGGACATCTCTGCAGCACCAGAATGTTATTTTGACACATCATTTTCCTCTAACAAATATTGCGCCTCCTGTGACTTGGATATTGCACTAGTCCATATTGCGATTTCATTAAAATTCAGATAAATTGTTCAGCCCTAGAAGGGACCGCAGTTGCAGTTAGTAACACATTTGCAGGAGGCTATGCATCTTAATTGAGCTATTCATTTTGTCATGGATATTACAGAGTGTGTCTGATTACTATTTACATACAAAAGTACAATAAGTATATGTAACTAAAAAAGGAAGATGTTGTTTTTGTATGTTCCTGTGTTCCTGCCCATTACTACAGTATTAACTGTAGTCAGCTAAAGTCAGTAACATGTGTAAATGGTAGCTTGCAGTGTCAGTACACAGTACATTTACGCTTTATTCTAATTACCTAGAGTGCCCAAGCTGTCTCGACCATGGTCCTGCAATAGAAACCAGAGCAGAGATTTACACACTGGCAGGTTTGAGAGTCAGAAGTCATTCAAACAGCTCCAGGCTGAACTTACCCTCTCTTTGGTGTTACCACGAGACCACTCTTTTCTTTCCACCCTGTAAAGACGAAGGGGAAGAACAAAAATGTGGAATTTTGTAGACAGAGTGATCAAGTTAGAAAAGTTAACCTGAGGTGTTAAGTGATTGTTGAAGCACAATAAAAGTAAAGTAGGACCTCCCACACTCACTCACAGGGAAAAGTCTGACCTGTGCTTGCTAGGGATGAAGCCGACCTCCTCAGCCTCGTTCTGGGGGCTGACCTTACGGGCCTGCCACCACTCCTCGTCACCGCAGTCCAGCACATGCAGCACATCCCCAAACCTGAAGCCCAGTGCCTGACTGAGGAAGCCACAGTCCGCAGTCTTGTCATAGTCGAAAAGAGCCCTGAGTGATGGAAGAATTCAAGTCGGTCGCTTAACAAAACAACTCTTTTAAATTCTATTCAACAGCTACAACATTGTGAACAATCTTCTTACGTTTTGCTTTGTTAGCTTCATAATTGCAACATTTCGTTTATCGCACTGTTCAGAAACAACACATACTGTATAAATTACGACTGCTCAGTCAAGGCCGTCCCAAATGGAAAAATATGGCTGCACAGAACCCTTATGACCTCTAATATAAAATGCAAGGTGTAACCACTTTTCTGTGTGAATTGTCATAAATCACACAGCACAGTTTGAACCGTAACAATATAATAATAATAATAATAGAACCGTAGTCTTTTCACAAATCCTCTTTTTGGTGATATACAGAAAAGAAAAAAAAAACACATCCTGCTATATAAGTATTAATGCAACATTGTTTCCGGCCACCAGTGGCAGCACTGCGCGCTGTGCTTCTGTGCAGAACTTCCATCAGTGAGCAAGGAAGACATTCCACGCCATCTTGGATTGATACATGTTTTAAAAGTGGGATTGCTTGCTCATGATTTCCATTGACATAAGTCGTGTTTTTGTTACTTTATACAGCCCTGACACTGCCGTGAATTGGTTTTATTTACTGTGGACAGGAGATCTAAATGTGGTGCAGATTATTGTATATCAATATGTACAGTAAACATTACCTTTTTTTTCCGTGTTTGTTTTGACTAATTATGCATAACACAATGTTGGCTAGTGTGGTCATGTAGCTGCATTTGCGTGCGTCTGTGAGAGACCTGATGTAGAAGCCTCTCTTTGGGTTGCTCCTTAGCGTCGTTGTCCCAGAGCCCATACTGCTGTTCATCAGCTGTTCCCTCAAGTCATGGATCTTAGCCTCAAAACGGCTGTACTCTGAAACACAGAAATACAAACATATAAAGGCCTTTGGACCTACACTCAGACACATCAATATTGTGTACCCAAAGTGATGGTGATGTACCGATCCAACGTTTTCTCTCCAAAGACCAACTCTGATACCTCAACGTAGAATACCGATTAAATAATCAGTTGAAATGATCATTAATCATTTTCAGTCAAAATAGTTTTGTAAGACCTTATGGGTAGAGGTGTAACAAGTCAGTGATCAACAAACAAATATCATCGATGCAAAGTGAAAACATCGATACATATCATCATCTTTAATATGCGCCTTTATTTTGAAGTTCCCATAGCACGTCTGTGTCACCAATTCCTTCGAAGCGCACCTCCTTCCCAAATATTTAAACAGTGTTTAATGAGCAATGTGGCACTTTTAAAGTGGAAACATGAGAACTTTTATTGTCTTCAGTAAAAGTATTATATATTGTTTTCTTTTTAATGTGTGGAAGAGCCCACACTTATGGGACTAATTGATTTGAAAATGTGTATAACACAAGAAACGAGATATGTTATGCATGACAGTTGTGGCTTTACCATCGGGTCTGTACTGAGCGATGATGGTCACTGTCTGACCAGCGTTCTTCAATGCTGCAGCTGCCTGTTCGTGTGTGGCCATACGCAGGTCCACGCCGTTCACCTGACGCACACACAGCATAACTGTTAACCACCACAGCTGAAAAAAAAAATCCCTGGGTGCAAGTGTAGATTAATGTGTGTGCATGTGACAACTTGATGATGATAAAAGTGTCTTTACACTGAGGATCTGATCGCCCTTGTGCAGCTCTCCGCTGAGGTCAGCTGGCCCCCCTGCCAGGATGAAGGAGATAAAGATTCCCTCTCCGTCCTCTCCTCCAACAATGTTGAAGCCCAGACCAGTGGAGCCTCGGTGGATCAAAACTCTGCGAGGCTCCCTGAAAGAGAAATGGAGAGGAGAGGAATTTTTATCAATAATATGCACATCGCAAACTCAATTTAAACAGTACTACTAACAATAATGCTGCTAATCCTACCACTGTTAATAATAAATCTGTGTACAATACATATTTAGCTGAAGGATCTTTGCTCACCTGGGGATGTCATCATCTCCCATCATGCCATGCAGAACGGGAGAAAACCGACTAGGTGAGGTGGGAGTGAGGGCTTGTGGGTAATCTGACCCAAGATAGTTGGGATGGCTGAGTTCAGTGTCCATATGGGAATATGCTGTAAAAATACACACAAAACCAAAAGAGGTATAATATATGGCTTTTCTTACAGAATAAATGCACTTGAATGTGATATTTTGTTAATGTTTTGCATGAAAGATTCTCTGTAATCATCTCATGAAAGCCTATTGCAAAAAGAGCATTGCCATGCTCAGATTCAAGAGGCAGATTCAAGTCAAGGATATTTTTTGTGAGGGAAAAAAAAAGAAAAAAACCTGAAACTGTACACCTCAGCTTTGAATTTTCACAGAACTCCCACAGTCATCTCTAGTGTATTAAAAAGAACAAGTTATTCCCTCTATTACTACTTTTTACTGCTGTTTCAAGTCTGAAGAAAAGCCTCTTATTTTGTGGGTGTACATTCTTGGAAATATATCAACTCGAAGGCAGGACATTTGGCGTGTTCTGGTGTGATTTCTTTTTTACAGTAATTTTACTGTGTAGAGTGTAGATTTGGCTTACTGCTGGTGAGGTCTGGTGGGTTGTAGGAATTGGTCAGGAACAGGTTGTTGGGCTTGGCCACCCTGAGGTACACCACCTCGGCTGTGTTCTTCAGAGCCCCCACCGCATCCTCATGCATCACATCCTCAAGACACACGTCGTTTACCTGATTGTTCACGACACCAAGTAGGGAAACACAATCAGAATCAACAACTGCAAACTACAAGGCTTAGTGTGAAAGGGAGACCAGAGATGACAACTCCATCCTGCAGACGCATTTACATCTACACTTGTGATGTCGTCGCTCTGCAGAGCAACTTATAATGGTGCTCAACATTTATGATCAGACGACACCAACGGATCAAATTTAGATAGAAATACCATCATTTTGATGAACAAAGTAACATTTTTAACAAGGGATGCAGTGATCTGACTTTTTCAGTGCCGATACCAGTTTTTAATTCATAAGCTATATGCCTCACTGTGTGAAAGCGACCGGGATCAATATTTAATGCGTAAGGCTTGACTTAAACATTGCTTTTGTAACTTTAAAAAAAACAAAATGTAACAAATAAATACATAGATATACATTGCTATTTATTTAAAAAATGGTATCTAATACCACATCTGTTCAAGATACCTGATCCAGCTACTTGATAGTTTTGGACCAATATCTAATGTCAGTATTGGTATTGGTGCATCTCTCATTTTTAATGCTGGGACAATAAGACTGATTTGTTACAGCACAGACCTCAATTTAAATCCTACACAAGGTCAAATGAACTGCTAAATGTATTAGATATCCCCTACTCTCTCAATTATAAGAGCATTTGCTCAGCATCTATCAGATTAGACAGGTAAAGATGAGCAAGTCCAAAATTAAAGCGAGGGGTCCCCTCAGGATTGGGAGCCCTTAAAGGTAATATGCAAATGTCCACCGTTTAACTAGCTATGTGTGTTAATGTTACAAAAAAGAGCATTATTACATATGAAGTAATAGAGCCATTGATGGTAAATGTATTATTGAACAGATTCCTAATGAGCTGAAGCATGCAGTCGTATCCCGTGGCATTTAGAGGTAAAGCGTTTGCTCAGACACCATTTAGTAGAAACCAAGCACCATTTTGAAGTTTCTGGTGTTGAGCTCGCCATCAGCTGCTGCGTTACAGTCTCTCCGTTCTCCAGCAGATGTCAGCAATGCTGCTTGAGACTCATTGTGGCAACACTCCAGTTTAACATTTAACCCATCCTACACAGCCAATAACATATTAATGAAAGTAATTCCAGGCCATGGAAATTACAGCTGTAATTTATCTTGGCTCTTGAAACATCCATGCTGCTTGTATACACAAATGTGTGAGTGTGCATGTGTGACTGTGCTTAAGAGGTGAGAGTCTGCAGCTATCAGTGACCTGTACTGTAGATGTGTGGGCATGTATCTCTCCAAGCAAGTTATTCCATATGAATGACCAACCGCTAAGATCTTGTCCCCGATCTGCAGACGGCAATCTTTATGAGCTGCTCCGCCTTCAATGATCTTGGTGACATAGATACTGTTATCTCCTGGTATGTGCTGGTTTCCCACCCCTCCAGCAATGCTGAAACCTAATCCTGAGAAAAGGGAGCGATGAGAGAGGCAGAGAGTGAGCAAAGGAGGTATGGGTTAACACAGAGTAGATTTGTTAAATCCAGAGGGCACAGTTTAGCTGGGTATGAAGCGTCCTTAAACCCACACAACAGCGGTGATATTGTACACCAGTCCACACTTCCACATACCTTTAGGCCCTTTGATGAGTTTGATTTCAGTGACTTTCTCTGCTGCTGGTTTCCTGCGGAGAACATAGAGGCGGACGATAGCACCTGCCTCCTTAAGGGCCTCCACAGCTTGGCTGTGTGTCACCTCCCTCACGTCAACATCATTCACAAATAGGATGCAGTCGTTCACACTAAGAAACAGAGAGAGAGAGAGATAGAGAGAGAGAGAGAGAGAGAGACCATGGGAGGGAGAAGGAAAATACAGAATGAGTTTCTGTCGGTGGCTTTGTTGGGGATCCAGTTTCACCACAGATATCTGGTCCTTTCCCCCATCTCCTATCATCCATTAGGGATGCACGACTATTCTTGGTATGGGGAGATAAAAGCTTTAAAATGACATATCGGCATCGGCCAGAAATGAACATTTCCTACAATAGGACAAGCCGATAAGATAACGCGTATGCGCCCGTGACGCAATTTTGTTTGAACATGTTGCTTAAAAATAAATACGGCATGTTTTACATGTAACCTAAGTTGCGGTAGTTTTCTTGTTTTGCTCAGTGAATGTGTACATTTTTGAAAAGCATTGTATTTGATGTCTGCATCTGCCAGTGGGCCGTCATAATAACAGTATGCATACTGATATATATATATATATATATATATATACATACAGTATATATATGTTAGTTCCACTGCAGGAGAGACTTGATGTTCTCTGCAATTAGGGGGAAAAAATATGTGCGTCTGTCGGTTATCTGCATCAGCAATTGGCCAAAATGAGTTACATCAGTAATATCGGATATCAGGAGAAATGTTATGTTGTGCATCCCTATTATCCAAAAATAATGAGGGTAGAAACTCTTCTGCTACTGATCCAGCACAAGGGTTAGCTGCAGTATAGTTCTCTTTGCGTTTACTGTTCCTGAAAATGATGAGGAGTTGATTTGTGAAGTGCAAGTGACAGCCTGTATTTGCAGAAGCGAAGAATTTGATGAAATAGCTATTTTCAGACGCACACATTCTTCCTCCAAGGGCCTAAAAACTCTACTTATCACTATCCTATTCATGTGTTTAAAATTGATTTTTACGGCCATGACAATTATAGGGTGTAACATTTTGTAAGACTGAAATAATTCTTGAGGGCTACTAGACAAATGAAGCTTAGCGAAAGTTCAATCAGGGAAGACTATCTTCATGCCAGCTTTATTTATTTACATTCTCGTCTCTCTCTTTCTTTGTCCTCCCGTTCCCGACTGAATAAGCTGACTGAGGGCGTTCACTCTACAGTTCCACCAATCCAATTTTGCTGTTTTCCACCAATCATCTCGTTGCTGTCAAACTTTAAAACTGTTCCTTCTTCATAATATCAGGGGAATATTCCTCTCATGACATGACCACCCCCTTTAAAATGATGACACCAGGATGGGGTCTAAGCGCCAAAGAGAGCCCTCAACTCTTCCCGTTGTGCAGACTATATCAAATAAATTGCTCTTAAGCCTCACTTAAGTGAAGTATCTCCTGATTGAAGTGAGATACATCACTAAAGCCAACTTCAAGGGGAACCAAAGGCTGAGCTACATATTGTTTGTGAGGCAACATGTATATTTCTTTGCATGTAGAGTAAAGCACATTTTTATCGTACAGTAACACATTTTTTAATGCTGGCAATTCTCATGCATCTCCACCAGAGAGCATCCTTTAATGTTCTTTATAGCTCTGGTAGGGATCTACATGCAACCTATTATAAGCTATTAAGAACAATTTATATACATACTGTATAAAATGTTCCAAATCTGCACTATCAAGCTCCACAAACCTCTTGTTTCTACTGATACTGATTTTTCAAAGAGCCTAAATCATAGGAGCCACTGAGTCACTCAATATGGAAGACAGAACAAATGTTTTGGTGTGTGAATGATCAAATGGAGACTTCAAACCATCTGAAAGCAACATGAATTATACGCCCACAAAATTTGTCAGGTTTTCAAGGAATTCCATTTTTGAGATACTAGGTGTAGTCATGTTCAAAGTATTTCCCTCAAGATATGAGATATGATGCTCATAGCAGAGAGGAAAGGCCAAGAAAAAAAAAAAAAAACCCCATTGCATTCAGGCAAATATAAGCGTTCTCTCCAGGCCTGCTTTCTCCTCCTCCAGATGGACGTTTATAGGTCAACTGTAAAATGAAGGACGAGTAGGATGCTCTGTACATGGCTCATTTACTGCAGTTGCTGTTTCCTTACCATTCCAGATCATGTGCTTAAAATAGGATCTATTTTTAACATGTATAAATGTTTTGTTTAAATGCACGAGACTCTTTTGAACCTTCCAAAAAAAAACAAATACAAATGCAATTACTAAGTATTTTACACATTTTTAGACCAAATACAAACAATAACATTAAAAATACATCTGAAAGACCTATAAAAGCAGTAGTAGTAGTTATAAGGTATTAGCTGGGTAGAGGCGTTCAGATCTTGAATTAAACAGGCAGGTCTTCTCTGATGTAACGCTGATGCTGAGCGGGCTGGACAGTCAATAGGCTGTATTTCTGTGCTACAATACTTTGGATTTGAAACAAAGAGGTGAGGTTCCACTTGGGCTGTTTCTCTAAGTGCGTTTGCTGGTAGAAAAGTGACTGGCTGTCTGAATGAGTGAATTCAAAAGAAAATGTGCAGGAATGTGGAGAGAAAAGGCAGTAAATGGGGACAGCAGAGCACATTTCTTTCATCTGAAACCTGCCTAATGGGCCCGTGGGCTTTTTTGATTGTTGGATTTTATATTAGTGGAATGTGGCTTTGTGTTTATTTTAGCTTCGATGTGTGTGTGGTTTTACCTCAGCCGTCCATCCTGAGCCGCGGCTCCTCCAGGTATGATTTTGGTGATGAAGATGCTGGGGTCGTCGCCCACATGAGGATTGTCTGTTCCTCCTGCTATGCTGAAGCCAAGGCCTGAGTTACCCTGCAGTAGCAAATACAAACAGTTGTTATTCACAACAGGGGCATTTAACTGTGGCTTTAGAGCTTGGAGTCATAGTTATTCTTTTTCCATGTCTACTGTATGTATACATGTAAATATGACTAATCATTTTCTCAGACTCACTCGCTCCAGTGTGATCTCCTCATATTCGATTTCCCCTTCTGTCCCATTCACCTGTCAGAAAAAGTTGTTAGTTTATAGAGTCATTTATAGAAAATTTGATTTTACACAACTGTACATTTATTTAAACAATGATACAAGTTTAAAGGGCCAGCGTGTGGTATTTAGGGGGATCGAGTGGCAGAAATGATGAAATGGTATATAATATTCCCAACTATTTTTCTCATGAGTGTATAATCAACTGAAACTAAGAATAGTTGTGTTTGTGTTAGCTTAGCTTATATCTTATTAGTCTTCTTCACGGACAAACCAAACCTGGTCTCTTGGTAGGGCCTTTAATGTTTTTACGTTACATGAAGGACACCACAGTTCTCCGTCATGCTTGTAAAGCTAGCCTCCTCCTGCATTTTATTGCTTCTAAAGTAGTGTTTTACTTAGGATGGTGTCGTTATCGCGGTTTTAGCATTCAGCGGCTCGTTACCGCAGTCTTGTGCGGGGAGGGGTGAGCGAAGGGGTCTTCAGTTGGTTGCAATATGCAGACACAACGCTAGATGTCGCTAAATCCTACACACTGACCTTTTATCTGTTTGTACAAATGGTCTCTAAGATAAAAATGACAGTTTGAATCCTAAAGTCAGCTAATGTCGATTGAGCACTTGGGGGATGTCCCATCATCTCGTGAACACGGCATCATCAGCACCAACATCTGATTATAGCAGAAGTTCTGTCCACTAAATTCGATCCAGACCAGTGTGGTACCTGGCTGAAAATAGCAACACTATTCTTTTAGTCTAATTCGCCTTCTGGCTGAACAACTCAACATCAGCTTTACCTCTGCAATTAAGAAGGTCCCAGAGGAAGAGGGAATTTAAAGAACTTCCCTGTTTTGGTGTCTGACCTAGAAAACACAACTTTTCTTAGTGCTGTAGTGGGGCAAAAATACTGGTCTGTGGTGGGAGGCTTTCCTTTGAGAAGCCTCATTCTCTAATCCCTCACACAATTCATGACAATGTGTTCAAGGTATTTCACCACTTTCATTTTAGAATTAAAAAGGGGGTAAAATGTATTACTCATCGTTCAGATTAAAACAATGCACAGAGACCTACCTGGATGCTGGGAAAGGACAGGAATTACTGATAATACGGACTGAATCTCAAGGCAGTTAAGTTGAGCCTAACATAACAATACAATAAAGGAAAGATTAAACATAATCCTTACATATGGGGAGCCATCGAGTGTGTCAGTGTTCACCACCACTGGAGGAGTATTTCCCTGGAGGCAGAGAGAGAAGACACGTTATTAAGAAATAATGGCAGCAACTTAAAGATGAGGCAGCTCCTGGATGAGCTCTCAGTATATCCCTGAAACCTACAGTCACGGCCAAGACTGATGGGCATTTTAGCTCCTCGCTGTGATAATAACACTTCTCATTCTATGGCTGTCGCTGAAGGACAGAGAGCCATTTATTACTATCCACCCACGACGGACACTGATCTAATTCATGCTAGCCCCCATGTTTTTTTCCGAACTCTTGGTCTTTGGTGTATCTTGGCTGAACTACAGTATGGCTTGTGTTACCGACGCTGTAAACGGCTATCTAGTGAATACTGTGGACATGGACGTCTGCCTCCCGTCCACCAGCCGTTTCAAAACAAACCTTTGAAGACAGAAAGTCAATGAGAGGACGGGGTTTTTGCTATTGATGTGGTTTGGGTTTACCTGCTGGGACTCTTCTCTGTCAACTCAACTAAAGTACGACATCCAACCTTAACACGCTGTAATCTCTATATAATATATTCATGCTTCTTTCAAGGAGTCACTCTCATCATCAAGGTAGCTGATGTTGGAAGATGTAAATACACCAACGTGTACGCTACTCTAGAGAACGCGGTCAGACTCCCCATCTAAACTCCTGCGTTTCTTTTCTGTCATTGTTCTGTACCTCGCTCATTAGCATGGGAGAGACGCTGTGTGCGTCTGAAGTGCTTACAGAACAGCAAAGAGCAGCATAAAACCAGCCCGCTGACCTTCACAGACCTGACAGCTCTGACACACACAAGCAAAGGGAACACGGGCTTCTCAGCTTTTAAGAAAAACAATTTCACCTTCTTACCCGGTGACTTTTTGTGTGACGCAATGGCAAGAGATTTAAGTTGTCATAGAAACAACAAAGAAGAACAGTCACTGTGTTTGCATAGATTACTATCGATATCATTGTTATACACCTTGCTAAAAACTAATGCAGTCTAATGCAAAAGTCCTGCAATAATTCTACCTTCACGAAGGTTATAATGTTCACTTTGTGCAGTTTGTGCTGCTGTTTAATTGTATTGCATTATACTGACAGGTGTTTCCATTATTTTATATCAATGAGTGTATGCTAAATGACTCTCTCTATTATCTTCCTGCTCTAACACCTCACAAAGCACCGTAAAAAGCCAGTTCTTTACACAACACCACCCTCCTATGCTCAAATCCCCCTTTTTCTCATTATTAATCAAGTTGAATGATACTAAATATAGCTGCCATTATGAAGAGAAAATAGTCATCCACATGAAGTAAAGACATAAAACTCTCCCCCAGCCCTCCACGAAACACCAGAGCTCGGCTTTAGCTGCACACTGTTCGATTATAACAGTGCCTGTGCAGAGCTTCACCATGTAGCTGTGTCCAACGGGCCGTGCTGCTGAACATTACGTCAAATTCATCCTTATCTAGACACAGAAATAATGAGTATAGCCAGCAGAAATCTAAGCCCAGTGCAAGCAGTTTCCCTGCAGGGATTTTGACAGAGCCGTCTCTCCCTCTCTCGCTCTGTCAAGTCGTTCGACGTCGCGGTTGTTAGGATTTACAGTGTTTGGCTGCTCCTGCCCACCTAATATTTTAGCACCACCTATTCAGCGAACCCGTCCTCTACCATGTCTGTAGAGGCAGCACCACCATCCATCCTCACTCAGACCTTTGCCTCTTGATGGATTTATACGCAGCAAGCTAAGTGCCAGAATATGCATATTCAAATGAAACTGATTTATTTAGATTTTTTCATCTTACAGTGTGACGTGTGATTGAATCATTTCCTAAATTAAATAACATATGTCAATATTCTAGCACCGTGCTGAGGCAAGAACCAGAGCTACAAAAGAGTGAAGTGGTGTGTTTAAATCAAAAACATTTTTCCAATAAGAGTTGAATAAATAGACTTTATTTAGCACTGGAAACATACGTTTCAGCCTCTGTTAAAGATGTCGCTACACACTGTAAACGTTCCCTCCTGAATATGTGAACCACAACACATTCAGGGGGTCTGGTCAAGCTCTAGCTGCTCCGTGCACGTGTGCCTGCCTGTGTACGTGTACGTTTGTCTGACGCTCATAACCCATTCTGTGCACGCTCACACCTCTAGCTGCTTTCAGTCTTACGGACAGTTTTAGTCGAATGAGGTCAAATAACGCCAATAATAACGACATTCACCTGTTTAGTTAAGCCTAAGGATCTTTAAAACACCAACCGCTGTCTTTCCTGCCTTTCCTGTTGAGATTAAGGATGCGAAGGATGCTTCAACATCATCAGATGGGGATGATGTCACGTGTGAGCTGGCACTGGAAAACCAAAGGTTGCATTAAAGAGGCTTTAATGCTGCACGTCCTGCCCACCTTGCAGCAGCTGGAATGCCTTTAACATGTAAAAGCCATCCCGTCAATAAGCAAGATAATGACCTCTATTGAAATACGCAATGTCAAACTATCAATTGGCATGTGTTTGATAAAGACAATGGGTTTTTGATATGAATTTATTAGGCACGCTTTATATGTATTGCACAATTTCAGTGTAAAGTGCTGCTCTTCTGTTTAAGAGAGGAAGAGGCAGAGACGGGTACCAAATACTCCAGACTGACCCTTACCTTAGGGCTGGTCAAGGCTGTTAAAGAAACAAAAGGCAGCATGTGAAGTGTTTTGCAACGTGTAGCTGTGATTTTGAGTTGGGCTTAGGTTGTCAGTTTGGATGGCTGGTGAATTAGCTGCCTCTGTGTTTGTGTGTGGGCTTTAGTGCAGGATGTGACAGAGGTTAATTTGGACATTACGTTATGCACATTGCTCACTTATTGGCTCCCTATTAAATCCCACGTACATCGGTTGAGTGCAGGAAAGGGTGTGTGTGGGGGTTATTGGGTTGCGGAGTTGGTGGTGACCTACGGCTCCCTGTTTGTTGGAATATTGTATGAAAGAAACTGCACCTTCACACCATTTATTCCCACACACACAGCTAGCCTTGGTATCATAATAATAACAACATCCAACACACTCTTCAAGCACCACCTCTGAGCCACCAAGCAAAATGCCATTTTCATAAAAGAAAAGGTCCCAAATATAGTGGGTAACAGGCATTGTAAAAAAGAGTCAACGTGTTTATAAAGTGCCTACCATCTTATGATGTCGCTGTTTCTTGGCTTTCCGTACATTGTTGAGGAACCGGCAGCCCATCTTTTTGGCGTACCACACGGACATAAACATTCTGCTTCAGCGCCGAAAGGTAGCCTAAATCGTGGCTGCGACCGGGAGCAGACCCTGCTGCTCACCGCCCAGAATGACATACACACCCACCAAACGTGGGGCACGAAGAGTTCGAGTTTGCTCTGGAAATGTCTGCTTTCAACAATACCACAAAAGCCTTCTCGCAAAGCCAGCCATTAGGTCTAGGCCCTGCCATAACAGTCGACCAGACACCACAGAGCGTGCCTCAATAAAGAAATATCTATTTTAACTTAACACACGGCGTTTCAGCTTTGCTTTCCATTCAATCTGAATAAAACACAATACAAAAGGTAGCTGCGGACAAAGGATACACCTCTACACAATTTCAAATCAAAAAAGCAGAAAAAGCACAGCCCATTAAGTGTCCTCCTCTTGCTGAGTCGCTGCTGGAGACTGCATTTGAGGAAGCCCAATAACATCCTCCAACCCAAGGCTCGAGTTATAAAAATTACTCATTATTATCTGCAACACAATCGTCCTGTCTTGAGAAATCACCCATCCAGAGTAAAAATGAGCATTTGCTAACAGATCCTTCTAGTCTTCGTCCTCTGTGGCAGCGGACTGCGATAGCGGTGCCTCCCTGCTGCTGCTCTGTGCTCAGCGAGAATGCAGTTCATATTTTCTGCTGCTACTGTACTGTACCCCTCCCATCCCCACTGCTCAGGGAAAGACGAGCGAGCAGGAAAGTTTGATGGCAATTACTTAGCTGTCTCTCTGTATAATGTCGACGCTGGTGATGTGAGAGGGGGAGGAATTATACTTTGGCTGAACTTAGAAGGACAAGCAGCTCAAACTGGCCTGACGCGTACGAGGGAGCACTTGAAACTGAGAGGGGGCTGGAGGCCCGTAAGCCCTAGTTCTACAGTCAGTCAGTCAGTCCCAATAGGAAAACGTAAACACAGTAGTGGCAGCGAGGGTGAAAAAATGCAGCTTGACATCAGATAATTTCAGTTTGTCCCTTGCTCTGTTATTTCTGTTTTTCAGTTTAAGAAGGGGTCAGAAATCTTTGCAAATATCTAACAGCAATGCTTTCTAAAATGCTAATCACAGCAATTTTGCTTTGATTTGCACAAAAGATTCTTCCTCTTCTTATCAAAATCCAACATTTGGAGGCAAAATCAATCCAACACCTTCACAAGGACTGTCATTACAGTCCTGCTCACGCCCTATGGACCTTCTGCGGCCAATGAATTTTAGCAGCATGGACAGCAAAACCCTTCAAGGAGGGTAATGAATGGGACAGGATGTTTGAAAAGGAAATTGCATGTCTGCTTGCCATATTTTTCATTCCCCAGTGAAATTATTAAATGGTGGAAGTAGCCATACGAAAGCACACAACTACTAACGGCGAGTGAAATTCACATTTAAATCCACATTTTTTCTTAACAGATCGCTCGATCGCTCTCTTTTTGAAAGACAGATGGAAAGACAGGCGTGTATATATGCACGCACGCACGCACGCACATGCACACGCACACACACACAATCTCCCACACACCCACACACACACTGAACTGAATTATGTAAGGACATGCTGAAGGACAAGCTGTCAGCTGACGTTCTCATTTTGCTAAATAAAATTCCTCCGTCTACCTATCTAATTTTCTCACCCTTCCAATTGCAAGGCCCTCTCTATCTGTCTTACTCTGCCATTCAGCATGAACAGCTCTCTCATCTCCCCTCCTGCATGCACATTTTTCTTCCTTCTTTCTCTCTCCCCTCTACTTCCCAAAGGACCTGAGCTGCTGCTGCACTGTAATTACACCGAAGCTGCAGGGACATATTTAAACATTTATTAAAGAAAAGTAAGGAGGACGGAGAAAATGAAGATAGAAATCAGATACCAGCTAGACAGTAGTGCGGAGCAGAAGGGGGAGGGTATAATGGGGAGCTCTTGGGGAAACACTACAGAAAACAGTAATTGAATCCTTACATTGAAAAAGGTTGCCTTTTTTCCTTTGTTTTCTTTGCTAAGTGTCAAACACATATTCGAGGGGTTGACTGTTTTGTCTGGAGAGGATTTGTGTGAAAAATATTGCGTATAAACGGTTATGTGGTTTTAGAGGAGAGAGTGATATGTATCCTTTTTCATTAGAAGAGACAGAGTGTAACATAAACTGGGCGGTGGGGGTCTTCAGTAAGCACTTTACGCCTGCTGGTTTTCACTCCCGGCTCGTCAGTTGGAGGATAAATGGCAAGTGTGTTGTGTAATTTTTTCAGCTCAAGAAACACTGTTTCCTTAAGACTATTATTGAGACAGATCTCTGTCAGTGAATAAAGGTAGAATGTTATGAAAAGAGACGGAGAGCAGCGTCAGCGCTGTCTCCAGGGCAGTTAACGTGTGAGTGAACCTCCCAATTACACAGAATGAATGGAATTTTAAAAACATAGATTGGTTTTAGGGTAATTTTGGGGTATTTTTTCCTGCTTCTTCAGACTCACACATGCTCAGTGAGGCCTACTTTTATGTCTATATGGGATGTTTGAAGGTATCTTGAATGCTGGATGCAGCCAAGCTTAGCTCCATAACTAGATGCCTGTGGGATTCGCTGCAAAGGCAGTGAAATACCCTTTCTGCAACACTGAAGGTTTAAGGCTTAATGCTCATTAACTTAGCCTTAGTTTTTATAACCCTTTTCTTGATTTATTTTAGGAAAGGAGCAGATAATTAATTTGCCTTGTGTAGAAATCTTTGTGCTATAAATTGTGTACAATGCGGCGTATAAAAGCATTTATTTGATCTTGCGTTTGCTTTTAGATAGAACATGAACTTTCAATGTAATCACAGCAGTAAGAAAAAACGGCCATCACAACAATTTATGTAGCCCCATAATAAAAGGGGGACATGGTACAGCAGACTTATAGACTCATATAAAGTAGAAGAGGTAGGTCGGTCCATTAATAGGAGCACAGATCGATATCAAAAGTTCTGTGCAGTGTGAAAAAAAAATCATTTCTAATTACATTATGCCCTGAGTAAAAAAAAAAAAGAAAAAAAAAAAAGGATGTCATTTGAAGCTAAAGCACCTCTTCGCTAAATCATGTACATAACCCAAAGACCTCCTCTTACTTTGCCAAACCGTTGCAGTGCTTCCAGAGACAATCCTACCCATAAATCAACGGGGACTGGAGTGGAACTGGCAAACCCCACACCATTAAAGCAATAAAGAGACTGACTGACGACACCACCTACACATCAATGACAAGCACACGGGCACTACAAAGCTGCAAAGACATGCACACACATACTGCAATGCATCTAGGAACATACTTTAGCGTACCAGTAGAGCAAATTGAATGTCGTACGTCTGTGTATGTGGGAGGGAATGTATACGAACACGTTTTTCTTACTGATGACTCTACGCTGAAGGGTGTGCAGAATGCCCCATATGTTAAACTGTTTAATTATAAGCAGGCACTATTAGACGGGGTGCGTTCAAGGTCGGGGCAAGCAGACAAAGGCGACAATTGATGTTCAAGAGTAACTACTTGTTCAACAGAGACGCAGACTGAAAGACAGATTTTCTTTTAGCAGCTTTCTAGTACACTTCTAACTAGCTTTTGGGTTCAGATTTTCCTTTCCTTACTTTTTTATGAACGATAATGTTAATGCATAATGTTGTTGTTATTTAAGGTAGGAGGGAATAACTAATGAAACTTTTGTATGAATTCCTCTGCCATTGCACCACAGTTTTCTGCCTTGCTAGAAAGATAAAATCTTTTGAGCAATTCATGGTGCGTGAGGCTAATGCAACCTGCCTGATCATAAAACAGTTTTATTGAGAAAGCAGCCTAGCCATCGTTTCAAGGTTATGAAAGTCACCGTGCACAGTCTAACACTGACACCTACAGGTTTCAGTCTGTCCTGCAAACTGATTACGTCTGTCTGTCTACCAGACCCTCGTGCTGGATGACACCTTCAACACACCACTGAAGCTTTAAGATCATCCTACTCACAGCGCCATGGGTAATCTTCCATTGATTTACATATTTCAGGATTTCAGGTTTTGTGCTTGTGCACAATTCCGCCTGAGAAACTGATTCTAGAGTGGGAATCTGAATATAACACAGGAATTCAATATTATAACGTGGTGGAAGCGCAACATTTAAAAAAACGTTTCAATTCCAGTCGTGTGATTTCAGGCCCAAAAATAGTCATCGAGTACAGGCGGGACAAATCCTTCAGACAAAGGAGATTTGAATGACAATGAGTATGAACAACCTGATACCATCAGAAAACAGATGACCTCATACTCTGGCAGTACAGATAAAATGGCGTTGAACAGGGCAGCTGCATGCCTGCAATCAGACAGCCAAACGTTTAGTGACACTGAATCCAACAAAGAGGAAATGAGGACAGAAATCAGACAGATGAGGATGACTGATGATGATAGCAGAAACTTTCAGGTTTCTGTTCTCTTACCAGTGTAGAAACAGCGGAGGTGTACATTGGAGTGTGTCCCGTAGACATCAACACAGGCTGCAAAGTAACATAAAAGAAAGGGTAATTGTGCAGGGCATGCGGAAGGGTACAGGGGAAAAACAGTGGGCACAGATTTTGTTTTTGTTGTGTTTTCTAATTTATGATCCTGAAAACTTCATATATGACACATTAACACACATTCACATCTTGGTTCAATGCAGAGGTCGAACAAAACCAGGTACCCAGAAGTATATTATTAATAAAACCTATAATAAGCGTATACTAGATGCTTTGAATATGACAGCCATACAAAAACTTTGGGGAATTTCAGCAGTGTGTATAGAAAGCATACAGTACAGAGTAGGGCTGCCCCCTCTTAGTCCATTAATTGGTCGACTAAGTCGTTTTTGAAAGCTTTTTTTATGCTCAATGAAGCGATCAGTCGACAAAATCGCTTTACTCAGGGACAGCTCGAGTACAGCGCCGCTCGGGGAAAACACAAGCGCTGACTGTGCACACATTCATTTTTTTCAGTCTTTTAGATTTAGTTTTGGAATTTAAATATATTCACAACACTGAAACAGTTTTTAGTGTTGTGAATGAATCTGATGATATTATGCACTGAATGTTACATAGCAAACCACAAATTAAAAAATTGGCCGATAATAGAACAGAAAATTCACAACATAACATATGACATAGCTGTGTCACCCCCCCCCCCCCCCTCCACACCAGTCATTGATCATTTATCAATTGAACAATGACTGATAAAAAAAAAACAGCTTATTCCGAATCAATTAACAATTAAAGAACAGCGGGATCGTTAGGCCCGGTAAAGCGGAATGGATTTTACCCTGTAAGGCTGAAGCTGCTGCTCTAAACAATGCACCCTGTGCCCATGAATTTTACAAACAGCAGCAGTGCAGCATTTTTACATGTCGGGAGAAACTTTTCCTCCCACTGGAAAAGTTTTACATTGCAGCAAAGCACGTCATTAAAGTATGAATGTTGAGACAGCTGTATTTTCTGATCCAAGCAGGACTACCTGGGAGGTGGACTCATGCTGATCCTGATATTTACACGTACTACATGTGCTCCTTTCTTTACTAATGTGGACATGGCCTTCTATTAATGGCTCCACTGGAGACCTTTTGGACTTTCGCGCCTTGCTCGATGGCACATCAGCAGTAGTTTTCACGGTAGCAAAGAGTATTTAACTAGCACTAATTTATTTAATCACGCTACCCACATGAAGACTTTCCTTGCAGGAGGGGGATTGCGTGGTGTGGAAAAGGGAAGGATAAGCGTTCAAATAACAAGAAATGTGAAGGTATATCATGGAAAATTGGATTGACGGAGGCCTTGGTGTCCACTGATATGACTCATCATATCAAATCACACAGTAATAAACAGGGTCACTTAACCAAAATGTCAAGAAGAAGCGACACCAGCGCGAGGATTACACAAAGTGCAGATAAACCAGCCATCATCAACAGCCTTACTGTCATAACCAAAATCGTCATATCATATCACCATATCATCCTCAGATGTAATAATCTATTGCTATATCTATTACACTATGCTAATAATCACTGGCTGGAGGCTGAGTTGCTAAAAAAACAAACTGTCTCCAACAGTGTTTGTCCACACTCATCCATCCTTTTACATATCTCTCTCTCTCTCTATATATATATATATATATATATATACTGTATATGTTTTATACCTATTCAAGGATGCAGACAACTGACATAAAATGATACAAACAATTCACTTTGAACTAAAGCGAGCGCAGACTTTTTACATTTCACAGTGCATCCACGTCTCCCTAAAGAGAAACACAAGACTTCATAAATAATGGCAGTATTCCAGAAATAGAAATAGGGCCAATCCTGGTTCTCAAAACGTTGTGAACACCATTAACATGCTGCCTTTCATGTGATAGGAAAAATATCCTCAGCATGGAATTTTCCTTTGTGTGTAGGTGTCTTAATAACAGTGTTATAATCTCAAGTTCAGTTACTTTCCCCCACCACTCCACATATTGCACGTTGATGTTTTATAAGACAGTTTTGTATCTCTCTCTAAAGTTTTGATTCAGTATTATCTGCGGACATACTGAGCACCAGAGGTTCCTTTTTGCAAAAGTGTCTGTCAGAAGTGATGGGACTTTATGATTTTAGGCTCATGAAACCGGTTTCGTTTTACACAAAAGTATTACCTCGAGCGGTTATATCTGGTGGGACTTAAACGTTTTTGCGGCCTAGTTTAAAACCACACAATCCTCCAGACAGAAGTGCTTTTGTAGAATAAAGACAACACGGTCGCGAGGAATCAACCATACTAGATTCTTATAGATCTTAGATCTGTCACTGGCAACGCTGTTCAAGCTTAATTTGCATTTGGTGTTTCTCCGTGTCACATTAATCGGTTTGTAAATGAGTGCCCTCGACTCGAGCACTCAGACTAGTTACATAGTATTCTTGCCAAACAGATAATATGACATGCAACAAAGGTCTCCAGCTGGAATCGAAACAGGGTCATTTGTGAATAGAAGATAAGAAATAGAAAATGATGTCAAACTGTTATAGCCAGCAAGTGAATTCAAACTTGGCTGGTGCGAGAGGGAAACACTGTTTAAAGTCAATCAAAAGGAATGTGGATATTATCAGAACAAACTTGTTATTAGTTTCACTCATTTTGAATAAAGGACTGATTTATTTTCAGGCGCATGGTGTCAGGAAACTACATCATGTACAGGACACTACATATTACATGACGCATGGAACACTTTCAGCCCACGCAACACATTGGTTTCAGTTCTAAATATGTTCATATGTAATCATACGAGTTATTTGATTTATTTTTAAATGTAACCTAATGCTGATCGGTGGATACAATTACATCAAGACTTAAGGAAAGCTCCGAGGCCCGAGAGAAGCAGGTTAGAAAAAAAACTTTGAATAATATGGAGCTTTTTAAGGGTCACATTAGACAAACACCAGTGGCTGATGATGACCAGTCAAAAAGCTTCTTCATCTTCAGCTTGGCTGCCTTGTAGGGATGTTTCTGCCCCTTATTATGCTTGTACAAAAGCACCCACCCGGAAAATGCACTTAGTCCCGTGATTTCAATGAAATGCACTGGGAGTCAAGATAGTGACCGTCGAGACTCTTAAGGACAGATGTGTAGAGAAGCCAGTAAAATGATTTGGCTGCGCAAACATGCGACATTAACAGAAATCGTTGGACTTTTGATGAAGATCTTTGACTAAAGTGTTTGCCTGCTGCTCACAGATTTTGTTTTGATATCATATCCTGTTTTGAATTAAATGACCAGTTTAAGATATTTTCCCAGACAACAAATCCCATGAAAAGACCAAAACCCACAATGGTAATATTCCATATTTTTCAAATTATTTTCAGTTGCGGATTAATACACATTGTTGCTCTAATGAGTATTTTTTGGCAGAAGGAGAGTTTATATGAGATTGAGAGTGACTCAAATATAAACTTCAGGCCCCATATTGATGATAATGAATACAAGAATGGAGGTCGTTATATCTACCTACTTGTTAGGGTTAGGGTTAGGATGTAATATATTCATTGATGGTGTTGATCTTTTCAGATGTGTCAATATGGAAAATATAGAATATCACCAGCCTTATCTTTTAATGAACTTTATCCCTCGATGTATTACAGAGTACACCTTCTTACTTATGTAATTATTACTTGGCATGAAATGATATTTGAAATGTTATTTCCTGTATCCACAGATATTCTGACTTTCTGAGACCACAAGCCTCTGGGGAATGACTGAATGAGTCATGGAATGGATGTGAAACACTGCAGGGCACACGCCACATTTAAAATTTTCTTTTAATGAGACCTCATAATGGAGGATTTTAGAGAGGGGAGAACATTTCCCTCCCCATCAGTGTAATAAATGGTGCACCCATGAACTGTGAATAATTACTGATCCCTTGGCATGTGCTGGATGACAAACTGGGAGAAAGGGAATTAATCAAACCAGCATGAAAGGTCAGAAAAGGATAGCACGTTTAGCCTTTGTAAAGGCAAACAATTCCAGCTTTTTACACCATTTTACTAGTACTTAAATCGTGATGTTTATGTAAAAAAAAAAAATCCCTAAGATTTACAGTAGATCGACCCGAAAATACCACCAAAAATCTGGTTTAACACAGACTGACAGGTGCCATCTTTGTGTTGTCAACCCCCAGCTAGCCAGGCTGCTGGATTAATTCCCACTTTGACTTGACAAAGCAGCTCAGAGTCAGAGATCTACGGAGACTTACAAACAAAACTACCACAACCAAATCATGGCCGGGGCTTGTTTCTCTCTCCGTTGTTTATTGCTCATTGTTCATTGAACAATCCCAATTAAATGAAAACCCAGTTGTCAGCAGGTCATTCTGTTCTGTTCAGTTTGTTCAGGTCCTTTTTTAAATGCAAATGAGCAGAGAGCAGTGAACGAAGGGACATCGACATAGACTCGGATTGTAATACATAAAACAACTTTTACTAACCACTGACATACAGCACGTTTGCTCACATGTTCTACTGCACTCCCTGATTCCATTAACTTGTTTCTTGCTGATTTGGTGCTCATTTAATAATGTGTCTCTTAGAGAGTTAGTTATGTGCCAAGTAACGGACAATTTCATATTGTCCTATTTGATGATTGGAACATACTAGCGCTGTCGCAATATACGCTAACCGTGATATTTAAAAAATGAAATATTGATGTCATGTTAATAAAAGACATGATAATATCATGTAAATAATCGGCCCCTTAAATAATTTCCATTTATTTGCGTTCTCGCTTAGTCTCCCTCCCCTAACGCCCCCACACAAATTTGCTGAAAAAAAGAAAAAAACGCACAATAAACAAAGTTAAAGATGAATTTGACTGATTACATTATTGTTATTATTTCAATATATATATATATATATATATAATCACAATAATATCGTTAAAGTGAATTATAATAATAATAGTGTAGTGAAAACCTGATATCCTGACAGCTGTGGAAGTGACTTTCCAATGCCTCTACTTTTCAATTTGACAGTGTTCCTAAACTGAGCACCTTGTGAGCACCTGCAAGGAGAAATCTCCATGTCCTCCACAGCTCATGCTGAACAGGCTCTGTGCATTTTAAATAGCAGTGGTAAAGCCCAATAACTCAGCCGCTCCTCTCTGCTCATTAAAAGAGAGCATTTTAATGGACATATCTGCTCCTCAGGGACTTCAGTGCACTCCCTTGTGGGAAATCGAGAAACACTTTCCCCCTCAGAGCAAATAAATACAGGAGCTCTTAAGTCTTAATAGCCAGTGAGGCTGTTAAATAACATGTGTGGGCATATGAGACGGGTCGTTATAAAGTGTGCATTACAGCTTACACCTGCTTGCATTTGTACCTACAGTATGTATTCGTTAATGCACTCCAGGCAACAGACTCCGCTCACATTCCCACTGATGTCAGCTGTATCTTGTGACTATGAGTCCAGTACAGGGGTCCTTGTGTTGTCCGAGTCAATGGCTCCGTCTTTGTCATGGAGCTCTCGTAGAGGTTTGTTTTTCTGCATTAGATTTTGGACGTGTCTTAAATAAATAAAGAAGTTCAGTGTCTGTACTGGGAGCTGCTTTGATTGTATTTTACATTTACAAAGTTCTCGATAGCTCTTTACCTTTTTCACTTCAAAAAGTAGCCTGAGAGTAGCTTCCCAGTGTCAAAGTCTTTTTTCATCAAATTGAAGATTATCAATCTCATTGGATCCATGGGCATTTGTTTCCAAACAAAGCCACACGGCATGCATCAGTCCTGTTAAGTAATGGTTCTGTAACTGCAGCTATATGTGCCAATGTTTCCTCTATAAAAAAAGAATAATGAAAGATTTTACTGTAACGTGTAAATCTGAATCATTACACATTATAATCTATTAGAATAAACTGATCTCTGATCGCATCCTGAAGTGGTCCAGGTGATCTGATAACTGAATGCATCTTGTGTCCACTTGCACTTCAATGTTTCATGCTGTTAAGCTCTGATACAATATGTTCATACAGATGTAGGGGGCCAGGAGGCCGGGTTTCCTCATAAATACATTATATTCCCATCAAAGTATTTATGTTGCAGAATTGCAATTTCAAAACAGACAACACATAATTTTAAGTGCAAAGGTATAATAGATAATGTGTCATAATGAACCACTTGAGCTAACTGAAAGGCTTAATATGAATTGAAAAAGCTTAGAGCATGTTATGTCTCTGAACGAAACCCATTTGAATGAGCGAAACCACATTACCATGACTGTAAATCTGCCGGGATATAATTGTTTTGTCTCATTTCTCACTTTAATTTTGAAACGTTATCGCCTTTACTTATTTGATCAATACAATTACTTTTGTATTATTTTTACAGCAGCTACATTTAGTGTAATTTTAGAAGTGTTTTTGATCTGCAGCAAAAACAAGAAATATCTCTGATGGACTAAATTAGACTGCAGAGTGGCTCACGTGGTAAATGTCAAAATGTATTTAAATATCAGTCAAAAATGATGTTACACCAAATACACAGTACTGTGGTAAAGATATAATTGTGACCTGCAGGTTGAGGAACGATAATGCGTGATGGGCTCTGCAATATGTTACAATATTTATTATTCTAACGCAGTAACACAGGCCCCAGTGCTGTTGTAATAGTGTTAGGTATTGATCAACAATGTATATGAATGAATGTGTGTGTGTGTCCTACCTTGACAGGAGAGATATGTGTGTGTGGTGTGTAGCCATGTATGGCCTCCATGGCAGCGAGGTTCTTGTCACTCATATGAAGCATCTCGGCACTTTTCCCTGGAGCCAGATGTGCTGGACTGTGCTCCAAGGGGGGCGTCTCTTCATCCTGGTACCTGTACTTCTGCACACACACACACACAGATACAGACAAGGTCGTTAGATTGATGTGTAACTAGCATCTATTGGTGGCTGAGTGTATTATTTTAAATAAAATAAAACGTCAATGGTTGAGAATATTTAAATCGCAAACAGAATCCACTGTCAGCCTCAATGCTGTTACTTTTCATTGATGTCCTCCTTTAAACATTATGGTCAAACTCTCTTCACAGAGATGTATTTCCATCATAGTGGCATCTTTAGCCAAAATGTGGGCAATCTATATGCAAATCTGGCATATCACATAGCATGTGTGACGCCCACAAGTGCAAAGTGAAGATATCATAGAGACCTTAAAATATTGCCATTGTGCATTGAGAAAAGTGGTCGTCCTCCACAGCCACATGGAGCAACCAGATATATGACTCATAGTGGCTCTACAGTAGCAGAACATGCAACTTCTTCCTCGTAGCCTTACTCCCCTACTGATAGCCCACACCTGGGCAGCTTGCCAGCAGCCCACTGTGTTAGCCACACATGGTAGGTTTCATTCTAGGCGTGATGACACAAAATCTGCACACAGCATTTTCCATCAGAAACACATCAGAAGGTGGGGAGCATCACAGTGGAGATCTGCCACACTGTCCTGTGGGTTAGGGCTTGTGTCTCTGCTACAAATCTGTCCCCTCCTGAAGCCCCCCAGGCTCACAATATGCTCTGCTGCACTGCAGATGTGAAGCAGCCCATTCTGAAAACGGAGACATTCGGAGGGATCATCTGAATTTTGGCTGATGGCCTGATGGCCAGCTCTGCCACTCTCCCCTTTCTTTCTTTCTTTTTTGTTTTTTTTTTTTGTTTTGGAGGCAGACGGAGAGGGAGGTGCATCACCGAGCCCTGTCTCAGACAGGCTGCCTAGCAACCGGAGCAGAGCAGAGATTGCAGTGCCACAGTTGGGGCTGCCAGCATCGGTCCTGGATCACATTACACTGAGACAGCAAGAAAGAGAGGGAGTGAAATAGAGATGAAGATAAAGGAGAAAGTGAGGGGGATGGGTAACAATGAAAAAAAGTGAGACCGTCCATAAAGGGATGCAGAAAACAGCAGCATGGGGGTGGACCAGAGAGAAAATTAATAATGTGTTGAAAGCGCCGTTCCATAATTACAGGTTGATAAGCAGGAAAGGATTGATTTTTCGCTATTAAGCACTACTGAGGCGGACATTGGTACATTAATGTAAACAGATTAAATATTATGTAACTGTATACCGCCAACTGTATACAGTGTATTACAGAACCAGAACAGCTGCTGGATAATTAATTCATCTCAATCCTCTCTATATCATTAAACTCTGCAGAGTACGATTTGGATTAAATAACAGAAAACATTTTCTTAAAACTCTGAAAGATTGGTAAATGAAATGAATCACAGTTCGAAGTAGCCCCGAGCACTATGGTCTCCGCTGCCTCCCCCTTTCCTGCATGACCAACGTTCATGCTGCCATGTTGCCTTCTGTCCCACTGGTGGGGGATGTGACAGTGTTGATATGTTACAAAGTGTCCTTCAGGAGAGGGCTTTAGGTGCATTTCCTCTGACTACTGAACTACTGAATGGTATGATTGTTGCCCAGTGTAGCACGATAGCACAACAACATAACTTTCTAAAAACCCAATTTGTCCAAGACTCATTGATTTAGAGGTAATAGAATACTTTCTGATAAATCCTCTTTTGACTAAAATGCTGCTTTTAGCATGAGGAGGAGCTGGATTATGACAAATACAAAAACTATGGATTTATTTCAAGTTAAAGGAACATTTTTCCAAACATTTATCACTGAGAGGAACATTCTGGTCAGTCCATAAAGGGACACTTAACTCCTGGGTATTATCAAGGTGCATTACAGTTTTCCACCGAGTTATTTACTCATCACTGTATCCGCCTGGTGTTCGGGATATTAATCACTTCCTGATTAGTAGGATGCACTGATATCTGATATCCGGCCGATACTGACTCAAATAGCTGGGTCGGTTATCGGTAACAATGGGGACAATCTATTCACTTCAATTCTATGTTTCTATACTAGAAATGACCTGAACTATCAATGCCCATCAAGGGACTGGTGTTGGAAATTATTATTTACCTATACACAGTACGTTGGACATTACTTCTGCAACTGTCAATGTTTCTGTGAACTTGTCCCTTACAAATAAACCAAAAAATAAAAATAAAAATAAAATATATACTGACATTTTAATTCCTTTTTAAGTTATGGCCAATTTGTTGCTGAATAAAAAAGGTTTACGCTTGAATTGTAATTACCGTTATTTTTTATGATTTAGCCAAGTTGCTGGTGTATGATTTATTATTTTAATAATTTAAAAAAATTCAATAAATGTATATCTATGTATACATTTCTTAGATTTTGTTTTACAAAGTTAGGAAAGCATTTTTTTTTAAGTCATGCCTGATGTTGCCTTACACATACATACAAATAATCCCAGTCACTTCCACACAGTGAGGCATGCAGTTTATTAATTGAACACCGGTATCGGATCGGTACTCGGTATCGACCGTTACCCAAAACCCAGGGATCTGTGTCCCTACTGATGAGACGGCTAAAGTGAAAACAGGTAGCTGCGAGTCCTGAGAACAACGATAGGTGACTTCTGCTCCAGTTGACTACACCTTAACCTTTCTGATGAGTGCAGCAGCAGTTTGTATTATTTCCATCCACACATGTTTTACCTGCAGCATTTCACACAAGCTACATAATTTCAAACTAAATCTGTCACCATGAAATATTGTTGTCTGATTGTTATAGCTAAAGGCCTTTGAAGGTGCAGCATTTCTTTAATGTGAGACATTTGAATCTAGCACACATGCTCAGCGGCACAAGTGTAAGGTGACAAAAATGGCTTTGTTACAATGTAATATTGCACCACAGGTAAAAAAAATGAAAATAAAAAAAAAGAGCTACTCAGAACAATAAAATTAATTAAACATCTACGTGTGTTATCATCTTGGTCCATGGTCCATATATACAATGTGTTAGTAAGTGCTTATTTTGATCCTGTTTATCATTGTTCTATGTTATTTAGTTTGATACCCTAAATGTGCTTCTGTACAATATACTCTCACTTACTGTTAGTATGATTTCAAATGTTGAACAAATAACATCTTTACTATCATATACTTCAATCTATCTCAATTATGAAACCCCACAAATATGATATTATTGCAATAAAAGTATTAATGTCTTACAATTGAAAGATTATTTAATTGACTGTGTAATTGAGCTGTGTCTTTCATTAAAATACTGTTGAAAATAATAACATATAAGATGTAATATGTGCCTTGTATGTGAACATAAATTCACAGCATTTATAAGTAGAAGTAGAAATTATTTTCTTATGCTATAATTAATAATATGCCATTATATGCACTCCCATGCTCATGCCCAGTATTACATTAACACAGTTCTGATACTGCATAATATCTGTTTTAATAAACATAATTGGACGCCGTGTCAATAGAATTTTTTCCAAATGCACTTTTATAACAAGCAGGGGGTTGATAACGGCTTGCAACAATTAGAATCTGTTTCCAACTGTACAAACAGCCCTCTAATTTACCACTGCAACAAAAAACCTCCGGACTTTATTGTATCAGTATATCATCATGGAAAGAATCCAGTAGTAAAGGTCAATATAAGGAGAGTCACTGCAGTGTGCATCTGTTGGCCCTCCTGTACTATAATAAGAACGGCATACAGAGTGGCTGAATAAGCTGCTTTTTTTTTTTTAATGGTCAAATGAGTAAACTTAATGGAGAGCAAATGTCAAATTCTATCTACCATCATCTTAGTTTGTAATTCAAGGACCAAGCTTGAGCTTTTAAATTACAAGTACATTACAAGCATTAGGTAATGGAATGAAAGCTAACCTCACCTCTCAGGCATATCATTTCCAAGAAGCTGCAAATGCTTTGACGTGTGAGGTGTTACAGGAACCACGAGAGGCTCTTCAGGTGTAAATTAAAGGCGGCAACTCCCTACTGCATCTTCACAGAATTTAAGCTTTCGCGAGTTCATCTATTTGCATTTTCTTTAATGATGATTAATCCATTTTTTTTCTATATATATTTGGATTAATTTTAACATTTGCTGCTGTGATGGACTCAGAGGGATTTTGTGCTGGGTGCTAAGTCTCTGTGACGCTTCACAGCGCTGTCAGAATGAACTATATGCTGGAGTTTAGTTGTACGCTGTACAATACCTCTCAGTGAAGTACATCTAGACAGGTAAATTCATATGTTTAAACTAAACACAGAGCCAAACACTAGACTCATTTCTTCTACCGAAACCAAACAGTGTAATTGAATAATCATTCAGACGACACAAACAGGAATGAATTGTCTAAAAAAGACATCTTTATTCCTTCTGTTTTGCTTTTTGTCTCTATGCTGTTCAGCCAATGTTGTACCTTTTTGATTTTACTTCAAGCAGTTTGTACATCCCACTTACTTCTTAGTAACATGCTCCTCAGTCATTACTATGCTGCAATCAGTAGAGATAACTACAAAAAACTCAACGAGACATATTTTTGGTTTGTTTCCAAAGTGACCCAGGCTCTAGCTTTAGTTCATTCATCAGTAGATAGAAATAGAATTTAATTTACCTCCTTACACATATCTTATGTAGGTCAGAACACCTGCTGGGTGTGAGTAGAGCAAACCCACTGGCACCTATAAAACCGCCACACTTAAGCGGAATACTTGCAGACTTGTTAGTGTGTTAAAATCAGACTGGCGATATGTAAGAAAAATGATATTAGCTCCTCAACATCCTCGCTCATTGTCACTTTGACTAAACTTTCTCTTTCCCCCTACAACCCATCAACATCCAGTCATTGTTCCAGCCTTCTCAGTTGATTTTCACTCTCAAGCGTCTTCTCAAGTGCCAAACCCCAAACACAGCTTTCATCTCATTTGCATTATCACAATTGCAGTTGCCAGCCAACACCTACCAGTGCAACTGTTTTTTTCATGTACATGTACGCCGCCTCAGAAGACAAAAAAACTTCACTCATCTTCTGCCAATGCCAACTTCAGACTATTCTCCAAGGTGTTTCAGCACAACACAAGTGTTAGTATCCTGTAGCTATGTACGCTGCAACAACAACAACAGACTTTACATTTACCATGGGGCACAATTCTTAGCTGCACCTGGACGGATTTTAATGCAAGAATCCCAAACCAGCCTAAATCAAAAAGTGGGGCTACAATAAAGAAGAGCTTCTTATCCCCCCATGGAGACGTTCTAGATTCACCCACTTCGCCCAGATATAAGTCTACTGAGCTACTCTGATTTTTTTTTGTAAGGCTGAAAATGAACGGCAAATACAAAGCTTCTACCTGAACACGCCAACCACAGGAAGAAGGCTTTCTAAGAGTAGAGTACAGTAGTTTGTAGAGTACATGCCGAATGCCACTAGGACTAAGAAGCAGGAGTGCACAAGTATTTACTCATTAATGATTTATAATGTATTTATTAGTTTATTATTATAAATCAAGTCCCCAATCCCCACCCCCTTCACCCCAAAGTAGCACTATTCACATTGTATAACTAAAACTTGGATGAAACATGTAAAAATACTTCCAGTGGTGCATGTTTTGAAGTTCATTACTTGTCCCAACCAACTTAAGACTTTTTTCTGAAAACAAAATCCCTTAAGTGCTGTTCTTCACCACCAGAAGGCTTATGTTACTACAGTGAAACAGGAAAAGTCATAAAAAATATATAAAGAGAACTGTTGTTTTTAACTCCCTGCGTACATGCTCTGCACTGCTTTAGAAACTCAACACTTAGGCTTCCTTACATTTCACTGTTGAATATTCGCTCGTTAATTAATGCTCATCTAAGCCGAATTAATGAGATTCTGAATCTCATTACTGTGGGATGATTCATCATTGATAAGACCCACACAGATGTATCATCCTCAAATTTAATAATCAAATTAGAGTGATAGATTCGGTAAATGGTGCCATAGCTGGTGCTTGGCTGCAGTGCTTCTGCTGAGGGTAGCGTGGGGGGGAGATTTCCATCCCACCTTGTCTGTCTGGAGCCTGTTTTCACAGGAACGTCATGCTTATTTGTAAGATAGTTATATGATATCTAGAATCATTTGCAGACCATGTGGACTTGACGTGGCTCGGTTTTTAAATCTAATTACCATGGCGAATGCCTTTCCCTAATCTTGAAAAACCACGTATCTTAAACCCTGTAAAAATGACCCAAGACAACTAATATTTGACAGAATGTAGTGTGTATGTTGCAACAAGGCCTTCACTTTTTTGAAGATACACAACCGTTACAAATCAACAGAAACAGCAGAGCCATAAACAGACAGAACACAAATAACTGTAACTATAACTAACATGAAGCTACACTTAATTAGCTAAATGATTTATTCAAGTGATCATTTTGCAGTTAACAGGTCAGGTAAAACCTAATCCCCTTAATTCTCCTCACATCTTGATCATTCCATCCCCTCCCCCTCTGCCCATGGAAGCATGCACACACCATTTTTATGCTGAGTACATACAATTTTATGCATGTTGCACTTGTAGTGGGGGATTGTGGCGTTAACCCTCCCCCAGCCCACTGTTTTTTCTCCACACACACAAACATGCCCACGGAGGCCATGTTGACACACAGCACTGTTAGTATGGTTAATGGTTTCACCAGAACAGACGTCCAATAATGGCAGCAGTGGGTATTTTCTTTTCGACGATCATCAGCATCGCTTGCAAAAACGAGATAATATAGCCCACTGCTCCTATCAAAATTCAACATAGCAACTACACACACACACACACACACACACACACACACACACACACAGGTGGCTATAAGCTAGCAACCGCCTGATTCTGACTGATCTCAGAACTGACCAGAACTTCCTGTTATTTTCCTCCAATCTCTCTCTTTTTCCTTCACATCTCTGTACGTTTATGAAGCGGATCCATCACCAAATAGGTTTTTGCTCAAGTTGAAGCGCTTCCAGCCCACGTTTCTTTGACTCGCCCACTCGCATCTTTCCTTTCACTTTACATGCAGTCACCCCGCATCTAATATTTGCCTTGAGTTCTGAGTCTTATTTATGTTTTGAACTCTGTGATTCTGTCTGTGTGCTACACTGAAGGTGAGTTTGGTTTCAAAGGTTGATGATGGTGAATAGACTTTTAATTAATATTAATATAGTGCCTTTCTAGTCTTCCGACCACTCAAAATGCTTTTACACTACATGTGAATGTTCACACACTGGTGGCAGAGGCTCATCAGGATTTAATCTAAATGCTCATTTACACACCGATCGAACCGCTGATCTTCTGATTAGTGGACGGCCGGCTCGACCTTCTGAGCCACAGTCGCATATCTATACCAGGTGTATTTATATATATATATATATATATATATTATGTTCTTGTCTGTTAACTGTCTAACAATCGAGACACATTCTTGTGATGAACATTTGCTGTAAAAAAGGGCCTTTATTGGATTTTCAAGTAGTCCACCACCATTTTTCCAGCATTAATGTGCTCGCCTCAAGGTTTTTAGTTGCGAACTATGTAACTAGGAAAACAATCTTGCAATAATTCATCAATTTGACCCGTGTAAAGGACATAGACTGTATAGAATATGGACGTAGTGTCCGTAATGTCATCCATAGGTTTCTGAAGAGACGTTGTTGAGCTCAATGTGGGTGGCTCCGGCCGTCTTACTCCCGGCTAATCCAAAAATGGGCATCGTCGATGGAGCTGAGTATTGTGAGGCCTGGGTGATGCAGCGGCGCAGACAGCAAGCAGCTAGCATCCTGAGACGCCACCCACCTGTCACTCAAAGTGGCGACACCACTAATAATGCATAACTTTAATTCACACCCGTACCATAAATAGGGAAATTAGCCAAAACCGTTTTCTGTACCAGGCTGTAAATATGTTCATCTCTGCTGTAAAGTTAGGCATTTTAACATGTGGGTCTCGGGAGATCGACGGCCTTTTGAGGCCAGCTTCAAGTGGACATTCGATGAACTGCAGATTTTTAGCACTTTGTAATCGGCTTCATGTGCGTGTGCTACTTACTCCTACAACCTGTGCATACATTGCTCACACAGCAGCAGCTGCAGTATTTGATAGCAGATGAGCTGGGAAGAGCAAGTTAGCGAGGTACAGGCGACCCTGAATGCTTCAATCTTAGAACTGAACAGAGCATTAGCAAATATCTGCTGCCGCACATCGTCGTTGCCGCATCTCTCCTAGCTTTACTGTCAGAGATGAGGCTCACTGCTCTTTAAAATGGAAGATGACACAAACAGCAGGATAAAATAGGTCAATTCCATAGGAGGAAATGTGTGCTTGCAAAGTCATAAAAACAGCTACAGTCAGGATGTGAAATGTAAAGCCAGTGCCTCACACACAGGGACACAGACTGCACATTGCAGTGCAGCAAAGCAAATCACCTGCTTTGATATCACCACCAACTGATATTTTCCACATCATTACTCATGATCATTTGATTGGTGGGCTGGTAATGAGCGAGAGCAGGTCGTTTTCCTGTCCATTTTCCAGTAAAGACGTCTAAGAATCGATTCTTGGGGTGAGGTGATCATCGATCTTGATATTGAGATGAAGGCACACTGATCCCTGAGTCGTAAATCATTCATTACATTAAAACTCAGTTTTCATTTAAACTCTGTCCTTTGGCTAGTTTGCATGGTGTGGCCTCGGGTATAAGCACCGCACTGGAGTGTAGCTTCAAGACAAACTTCAGCGAGGCAGTCTGTCTTGATTAAATGTTGTGAGGCCATCAATGTACATTAAGCATAACAGAGCACATTAAAGCACTGCTGAACGCTTCCAAGCACTCAAAGAGCCTTTTAATCAAGATCCTGAATTAAACATCACTGAGAGGTTCTTTGCTGGGCTTTGTTTAAGAAAACAAAGGTTAATCAAATAGATAACCTTGAAGCATCACCTTGGGAAATGACCAGTCATATGGTAGCTATTATTGGATAGATGTTGAGCAAACATATGGCAGTCCTGGAGAATGTTGGAAATCAAAACAAAGAGGTGAAGCTGGAAATGTATAGAATAGGAAGATATATCGATTAGTCGACTATTCGTTTCAGCTCTAGTTGACATGCTGATGAAAGTGAAAGTAGAGGCTAATCTTGAATCTTGGTATGATTGATTAGCATGTTAAGCATAAAAAGACGAAAATATGGTAATAGTTAAATAAAGTTTTACATTAAAAAAAAATGAAATGCTTGTAACATGTGTTTAAAAGGAGCTGATCCCCATTATTATAAGCCAAATCTGTTATAACCAGCATTATGTACAGCAAACCAAGCACAATCCATTTTAATTGAGCAGTTAATCCCATTTTGAAAAGCTGCTCTTATTACAGACTAGATGTTTGCTGTGAGTTATATTTTCACTGGTTGGTCATGATGACTGTGGAGGCAACTTGCGTCTGTGGGAGGAACATTTTAATACCACAAGGAAGGCGAGGAGTCTCAGTTGGAGATACAGAGGAAGATATGAGCCAGGAGGGAATGAGGCAGGAGGGGGGACATGTGGGATTATCTGTGCTAGTAATACTGAACACTGAGCACAGCAGAATCTCCCTTTCAGGAACCCAGAAAGCAAACACCCACATAAATTGCCCCAGCGGTGTCTCACAAATTTAGAAATTGTTCTCGTCTACCAGACTAAACGTAAAAATAATTTTGATTAATGAAAAAGATCAGATATATCAACGCAGTTCATAACTATTCATGTATAAAGTGAGTCAGATTCTAGCAACAATCAACAAACAAATTATCTGGAGCTCTGTACACATCCCTTTGGCAAGCGTAGGAACAAAGCCTGGACAGAGCGGACCAGTGGAGTCAGATTTGGCTCTGAAAAGCCAACAGACACGAGTGCCATGTGGAGGGAAACTCTGAGCTGGCTGCCATACTGGAAACACCTGAAGCTGTGAGGGAGGGGCATCAGGGATGTGATGGACAATCAGTGCTTGAATGAATGAACGTGCTCTCTCTTTGGGCAGAAAAATACAGAATATCCCACTTATAATTAAGACAAAACCATTCTGCAAACACAATAGCCTGTTTTCTTGCAGTTTTTTTCGCTGAGAATAAGCAGCCTGGCTCTGATTCACCAGTGAGTTAACAGCAGGGGCACTGCTTATGTTACCCGATTTCAAAGCCTCTCTTTGCGGTGTACAGTTTCTCTGATGATGACTGATATTTAAGTGGCCCTGAGCAATAAAGTGCATTTCCCAAGGTCAAAAACATGCCATGCAGTTTGCTTTGCTGGGATGCAGAGCTAAATCAGCACAATGAACCATATGGTTAGCCCTAACGTGACCTGCCCTGCAGATAAGTAGAAAACATCTGAGAGTGGTTGATGTTTAATTCATTAAATATCAATAAACATGAATGACAAAAAACAAACAAATAAAAAAATAAATTAAAAAAAACAGCTATCGCCAAACACAATCATGCCTGCCAAGGATGCTGTCGCCTGTGTAAATGGAGAATCGGCCCTATGAAAAAAAAAAAGCGACCACGCGCTGATGTAAAGGTAATATGTTGGTGTGAATACGCTGGTACCTGAAAGCATATGGAGAACAGAGGAAGCCGTAGATAAGTGTGATCACTGTACCAATTACTCTAGTGGCTGTGTGCTGAGAAAAGCGCGGTTCAAATGAGCTACAGATGGCACAAACCCAAACGCTACAATTTCTTACGGAGGCCTTTTTTTTTTTTTGCTACATATTTACACAAACTATCAGTCAACATGCGCGGCTCCTGCAACCATCGGCTGCTTGCACCTCAGGCTTACCTTGCACCCGAACATGAGAGAGAGGGTCCGGTTGCTGCAGATGACCTTACACTGG
>CALSBV010010655.1:517735-526224 GCA_943590825.1 Bovichtus diacanthus
GGGCACCTCTTCAAAATCACACAACAGTGGCTCCACACATTGCATCCACGCAGTTTCTCTGTGTGTCCCCCTTATATTAAACTCCACTCCCAAAGTAACTGACTGAGCTCTTGATACAAGTTCCTTAGGCGTGATCTAAAATAGGAGCAATATCTTATCATTTAATCAACAATATGCCACATTGCAAGTAGCTTAAAGAAACAGGAAAAGCCTTTTTAAATTAGAGGGTCTGAATTAGGGATGGGACGATATAGGACATCGCGGATTGTGATAAAAACACTCAGTTGATTATGATGAAATCTATTATAGGGATAATCATGCTAGAGAAGGGAAAAACAGCCTGATTAAAAAAAATACTTGAAATATCATGTAAGAAGAACAGACTCTCACAATTTATTGATCCTTTATTTATGCAGGGGGACCTTATGATTTTTGATTACCTTATTTAAGATCGTTTGACTGTTTGTTTTTCACTAAGAGCGACGTTCACTATGTTATATACTATAACAAAATGTGTGTCCTATCTGGGATGCAATGAAACGTAACACAATTTAAGGTAAAAGATATCCATGTTTAAGTTCCATTTCAAGAGTTTTAAGTATATTTAGATGGTTATCGGGATAATATGGGGAATTCAATTATTTTGGCCATGATAATCGTGACTTGAAATATCGTCCCACGGCAAGTCTAAAGTGGAAGACATCAAAAATCATTAATATTAGATAAATGTCCCTCTTTTTTGCTACAGCAAATACTATATGTATCTGATTTATCAGCCATAGTCATTGAACACCATTTCTTAGCCAAGCAATTTCTGCTTTGACCTGAAGTAATCGCTGAGAAAATGCACAGAAACCTTAACCCTATTTCTCAGTCCATTGAGTGCTGACATGTATAAGAATAGCAGGAGGGAAGTCAAGTCATGTTAGCCGCCTCTCACTGGTTTCACAGAAACACAATTTTCACACACATGCCATTGAAAGGCTTTTTTTTTTTTTTTTGTAAATCTCTCCTGTATATAGGACCAAACTAATAGATTGTACTGTATACAACAGAAGTGTCATCGTACATTTAAGCAGACTTGATATAATTCAAGCAGCATTTTCAGGCAAGCATAGATAAAGATTGGTATGACTGTATCTATAATCATCACAGAAGCAGCATAATTTCCATGGTGATCATATACTGTAAATGGCTTCCCCCTTCCACTACAGCGTTATGTAAGCGTGGGAGTCACATGGAAACCTGAACTGTGGTGTTCCAGTGTTGAGTATAGCATTAACATCCTAATGCTGCATTGTGTGAGAGAGAGAGAGAGAGAGCCCCAAAAGAGCCGGAGTGTTTCCATGACAACATCTGCAGGGGGTGGCAGATCCCTAATAAATAGTCCACTTTCCAGCAGCATCCCGGTCACTGTATCTATAAGATGACTGCTTCTGTCACGGGTGATTGTGCACAGTACGTTAAGGCAGGTGCCTCATGTTACTACTACATGCGTCACATGCCATGACACATGCCAGTGTTTTCTCAAATTCACAGAGAATATAAAGAAGCACTGTGACTCGAAGAGCAAGCTGCTAGTGCTGGCATTATTCACCGCCGAGCCTGTGAGTGCCAGAAATGGTGCTAAGCCTAATACGCTGTAGGTTGAGCCAGATGTGCCACACTTAACATTTTCTCATCTCTTCTGCAAGCCTTGAAAGTCACTTTTGAATCTTGTTATAATGAGTGGTTGAGAAAAACACACAAGATTAGTGATTTACCTTTACAGAAGAGATAAAGAAAGAAATCAAAGCCGAACGGTATGCAAATGGATGTATATTTTTATCTCTCTCGATGATTTTAGATTAGCTCATTTGATTCGATTTTTAGATGTCTGTGGGATCAATAGCAACTGCTCCACACTGCGTCTAACATTATCGGTTATTTGTTGTGAATTTTTCTTATTAGACAAGTCCACAAATACATGGAAACCTTAAAGCTGCAGGTGTTAGCTTGATCAAAAATACACTTTTGTCATATTTGCTGAAACTGTTACTATATCCTGAGAGTAGTGTATGAAACAGATTAACTGTGAAAAGAATCGTGCTCGTCTGCCTCCCCCCAGTGCCTCTAATGGTATTTGTAAGATTCCACCGTGCCCAAATGAAAACAACCAATCAGAGCGGAGGAGTATCTAACGCAGTGTCAATCACTGCTCGTGAAGTCTGATTTAAACTGTCAAACAAGGCGCCGCTGATCAAATATGAAATATGAAATACGGCATGGCCTATTTCTCGCCTCAAATGTTTTCAGAAACAAATTTTAGTGTTTTGTTAAGCTGTAAATTGAGAAAGTTTGTGACCCAGCCGCCATGTTGAAAACAGTCGAGCCAAAACCAAGCACCGACCACCGGCGGGAGAAAACTTTCCTATTTTACAACTGTTTCTGAAAACATTTGAGGCTAGAAATAGACAATGCTGTAACATGATCATGATTCATATTTGATCAGCGCCGCCTAGTTTGACAGTTTGATGGAGTTCACGAGTGATCGACACTGCGTGAGAGACTCCTCCGCTCTGATTGGTTGTTTTTCCCACTGCGCAGTGGAGTCTTGCAAATGCTATTAGGGGGAAGAAGCAACACTGGGGGGGGGGGGGGGGGGACATTTACACAGACTATCTGTTTCATCTACTACTGTCAGGATCTAGTGACAGTTTCAGCAAATATGCCAAAGTTATTTTTAATAAAGTTACTTAGTGCAGCTTTAATTGTTTGGTACAACCTTTGTGGTGCATTCAATGTCATTTTAGAATGAACTAGAAATGAATCTCAGTTCTGACAGTGAGAATAAAGGAACAAATAGAACAGACTACGTCATTTAAGGACAGCAGTTTTTGCTGTCTGGACTCACTAAACAATTGGTGTACAATTGATATGTAGAAATGATGTGTTTCCACCCGAGAGTCTGTTTTGAGTGCAGCACATTCAAGCTTTGCTTGGTCTTCCTTGTTTCTAGTTTGCGTGTCCTTTAGCTACATTTAGGTAAGCCCACACTGTAATACACATTGTATTCACTGGCATGTATAACTACTCTATATAAATGGATCTAAACAGTGGTTTACCTCATTAAATTGGGTGTAAAAAATGTGGATCACTCTTCCACAACAAGAATCCAGCCTTCAGCCTTCTATAACCTCCAGAACTCAGCAGCCTTGACACTGAAATAGTCTAACTAAAGTGCAAACACAACTGGGAATCTCCCGAGGCTCTGAGACTACCTCAGCTCTACAGACTAGGAAAACACCCCAGGTGAGAATTACAGTATTCACACCTACACAAAGCCTGCTATGTCTGATTTCTCTCTGCTTAAAAATCTGATTGCACCTGTTCAAAATACTGCCATTACAAACAGGGCATGGTCGGCTAAAACATTTGCGATAAGTAGAATAGAGAGGACTGTCAGTTATCTAAAATGCATCTCAACACATGAATGCACTCTTCACAATGTCAGGGAAAGTTGGACTTTATGGCCACCCCTAAAGGCCTTTTCCACATCCACCAATCAATTGCAGAGGGATTAACTCTTCCTAGTGAAATAAACAAAACAACGTTACACCCAAAACCTCCACACCCTGTGGCAGAGCCTTGCTTCACCTCAGCCGCAGGTGCAGCAGCAGCACTCAGAGGTTTCTCTACAGGCAAATCGTCATGTTTCACATCTGATATTCCTGCTTCTGTGTCTCGCAAAACCACCCAGTGGTGTACATTTAACATGGAGTCATCACCAACAGTGATGACTTGGAGCAAAGCTTTATGCATGAAGTATGGTGTGCATGGTACACCTTCAATTCACTTCAAAAGCCCAAAAAATCGATTAGCCTGGGAATGTTTTTCTCCTTTCGGGAGCTGTAGACATGCCTAGAGACGGTTATTAAATGGTTAAATTGAGCTCTTGGAGATAATTATCTGCACCACCCTCGAATTGGGATGAGTACATCTACACCATAATCACGAAAGGCAAACAGATGATCTTCTTCCCGTGACAGGCGAAGAATGTCTCACAGCAACTATACTGGTCTAATTCTATACAGCCATCACCTCACTTCCTCCATCATAGTCTGCCATGCCTCCTCCCACACTAAAGACAACAGCAGTGTGCTGTCCACATTATTTACACCGTCCTCTGCCAGCTGTCCTCAATCTGAGACATGTATGATGTGAAAAATGTGGATGAGCGATCATTGCCGACTGCCAGCTCCATCACCAACCTGTACTGAAATCTGTCTATTGTAAACCAGAACCACCCACAAGCTAAAAAGCTTTCTCTCAACTGAAGCAGCCCCCATGTGCCTCTCCATCCTTTCTAACATCAGAGCATGCTACCACAAGGGCTGGCTCTGCTGTATATGCCATGATTGCAATGATATAATGTGTATTCCCTGTATAACACAAGAGTTGTCTTTTGAGTAAGAAGTGTCAAACACACGTCTTTCCTCGCTAATAAAAAACATAATGTAAAATAGAGCAGTGGGATTAGAGGGGGTAGTTGCATTTTTCGTCAGATTTTCATACAAATAGAATTCAGAATGACTAATAAATGGTGGAATTAGAAATACTGTACTATTTTTTTTATTGTACTACTTTAATTTAAATTCAAACATTTAAATCATAGCACCGCTGTGTTTAGTAAATGCTAGGTGATGTGTAATGTCTGGTTGGGAGAAACCCTGTCCTGCTTTATCGTGCCAAATCTAATAACTGGAACCACGGATCGTAGCCAGTCAACACACTACGGATTATTTTTTTAAAATTTTAGCCAAATGTGTTTTTTCATGTTTCCATAGTCTTGACAAACATTGCCATGTTTTCTGTAGAAACTTCTATCACCCACTAAAATATTCTGATTGCAGTAGATGGTGGACAGACTATTAGTAACTTTTTCTTTCCCTTGGGGCGTCACTACAGCTCATTCTATAATTAGACAGAAAATGTTCTAGCATGATCACAGCCAGGACCTGAGTCACTTAGCACTTAGTGGGCAGTACATTGCTAATCATTACATAACATTTCCCTATAAGTGCTAGCCCCCAACTGTAGGCTTTAATAAACAATCATGATGCTTCTTCCATAAGGGCAATACTTAGAAACCAGGTAGCATAAAGTGCCACTTCCGTACACAACACTTAACCCTACAGATCAACGGTCTGTACAATAAGAATTACTTAATTGACTTTTGTCCATGTTGCTTCTCTCCAGTAATATTGCATTGGATGTGTCTGCTCCCGTGCTCTGGTGATGACTGACAAAACAACTTTAAAGTATAACTGTGCAGTTGTCATTAGGGATTGCTTCATTAATGAAGGCAAGATGGCAAAACACATTTGGTGAAAAGAGCATTGTGTGCTGGAGAGGAGCTTGAATTACAATGGACTTCCATTGAAGCTCATACTGGTCCGCACCTTGCTGCGTGTGGCTTCTCAAATTTAGAATTCGCCTCACCCTTTTAACAGAGTAAAAGTATATTTTCTTGGAGCCACCTCTGATGAAATGAAACAAAGAGGCTCGGACCACCACTGATTTGGCTCGGCGTGTAGCGAGCACAGCGGGGTGTCAGTCTGATCAGCCACGGCACCGCTTCTCGCCAAGATGATAAAAACAGAGCCACAAGGTGCCAAAAGGTAGAGCAGACTGGCAGTGTCGATGCTGGAGTTGCCCACCACTGACATCTGAGAGAGAGACAAGTTACTGTTTACACTAGGTGTGTACGATATGGAGAAAATGTGTGATTACTTTGTTGAATAGCGACAAATAAACATACATCAAAGTGTTTGTTGAATAAAAAAAAAAATGTAAGAAAAGGATTTGCAACTTTCTTTCGTCGAACAAATTGATCATCGAACTGAACACAAAAGTCACCGATAAGAAAAGAATGACAATTACATTTTGAAGTGCAGTTTTGCACCGATACTCTCTTTCAACTAACTCAAATAATATCGCAGTTCTTTGCAGTGTGTTTATTGCGCAAGTCGACATCCCGATGACGATATATTGTGCAGACCTAATTTACACACATTTACATCAAATTCTGTTGCGAGCAAAATTGAGCACTAGTGTGCGGGACATTTGAGGTTTTGAAAGTGGAGGAAACGCCACTGAAAAAAGAAAGAAGGGAACTGCATTTAAGAGCACGTAGTAATGAACAGCTTATCATATTTACCCAGTGTGCTAACTAGTGAGGCGATGTTTATGGTGGAATATAGGCTCTTACCATACTTGTAGAACAAAGGATGAGGACCACACAATAAAAGGCTTTGCTTCTTTTTGAAACTGGTAACTATCAGGGATTATCTGCTTTTGAAATTGTGTTTTTTAACTTTACACGACATTATGATCCATAACCCTTCATGAAATCTCCATCAGATCTGAAGGTATGACTCTGCATGAAGCGTGATTCATGACAATACAGACAATATCCTATTGGCAGATTGCTCTGTATTGTCATGAATCACGCTTCATGCAAAGTCATAAATCTGTCATAATATCTCTCACTGCTGTACCTGAACATCCTATTGGCAGATCAGGTAGAGCAGTAAGAGATAAACTTGATAGGTCTCTGCCCTCCCATCGCCTTCCCTTTTAGCTAATTGGTTGTGATAGGGTAGACCAATCAGCCAATCACATGACTCATTCAAATGAATATAAAGCTTTCCATGGCAACAGAAAAGCCAGCTGTTGAAACATTATTCTCAGTCAGCTTCTGATCAGACAGAGGACGAACACAAGACAATGGCTGCGTCAACACAGCACAAATTAAATGTATTTTCTTGTATAGTGTTGTGACACCATGAAAACATTGGAGGATCATGTTTCCTTGGAGTCACTACAATGTCAAACTGCTGACACTCGGCTGTCAAAGCAGGAGGTTAACAGCCACATCAGATTAACTATACAGCCCTTTATATACACTGCAGTGCACATTTAGGGGACCGAATGTCACTGGAGGAAATTCAACTAAACTTGTCATGTGTAGTCCTCGGCAAATGATGCACATGCTCAGTTGAACTTAAGCTATGGCGACCGACTCGACCAGTCAAGAACATTACATTGTTTGGCCCTACAAAGTCTCCTTTGTTTCTTTGGGTGTATGTTAAGGATCATTGCCCTTCTGATAAAGCTTTGTTCAAGGAGTTTTGATGCATTCATTTGGATGTGAGCGCTGTTCATCCTGCTGCTGACGTCAGCAGGGAAATTATCAATGACCTCAAGAGAGATGACTCCACATGGCACCCAGACCATGACATCACCTCTACTTTGTTTGACAAATGATGTGGCATGCTTTGGATTATGAGCTTTTTCTATTTTTTTTTCACAGTCTGATCTCGCCATCACTCTGGCACAAGTCGATCTCCGTCTCATGTGTCCATAACACTTTGATCCAGAACTCCGCAGGTTTCCAGGAGCACTTGATTCTGTGACTGTAACCTGGCCTTTCTGAGGTTTGCCTCTTGTGGTGTACCTGAGGTTATACAGGTGTAGTCTTGTTTTGATAGTTATCTCTGACACAGGACAAACCCTGGAGTGTCTTCTATCTGTAGGACAGCTGTAAATATATCGGTCCTTCCTTATCAAGCAGGTCGTTCAAGTCAAACGTGCATTATTGCCTCGTTTAGTTTTAGACCTCAAGTAGCGTTATGGGGCTGCTTTTCTACGAGTGGGACCCGTCGCACACAGGTCACATAGTCCTACCAACGGCGTCACACTGTTCCACTGATCTTCAGGTGACCGTAATGCGGCAACACAGACAATGCAGTAACTTAAGAGCACATAGCAGGTTGCGCCTTTGCAAATGTTTTATGAGAAAGGAAATGTGCTCGACAAGTCTGTTTGACCTCAAGGATACACACAATGCATTTTGGCGAGTAACATTGAATTCATACATAACTTGTTTTTGTTTACAAGAAAACTCCACAGGGCACATTTAGCTGTTGATTTTGACATCCAAATGTTTTAGCTACAACACTGATTTATTCTGGTTTTTCAGCCTCACGTTGCCCCTACTTCACGACGCACCATTTGGTCTTCACTTTGAAAAACAACAACACATCCTAAATGCAAATGTCCCAACTATAATCAGCTCCAGATCTTTTTACAGTGAGTCCACAAAAATGTGGGGACATTTACTACATGCTTTATCTTACGTGAATGCTGGAATATTAAATGCAAACAAAAATGTTTTCATCAATGTCCTATTAAATTACTGACTGCATTGTGTACTCCAATCATCAAGTCAATAAAAGAATAATGATTCTCCTTCATCAGAGCCACTTACAGTATAAATATGTTGCACAATGACCTGCTATTATAACGGCTGAAACTGAAAGCTTATATTTATGTTCACATTTGCAACAACAACTCTAACATCTAATAACCAGTGCAAAACTCTGTTAGACCACAAACACAAACACACACACACACACACACACACACACACACACACACACACACAC
>CALSBV010010655.1:526234-538439 GCA_943590825.1 Bovichtus diacanthus
ACACACACACACACACACACACACACACACACACACACACACACACCCACACACACACACACACACACAGAGTGGTTTCTGGCTGTGGAACTGCATTAAGTGGCATCTTTGTGCCATAACACTCAGCCGACCCAGTCAGGCTGTTCTCATAGACCGGAAATTAATGCAATGTAATTCATACCAATCCTACAAAATCAATTTGTTTCCATGAACCAGGAAGTATAACAGCGTGAATGTCTGCTTAAGGAGGAGGTCAGGGTGGTGTATGGGTCCAAAGACAAAGGACTTTCACCCAGGAGACCACTGTTTGTACCCCCTGAGTAACTTCCGTACTTAAAACACTGACTTGTTTGTCACATGACTTCCGTACTTAATTAACGTCACTTCCGTAGTTATTTTTAAGCCAAACCAATATTTTTTCATGAACTTAACCAAGTGATTTTGTTGCCTAAATCTAACCAAGTTTTTTCCTGTTGAGATGGATGTTTATTTTGAAAAGACTGTGTGCATGTAACGAGCTGATATTGACACAAGTTGCTGGACATTCGTAGGAAAACGCACAAGAAACCATACAAACTGTTTCATGAGGATACGTAGACCCAGCACAAAGCTCATCATCTACTCAACTAAATAAGACAGGAGGGGCTCTGGACTTCTGTTTTCATTTTCACAACAGACTCAACTGCATATATAAATATACATCCAGTATATAAACTGTAGTGAGATCGGGTTTTCTCTCACCTCTAACCCCAATCACTGTCCCTCATGTTAAATATAAGCCTTTAACCCTAAAAACAACATGACCTCTTTCAAAGTGACGTCAATTTTTTTTTGTCAATTGTCCTCAAGCACTGGGCTTGTGTCCTAGTGTCGTCGCAAGGATAGAGGTGCACAAAAATGTGCATTACCTTTAAATATACACAGACAAAACACGAATCTATATAATGCTTTAATCAACAAGTCTGCTAGAGTTTTACTCCTACTGCGTGTCTAAACACGCTCACTGGCACACACACACACACACACACCCACATGTGCCAGGCCACATTCATACGTAATACCCAAAGTGCATGAATAAATCTACCCGGAGCACACGTACAAGGAGAGCAAAACATTCCTCGTACACATATTTCTCATAAATCTATGACAGTGGAGGAGATTGCGAGCATGTTCGATGCAATATTCACAGATGTAGATGCAGACCTCCCCAAAGCCTGCCAGAACGACAGGCAGACTTTCAAGCTAACATGCAAAACAGAGGCAGCAACAGAGAGATGGAGGGAGAAGAACGACACAAACGGAGAGGTGAATTTACCTACCACACACGGGCAGAGGGAAGGGAGCTTAGTGCGGCCCTTCATGAGCGAGAGACAGAGGAAAAACAGCCTCCCAGACACCCGCAGTAGAGGAGGAGAGGGATGGGGAGAAAGAGAGAGAGAGATGGGAGGCTGGGGAAGGGTAAGGGGAAATAAAAAAGAGGGAGGGGGAGAGAGGGAAGGGGAAGGGGGGCTGTCGTAGCAGACGAGGAGAGAGAGTTTTCCTGGAAGCCAGAGTTGTTGGTGTTGGATATATCTTGATGTTAAAGGCAAGGGTCTGAATAGAGAGGACTGGCAGCCTGCTCCAGCCGTGACTCATACAAGATGTTTGTCACTGCTGGTGAGTGAGGGAGGGGAGAGAAGGAGACGTAGATACAGAGAGTAAACCTGCTATATTATTTTTCTGCTCGTTTTATGAAATAAACACGACAGTAGGCTTCCATCCACGCTGCACTTTGCTCCCCCTTTGAAACGCCGTCACTCACGCAGATTATACGTTACGAAACATACACATCAAGTAAAGGCTGAATGTCATGATGATGATTTAAAATGAGGACAATTTTGACAGATATCTCTGTTATGCAACCATTATATAATTACATTTTTTATCCTTTTTTGCGGGTAGTGTTTTAACTGTAGCCTGCATGTTCATTTCTGAGGTGCGAATTCCCGTCTTTGCCATTATGTCTGTCTTGACTTACAAATCCTACGGCACACTTGAAGACTGTGGCAGTAAATGATCAGCCATGCTTATGAAGGAGGCTCCATAATGACCCTGTCAATGTGCAGATTCTGAGAACCTCTGCGCCCATCAAACACTGAAACAATTAATTGGTCGATTAGTCGACAGCAATTTTGACAATCAATTAATCGCTTGTCGTCTATTAAGCGAACGTTGGCCGGATCAGGTTTCACAAATGCAAGGTTTTGCTTCTTTTCTCATTTTTTTCATTCTAAATTGAATACTTTGGTCATACAAAATCGATCATTTGAAAATGTTATTGGCTCTGGGAAGCTAATAATAATATAATAATAATTATAATAATAATAATTTCATCGCTATTTTGTGATGTTTTATTGATTAGACGTTTGTTAGATGTGTGATGAAAAAAAAACGTAGAAAAAAATATTCACTTAAAAAAAAAAAAAGATCCGTTGTGCAGAATGTACAAAGATGTTGCCCAATGGGAAAGAGGAACCCCATTTCCTTAAAGGGAGTCTGTGGTTTTAGCGTAGAGTTGTTACCTCGTGTGTAAATGTGTAAATTGATGCTGGCTACCAGACTAATGGCGTAGACTTTATTTCAAGTAAAAGTGATTTGCCCTGTAAACTTTGTAGTTTTAGCAATGATAAATTTGGGCATTGAGCTGCCTCTGTGCTGTACAGTATATCGATCAAACGTTCTCTAAAGGTTATCATGAATTAGTCTGTCTTTTTAAAGTTCATATCTCATGTCATTGTGCCTACTGCACTCCAATTCACATCAGCCTAACACAGTCATATCAAGTATTCACATGTTGATATGGCAGACAATCATTTTCTCTGCAAAAACGTCAGTTTTTTTCAATATGTACATGCATGAATCTATTCATGGGATTTTATATTTAGTCTATCGCTCAATTTCACATCAAAGGATAAATATTGTCGCAAAAAGCCTAGAAACCACAAAATTGCGTGTGTAGATTTTTTTACATCAAATATCTAATTGTCATTGAGGAACTTTTTTGAATTCAACAACGATAATCAAAGTTTTTTAGACAGGTAATAAATAAGATAGTAATCCTGTATGAATGAAATAATTCTTACAAACCTTTGGGTATGAATTGTATTTTATGAATCTTCATCACAAAGTCACATTCGTCCCTGTCTACAGTCAGAGCAATGACTTGAGACTAGTCATGTGTTAAATGTTTTATGGTAACTCTTAATAAGTCATCATGATTAGCATACTTAAAATGCAGTATAATCTGCTTATAGCACTTAACGCTTTATAACAATAATCACAACACATTATAAAACATTTTCTAATGACTTATGAGGTTAAGTATCATACTTCTTCATAATTACTGGCTACATAATCATAGTGTAGGCCTACTATAATTCCCATAGTAATATATTGCAATTATTTATAATGACATATACTGCATTATATTCATAAATGATATGCAGTGTAATCATATAATACATTTTAAATATGTTTATAATGCATTATAGACATGGACGTCATAGAAAGTGTTACAACAAAAGCTACAATAACTAACATTAATGAATATACAGCAGTAGTTACCTCTCAAATATTTAATGAAATGTACTAAACGGGATTTTAGGGACATTTACAACATATGTTGTATTACCATACGAATGGTGCTAACATCTGTGGTAGCAGACCCAACATGGGCAACACAAACTTCAGTTTTCTGTGCAACTAGTCGGCCAACTTTTACTACATTTTCTATAATAGTTGAGAAATCAAAGCTTCTCTTAAAGTGCTGTCCTCTTTCACTCTTCTTCTCGTGGGCTGGTTAGCTTAGAGACACCTGATCAATCTTTATAATAATAACATGTCATTTTTTTTAAATTGAATCAATGTTGTCAATATTTTGACACTAAACATAACTCTGTGTCCACTCTGATTCATAGCTTAATTGGCATCATGATGGGTGTATTAGTGTGTAGTTCCTGCTCTTGCCCTCTCAGGCCCCGTTTCTCTCTGCTACATGGCTGTATTAAGGGTGAAGTAGAGTTGAGCGAGGGAATAAACAGAGTAAATGCACCATGACCCCATTGGGCTGTTTTACAGTGGACTGCTGTCGGGTGATGGATGGGTTATGACACCTGCGGAGGTTAGGCCCAAAGCCCTCTGGACCTCAGCGACACACTGAGCTGTGGCTTCTGCATCAGCTTCACTGTGTGTGACTAAAGACAACTGGAGCACATCGTGACATTTCCATCTGGAATGAAGCCCGCACCGTTACAACAGTGTCAAACACTGTGTAACCCGCGGATCCAGCCGCATAAGACCAGGCATTAATTTTCCATTCTCCGCATTCATGAGCATTCTCTGCTGCCGCCTACACAGAGGTCATCCTCCTACCTGCTCACTGTGGGCTTCACATTATCAACACCCTTCAATGGCAGGGCTCTCTCTCTCCCTCCCTCTATCTCACTTTTTCTCTCCTCTCTCCCTCCCATCCTCCTTTCATCTCTATTCTCTCCATGATGATACCCCTGCCATGTTGTCATGGCAACAATCGGGCCCTGATTGCTTGGTTGCTAGGCAACTGACATCACCTATAAGAGGAACATGAAGACACAAAAAGCCAGAGACAAACAAATCACACAAAATGTGTGCGCTTGTAGGCCTACATCGCTGTGTGAGCACGCTGTGTGTTTGAACTGTCTCGATGTCATTAGCTCGTGTTTTTCATTCAAATTTTCACAGTTTTTTCTCTGTCGGTGCTCAAGCCACACATGTAGGCGGCGAGGTGTATCACTGCAGTTAGAAAAAGCAAATGATTCAAATATGACTGTCATTCTGGTCAGTCTTCTGCTCTGTGCCAAACAGGAGGTTAGAAAGCTCTGAATCCATGACCTGCATTTCAGATGAGAACATTAAGGAGGTTTGTGACAAGGGACTGCTCATGAATAACTGATACATGGTCCAGCAATTTCCTATTAATTATGAGGAAAAAAAGCAAGGCCTCGCCCTCAGTGAATGCAAGGCTCAGGCTGATGTGGCATATGAGCATCCAGCTAGGTGCGTGGACACAAGCAGCTCACATAAATTGACAGTATCCCTGAGTCAGATTGTCATGGACTCCTGCGCTGTAGTTTAACAACGTGCCACAAGGTGTCATCATGTGCTGTATTGAAAAATATGACCACAGCACTGTAAGAAAACCTGATCCCATTTGAAAGGCTAATGCAAGAGCTATTCATATCCATGATATCAACACTAACATCCTTGTCATTTTTGTTTCCATCATTTTTCTTCTACCTTCCTCTTTTCTGCCCTCCCTCCCACTCATCCCAGTCCCACCCCACACATACACAAGCACTACTCATTGACAAACACACTCTTATTACGTAACATATGCCGGTTAGTTGACTCTTTTAACTAAAATGCCCATCGTGCGGACATGCAGTTTAAGTACAAAGGCCCTGGTGAGAAGTTTACCCTCCTTGACCTTGGCTTTCTACCTAATGAGGCCCACAGGACATATTCTTTTGAATCTACCCACATCTTTAAATATACATCATCATCACTATCAATTTAGTTATTTCTCAATCTTATTTACAGAATGAATACAAGCTCTGTGTTCTTGCATACTACAGTGTTGGAGCAGAGTAGCACAGTCCTCCTGGTCCATATCAGCCTCATGTATCGCCTTCTCAGTCAATGTGAGATGACAAAGTCTCTAGCCCAAACAGCCCATGATGGATCTAATCTGTCACCTGTCATATGGACAATTTAAGGACAGACAGCGATGCTGACAGCCAAAACACTGAAATTAAGCAGCAGAGCCTGTAAGCAGGGTCTGCTGGTGGACAGCAAGTGGGCTGCTTCTTTTTTTATAGAATTAAGACCCAAATGAAAGATTTGACGATTCTTTCCACTGGTGTTTTTACGAGAGAGCCTCTCGGCTCTTTGCTCTTTGCAATGTACATCTATCACATTACATTGCCTCAATGTCAAATCAACAAAGTGGCACCAAAGACACAGGTGTTAAAGCCCTGCACAATGAAATACATTTATCTTTTAATTTCTTAGATAGAAATGTCCATAAAAACACTAAAAAGGAATAAAGATACATACTGAGCCTTTAGCTTTGCCACATTGTGCCATACTTAAATATCCATTAATACTATCTAAACATTCAAGGTGAGATTCAAAAGAAATGATTAAGCATTGCTCATCCTCTCACTGGATGAGACTGGAGAGCCGAGGGAAGCAAAAGACGGCACAGATTGTGTTGTGTGCATTTGACAAAGAGAAGCTCTTAACAGCCTTCTTTCTGGCTGAGGCCCTTGGTGGGGGTGGTGGGCATTATACAGCAGTGGAGAGACTAGAGGTTAGCCTTGCATTGGCAACATATTATCATAGAAAGAGACGGATGAGCTTGGATGAGTTCAAATATGAAGTCAGCTCTGCAAGCTGAAGAAGGTGAAACAAAGTGGTTGATGAGCATATACATATGTTGAAAAAAGAAAGCTGATGTGCAGTGATCCGATGTTCTGAGGCGAGACCACCAATGAGCCAATGTTTAATTTCTGCAACTACCATTCACAGTTGCAGCTGCTTGAATTTAGCACCTGCAGTAGGAATTAGCATCATACAGCAAGCCTCTACCTCCCGTTTAATTGAACCTGACAAGTTTTCTAAGACATCCACTTTCACCAATTTCTCAGCTCGAGCAAGGCTGCAGTTGCAATTCACAGTGCAGAAGCCACTTGTACCGGAGCAGGATGCTCTGCTGTTGGTGTGAGTTCTGTCTGATCATGTAGGTGTGTGGCTTTCTTTCGGGAAAGCGGTTGAATGTGTGGGTGAGTGGTGCAATATGTACTTAAAGGACCAGTGTCTAGGAAATAGGGGGATCTATTGGCAGAAATGGAATGTAATATTACTTTTTTTATATTTTTATATATTCATTAATGTATAATCACCTGAAACTATGAATCCTGTTTTCATTCGATCATAATGAGCCCTACATATCTACTGTACATATGGGTCCTCTTCACAGAGTCCGCCATGTTGCACCGCCATGTTTCTACAGAAGCCCAGAACGGACAAACCGAACTTTGGATAGGGCCTTTCGAGTTGTTACGTTACCTGAAGGCCACCGCAGGTTCTCCGACACGCTTGTAAAGGCAGGCTAATTCAGTTTATTGAAATATGCAACCTCACCGCCAGATGCCCCTAAATCCTACACACTGCTCCTTTTAAAAAGATGAAACAAAACCTGAGCTGACCACAGAAATGTGCAATATTTCTTCACGAGCACAAAAGCAAGCTGTCATTTGAGATGAGATCTTGACGGAGAAATCAAGGAGGAGCGATAAATACATCTATCTGTATAGAATTACATCTCCACTATCCCTTCCATTCTGCTGTGTTTCATATTGGAAAAAAGAGAAACCTCAGCGCTGTGCAGTCGTGGCGTCAGACTTGCACCGGGGCAAGCCCTGCCTCGCTCACTGTGCCCTGGGAGAAACTTGGCAGGATCAGTGTCTCTGTGGCTGCATACAAAAGGCTTCATGGAATCTCATGCCCTTGAGCAGAGATCATATGAGCCCTCCACTGGATCACTAATCCTAACCCACAGCACACTGTACTGCATGTCACACACCCATACAGACATACATCACACGGTACAGTGTGTGGACACTTGTTTAGATGAGCAGAATTGTGGACGAGCTGAATGAATGCTGAGGAGGCGCTGTTTGATTTGTGAGCGGAGGGTTTAGCTTAACTCCATTTTGGAGACTCTTAGGACTAGAGCAAGATGCAGCAGCCATAAGCTTCTCATCCTCGTATGCACACGAACACACACACACATTCACAAGATATAAATATTCATATATATTGAACCTGGCAGCACAAAATAAATACAAATGTGAGCCCTAAAACCCATTTAGGGAAGAAGATGTCCATGTTGCAGCATGAAGCCATACATGATGCCAGTAATATGCACACGGAGCTACTGACTTTGACTACATCTTGTCAAATGTATAATTTATTTGAAGGAGCACTAACTAGGGAAGCCTTGAAAGCGCTGAAGAGGAGGGCAGGAGGTAAGCTAGAGTAGAGAGCTGGAAAGAGGAGAGTAAGCAGAAGGGGGGAAGGAGGTAAAACGAGATAAAGGAAAGAGGAAGCTGTGGGAGAGAACTGAGTGAGGGATTACAGAGGTGAAGGAGGCAGAGGGGACAAGAAATTGTGGAATTGGAAATGTGAGAGCAAAGAAGTGGAACAGGGGTGAGTGACAGGGAGAGGACTGATAATCAAAGGAGTTTAAGACATGCAAAGCAGGAGGCAGGCAGTAAGAGTAAGCAGAAACATACTGTACTGTGTGTCCTCCTTTCCACACAGGAAATACATAATTGATTCTTTATGGCAATCATTTTCTATCAGATGTCGTGATAGCTTTAAGAGAAGTTGCTTTTAGAGCTTAAATCTCTTTCACTGTGCACACCATCTTTGTTCTCGCCTCTCAAACATCAAAACGTCCTTCTCTGACTCAGTGCCATACAGGGAGGGAGAGTCAAAGGTATTGTGAGGCTCGCAACCAAATATAAATCCTGTGACGTCTCCTGGAGTTCATACGTACTAATACTCCAGTTCTTAACGTTATGTAATGAAACTTCTGTATGATGCGTTGCCATCATATCATATGTTGCTATTTATTAGATTTTTCTGAGATATTAGTGTAGGAAGGAGCAGAACATTACATAAGTCCACTTCAACACTCAGGAGACATGAAATATGGATCTATTAGCTATTATGTATTGAAAGTTTTGTGTCTCTAAAATTGATGAAACTATCAGATGTTCAGGGTTGCATTGGAGTAGCTTTGACTCTTCATGAGCCTTGATGACCGAACTTGACCTCAGCAGTATTTCTGTTTTTCGGAGTTAGTTTCTCTTAAAAACGGATTTTCAAAGGACTGATGTTATTGCAACAAACAGACACATTATTACGTCCCACATAACATGTCTCTGAGGCTTTGGGAGATGGAAGGCAATCTTGCCTCAAAAAAAGGTTGGCACTTGTCAGGGGTAGACACATGTGTAAAGATGATACCAGCATTAAAAAAGAAAAATAAATGTTTGTCTGTTTTGACCTTAAATGCCTCAAGGACAAACACAAATTATATTCAAATGATACTAACTTCTTTAGTAAACATGGGCCTCGTCGCAGATAATAGAAAACTAATTCTGCCTATCAAAAGAGGTCTATTTATTAGCATTTCATTGGAAATTCAAGGTTTTGGTGAATTCCCCCATCAAGATCCACCACACAGTGGCTCACCAGGGAAGCCATTTAAATCTAGGCAGAAGCTTGTATTGTGCTGCTCGTGCTGTTAGTCTTCAAACTTAACGCAGCAATGGGCACAGTGGTGCTTTAACTTGGTGTGCTGCTATCAGATATGTGTCACTCACTGGCTTAATGTGGCTTTACCCACACAGCGAAACTTTGTTGCACAGGCCCTGCACGGCGAAGCAACATTGTTCACATAACCTGTTCTACAATATGTGGGTGTCAGGCAACAGCTCACCCAGGGAGCTGCTCACCCATCATCTGCTACATGATGGCAAGCCACACTCCTCACCTGCAATGCAGCCAGCCCCAATTAAAGTTTAATAACACATTTAAAGGGACACACCAAGTTTTTGGGCAAATCAAGTTTGCACACTGGTGAATCTCCAATTCTCTTGCCTACATCCAGTTCATATCCACTTTATAATGTTGGATACCAAAGTGTGGCTGATCCACTTTGGTTTAAAGTCACATATAGCCACTGCAATGACTAATATCCAGCATCACATTGGTGATGAAATATCCACTTCAGTCAGTGTATTCCTTTACGCACTTTTGTTCACCAACTTTCTCTTTTATAAACTGACCATCTGTCTCACAATCGCTTGGCAATAGTCGAGTTTTCTTTGCCAGCTTTACAGTAAGTCTTTTCTCACTTTGAAAGCGATGCAGAATTCTGGAACCGGTTTGGTGAAATATCCACTGTTACCAAGTGTGGTCTTTCACCTACAGTGAGTCACACTTGAATGAAAGCCTGGAACATCAGTCCCTCATGCATCTTAGAGAGATACCTCGACATTTTCATTTAATCTCACAAAGCATTTGTCACACTGCATAGTGTTAGGTAACAAAAATAGGCTTCTAGCACCAACAGGCGCTTATCAGCTTGGAAGTTAGCTCATTAGAGGAAGATGTGAAAACGAGTTTTTTTGCTTTCATTTCTTTTTTATGTCCTTATCTCATCAACAGATGTGTATTTAAGGTCCTTTAATGTGAACCTCCACAGTGTAAAATGATGTCTTCTTGCTCATTTGACTGCACCAACCTAGCTATGTTTAACTGACCAATAATCTCTGTTGCCAGGGAAACTGAGAGGTTGATAAGCAAATGAATGTAATGTGCCACAGTTAAACACATATTTATGTAATACATCTGAAAGGTCCAGATGCACTTACGCCTGCACTACACACACTTAATCCAAGTAAACGTTTCAAATGATCCCCACCTTCGCACAGCTGTAGGAGTTGCTGTGTGTGTGTTTTTCAGTTTCCCACATTTTTTCATCACTTCCGGCCAGAAACTGCATTCAGGTGCAGTTGCTACAGTTTATTCTTCACCTGTTTTTGAATATGTATGTCCACCAGTATGTCACCTTTTTTTCCAAAGGTCTAAAGCAGATTGTAGCCGTCTGAACGAACAAGGTCTGACCCCAGAGTGTCAGACAACGTTAAAGCGCTGTCTTTTTTCATTATATTAGCCAATTTCCTGACCAGGACCCATGGAGCGGCGTGCTGACTGCTGTCGCTGAGCACATGTGTGTGATATAACACATCGCTCATGTGCAGATGCACAGTGGGTAGCTCTAACGTGTGCCTACGGTCGAGGTAAAGATATAGCAGCTGAAAATATGAGCAGATTAGCATGCAGGATGTCCTCCCATGGTCTCTCTCTGACATACTCTGCACCTCCAGCATCATGACACAAAGCCCCGCACAAGCAACCCAAGCGCCGGTTCTGTCCCGCTTTTGTCCCGCTTTTTACTACATCCACGCAGGTCAGCCGGCCCGTGTTTATACACTCACAAAGCATGACACTGAGTAGGACATGCAGAAAGAGTGGGAGAGAGGGTCATCCAGAGAGGGATATTTCAAATAGTATTCTCTCTAGACAGCACCCAGGTAGCCCCTCTTATCCTGACGTTTTTCTGACATGCACAAATCTCCCCCAAAAAATATCGCAAAGATAGAAAACATTTCTATGTCTCACAGAATACTTTTAGAATTGAGAGAGGACAGAAAGATGAGTGCTTCCTTCTTCTGTGGTCACACACAGTTGTGGCATCTCTCACTCTTTCTCGCACACACACAGAGCAAAGGAACAACAGATAGGCTTACCTTTGTAGTCACAATGCAGAGGCAGTCCATGGTACTTAGAACAAAATATTGGGGTGTATCTCAACCCCCCCAACCCCCCCACGACAGAGGGCTGAGACCCCACACCCCTCTCCCCAGCCTGCCCCACTCCTGCGCTCTCACTCTCGTCCTGCCTTTCCCCCCTTTTCTCTCCTTCCGTGAATCTGTTCTTTGACTAACTGAACCAGCGAGGGAAAGAGAGGATGGAGGGAGGGGGAAACATGAAAAGGGAGGGGGAGGGCCACAGGGAAATAGAGAGAGTGAGCGAAGAAAGAGAGAGGAGAGGAGAGAGGGTGGTCTCAAGAATTTAGTATGAGAGAGAGAAAGAGAGGAGAAAAGGGAAGGTGAGAGTATATCCGTTGTTTGTTTTTTTCCGAGGCAAGAGAGAAGCGGCGGAAAAGAAAGAGAAAAGATGGGGTGAATATGAAAAGAGATGGAGGAAGGGGAGATGGAGATGGAAAGCAGAGGTGGCGGGGATTAAAAAAAAAGGGGGGGAGGGAGGTTCACACTGTGGAAAGAAAAGGAAAAAGAGAAACAGAGAATAGGACAGCGAAACAGCAGAGGATGGAGGAAGAACTGAGGGAGGGGACAGTGAAGGAGAGAGAAAAGGAAAGGGAGAGTGGGTGAGTGTGTGTGTGCGTGTGTGCGCGTGTGCTCGTGTGTGTGTGTGTGTGCGTGTGTGTGTGTGTGTGTGTGTGTGTGTGTGTGTGTGTGTGTGTGTG
>CALSBV010010655.1:538449-577492 GCA_943590825.1 Bovichtus diacanthus
TGTGTGTGTGTGTGTGTGTGTGTGTGTGTGTGTGTGTGTGTGTGTGTAAAGACAGAAGGAATTAGACCGAAAGAAAATGTGTTGAGGAGGAGAGTGTGAATTACATATGCATCACAGAAAAAGAAAACACGAAGCACCGCGAGAGTGACTTAAAGAGGACCAAATAACAACAACAAAAAAGCATAAATCATAAATTCACAAAGCTTTTTCTGTTTGTTGTACCACTCTGCAGCTGTTGCCTTAGCAATGGTGCAGTTGTTGCCATGGCAATAGGGAGGCTTGTTGTCATATGGTCACCGTTGTAGTGCCGAGGACGGAGTGAGGAAGCCTGCATTGGATTTAGACACCTGTGCAGCAAAATGTGTGTGTGTGCAAGTGTTTGTGCGTACGTGTGTGTCCACTCATTTTACATGATGAGTAATAAAGGCTAGAGAACCATGAAGGAGGGTCATATTTAAATAATTAATCCCCAGAAATGATCTATAACAATTTGAACATCACACACTCTACACATCCACAAGATCCAACACATGTCGAAACATGAAACTCCCAGAAATAATTTACAATGAATTATTATGTGATTTCTATTATGCTTCATCATGGTGTTAACTGTTGTGTTTAGCTTAAATACAGTGGTGTAAAAATGTATGCACTCATCTCAGTTGTACACTCTGCCTTTAAGACTGTGGACCGTACCACTCGTGGTTGTGTAAGGGGTGAATGTGTGCTTCAGCGTCTTTGCATCATCAGTTCTATAATTGTACAAACGCACCCCTCACCCCACCTCATCCCCACTTTGCAGCTCCCGACAATGCCGAAGCAATGGTGCAGCAATAAAGCAATTCTAAATGATGAACACACATTTATTCCCCGGGGTGAAGAGTACAGGCTTTGATTGAAATGTACAGTGCAATACAACAAACAGGCACTTACATCCACAGATGGCCACATCCTTCACATGGCCACGGTTATAAATACACTCACAGTCGTGCTTTCACAAGTGTCAAGCTCTAGAAACCTTAATTACTCCACTTCCACTCAATTACATCTACTCTCAGATTAGTTTTTCCCTGGCTTCTTTTGACTGGTTAACTACAAACTTAACTTGGTAGAAGCTAGACAGCTCAATACGACAATCATTTATTGAGATATCCAGTGGGAATTCCAGCAGAGGTAGTTTAAGCAATATTTCACTGTCTTCATATAACATTTAATAACTCCAACTAGCCCTTAATACCTTCTGACAACTCTATTTATTATACATTTAAAGACTAAAGGACTTCAAGGTTTTTTTTTTTTCTGAGAAGATTGATCTTTTAAGATAGCGCTTTTGTCTGTTTTCATTTATGAATAGAGAGAGAAGATAATGAGATAGCAGGGAATCGGTCAACAGGACCAGATGATATTTATCTCTCAGAAAGTTATTTAGTGTTTATAATCTGAATATTAGTCCTTTCAAACACCTAAACAATATAATAAACAACTTTACAAGAATGGCTGGACAGATAAATCATCTGATCCAATCACCTTGTTGCATATAGATCTGTGTTGGTGTATTTGTCGGCTGATGTAACAAAAAGTGACAAATGCTAAACAAGGTTTAACAATACAATTCCTTCTACTAAGCAATATCAGGAAGTAATAAAACCTGCCTACTTATTAATAATACCGGGTGTTTTATTCTGCCTTTTATCATAGCACTGAGATAGGGTTTAAAGCTCAAATTGGGATTCTTGCTTTGGACAATTCATTTTATTATTATATGAGGGAGAGAAAATATGCAAACACATGTAGTGGAGAAACTGGATCTACAAATATTTGAACATTGTATTTGATAAGTTGCTTAAAATGATGAACCTATAATTAAAGGATAGGTCAGCATTTTGAGCCTCAAGTATGTCTTAAAACCATACTTGCATGTCCATAATGTACATTGAAACTGCCTTGCTTGCTCTAATCTTTCTTCCCATTTATAATGGCCATTCCATGCTTTTAATTAAAGTGGGGGACAAAATCCACAGGCCTCGTTTGGTTAAAAAAAGTACTTGTATTCTAAAAAGTATCTCAGGTTAATAGGCTTTAGCAGTCAAATAAAGTGGATAGCATCCAAAAAAAAGTATTTTCCAGTACAAACGTCTCTCAATTAGTTTTTTTTTTTTTCCAGACAGTGTTTTGTTGCTGAGGAGGGATAGAAACACAAACAGGGAAATTCATACTAAAAAGAAGAGGAAGACACTCACTTGATTTGTCTAACTCAGACTGCTGAACCTTCAAATTTAACTTCAGATAAACCCCATCACTTGCAGTTTAAGCGCATTAGGAGGGAATCTCTACATGGCCACTGTGAAACGGGGGATTCATTACAGAAACGAAAAACTTTTCAAACGTGACCATGTGATATTTGTTTTCAAGTCAGACTTGAAAAACCGTGCACTTACCCTTTAAAATAGTTGCCAATTGTTTTCTATGTATCAACTAATCAATCAATCAACTGACAAATCTCTTTGTCAGAACTCCACTGTAATCCATGTTTCCCTCGACAGTGTGACATTACTGTGTGTTGGCTCCTACGCCTTTTTGTACTACACTAGTCTTGACTAAGTGCCAGCAGAAGTGTGTTTACAAAACCACCTGTAAATGTCACAGATAATTAAGTATATCCACTTATCAAATCCGTGATGACGTGAGGTTCCTGTTTGTCATTTAGTTGTTCATTTGTTACAGCAGCACTTGATGTGCCCTCAGCCTTCACTTATTTTGACAGCATTGACAGCTTCCTCTTCCAACACCAAACCTTTACACTCACACCTCTCACACGCACAAACAAAGAAAAATGTAAACAATGCCGTGAGCAAAAGTGTCCATGTGTGAAGGTAAAAACACTTTTTGTGTATTTCCGAAATAAATTCAAAAACATGTTAAGCCTGTGTAAAGAAATATTTTAGTGGGAAACTGGGATAAAAATCATATTTGTGTGATTGCATTAGTAATTAATGTAAGTATGTCAGTAATGTGTGTGAAATAATCTGGTTACTATGACAGCTGTTCATGTGCATTTTAGAGTATACGTGGTAAATATGAGTTTTATGCATATGAAAGGGATTGTTTGATTTATGGACCCTATACTAGCACATGTTTTCTCTCAGAAGAGAAACCTAATATGCCTGACCTGTATACAAGATTACATAATTCTGCTCTCAAGTGAGCAAGGAGCTCTGCGCTCACATTTCCTTTGCCAAAGCTTCAGTATTTTCACGTTCTCAAAGTTATGATTTCTGTGGTGCACACTATGAGCTTTAAAAACTGTCAGGAAAAGAAGAAAACAGCATAATATTGAGGATAAAAGTATCTGAGGAACACAAACATTCCATCGCCCCTATAACACCCACACACAGGCACACACTTACACATGCTGTTAAAAATACATCATGCTAGAAGTAGCAAAGAGAAAAACCAAGCTCGAACACTGAGAGCATTTCCATTGATGTACATTCACAAACCTCCATTATGATAATTCTTGCGAAGATTTGAAGAGCACTCACCCATGAATATGTTTCCTCCATCCTCCTGTGCTGCTTTGCTTAAACACTATAGTCTTTTGGCTCTATGGTATTCCTCTGACCAAAAAGTAGGCCAAGGACAAATGCTGGTCATCTAAACAGGCTAAACCGAAGCAGAACATCCATATCATGGGGCTGCTGACTGAAAAGTGGCCAGAATTATCTTTAGCAGGGGCCACTTTTCATTAGAACTGCCTTATTTAAATGACCATGTATTATGTATAGCCTTTTGCTATGATAACTTTTTTTCCCCATTGGTCATGAAATAAGACATACTGAAAGAAGTGTTGACTTAAAATATCAAACATGTGAATTAAAAAAAATACTTAAAGACATTCTCTAAAATGTAAGTTTGAGTTAAGTGATGCAGGCATACACAATGAATAGCTTTTAGTATTATTTCTATATTAAAATTATTATTTTTCTTTGTTGGCGTCGAGCTAAATTTCCCTTGCCCTGGTCCAAAAATATTCCGCTGGCATAAAAACCGAGAGACCGTTTCTGAGTTGTCATGGCGAGAGACACCCACAGGTGTCTGCACGCTCGCTCAGAGAAGTATCACTTTTTCGGTGTTGTTTAAGGGAATCATTGTGAGGAAGATTTTGGCGGCTGCCAGCCGGACCGGCAGCCTGCTCTCAGTTTTTGCAGCATGGATGTCACTGCAGCTTCCCTGAAGTAATCTACCCTTAGCGCAGGTGATGAGTACGATGTGTGAGCTCCTCGGGAAACAGGCAGCAGTTTGCATTCTGGGATTTGTGCGTGTCCCAAGGCAGATGTTCACTGATTTGGCTGATGTGTGTACAATTGTTTCTGAGTGACATTAAGGATTTCTCACCAGATAAAGTAAAGTAAGATAAGTAAAGCTGTACGTACACCTGCTGAACTTCAACAGGAGGTGAGAATAGGAGCCTAAGTCTATAATCGTGCACTCACAAGGAACAATAAAGGTGTGCTTATTTTTTTATCTGATTATGCTACCTATACTCTTTACTCGCAGCTCTTTAAAAACATAATGTAGCCTCATTTCTTTGTCTGCTGCTTTTGACATTTTGAAAAAAGGCAAAATAATGTGTGGAGGATGAATCACTACCCAGCTTTGGTTAAAGCTATAGACTGTATATAAGGTTAATGCCTCTGAAAATGTGGTGTCAAACCTTAAGTAGTTCTCTACAACATATAGAAACATTCGTTAGATACTACATAAGCAATAGGTAAAAGTTCAAGTTTGGGGAAAACAGTATTTATAGTTTAAGACCCGAATCGAGTCTCATTCATCAGGACTGTCTGGGTGTGGTGATCAGATTTGACTTGTGGTAGCCTGGCATCATCAGCAGACAACCCAGCAACTGTCATCACATTTTGATTCAAATGTTGCTAAATCCTGATTGGTGCATAGCCATTTTCAAACTGAGGCCCGCTCAACCTGAAAACCAGGGAGCACAGACTAAGTTTCTCATGTGAAATAATCAAAACTCTTGACTAACTTAAGCACTCAATGTTCATGTTGGTCCCTATTGCTAGCTAATTGAGAAGCAGTAGTTAGTTAGAAAAACAGGCCTTGTAAAGTTGATGATTAAAGGAAAAATATTGCCGCTAATTATTTGAGAGCCTGTCAAGCCTACATGTACCAGCATGCGTAGCACATTAGTGATGAGTCAGTTGTGAATAATCCAATTCTTTTGAAAGGCTTTTTTGTATCAATTCAAAGGAAGAAGAGAACTGTTAACATTGCTTAATATCGCTCAGGAAATGTCTCACAAAGTGACGGTGACGTGTGTGTGAACCCTCTCATCTAATCACGTGTTGAGCTAGGATCGTGAAAGGCCACTTTATTGTCATCTTGTCGAATTAGTTAAATAAAGGATAAGTCTTTGCCATCATGGCTAGCCTCGCACAGTTTCTGCTGCCAGGTGGACACGAGTGGCAGCCTGAGCCTCATTTCCTCTTTGTTGCACTTCCTCAGCTGTGAATCCGCTGCTTTGACTCTGACATCATGTTATATAATGGAAAATATATCCATAGTGCCCACCTCGGACAGACTGAGATATTGTCTGGCCATGCTCTGAAGTCGGACTGTGCAGTGATACAAGCAGGCGGAGAGAAAATGAAACTCAAACCCTCCCTGTAGTCCTTGATACGTCAGTGGCCGGTTGAAGTAGACCAGGATGCTACAAAGAACTCTGTAAAAGTGGTGTGGGTGTTATACAAATGCCAGCACCATGACTAATACATGCTGAAAATCACTGAAAGGATCATCTAGGTTTCAAGCCCCTTGCTGATTACGTCTAGGTGTCAAATCCATCCAATACAAACAGAAAAAGGACAAAAACAATTATGCATTTATTCAACATTTGCAGTTAGATAGACAACTCAGTAAACAGACAGCACATTTTAACTATCTCACACTGTATGATTAACCTCCTCACTTCCACTTGTCAGTGCATGCTGACAGCCTCATGAAATAGCATTTGGCACACTAATAAAGCAAAAACAGACTGAGAGAACAAGGTCCCTCCCTGACTAACACTAGCCTATAGCTCGCTACCTTGCAGTGACCTGTCCCTGCTGATTATTCCCACCAACCCACAGCTTGCTAATTAATAGGCAGCTGGGGAATTCCAAGTCTGCTAATACATTCACTTGTCCACTGCAGCATGTAATGATACAGCTCACATTCATCCTCCTGGCATATAAATCTGAGTAGCAGAGCTGGTGGTAGGAGTTGAGATGTTTTTCCTAATTGTAAAGTCTTTAATGTTTGCATGAAAGTCTGAAAAATACTGTAGGCTAAATTTGGCAATAGGAATCTGAACGGGATTATCTAATCTTGTGTTGGCTAAGTATGTTAGCATTTAAAATGTTGTGGAAAGGTGTGGTGCTGGAAAGCTTTAATTACGCCCACATAGTTGGGATTAGGGTGTAGTAAAAAAATCTCTGAAGCTGGGCAGGGTGTCTTCAGGATCTTCACCACACTATGACAACACTTCTTGTATTGCTTTCAAAAAAATCGACAGAGTCAAAGGAGTTTCAATAGAATGAAGTTTACCGAAGAATTAACACAGTCCAGCAAACCTGTGTTGGTCCATGGAGTGACTGCCTTTACACAGCTCATGCTTTTCTTTCTGTTCTGCTACGCCTCTCTTGTGTGGGAGAGTTTTGGATCCTCCTTCTGACCTTGACTTACTTTTCACCACCTATGGTTAGACATCATTATGTTATATTTCCCAGAAATTCCCTAACTTTCCTTAGGTTTGGTAAATATTCGTATCTCAAATCTTTACTGATAAACAGGTGTAGTCCACTCTACTTTTTCACATTTGATTATGTTGCTCTCGAGTTGTTTTTCTACTGGTGTCAGGGTCACGGCTATTTCTAGTAATTATCTTTATGTCACATTGCTTTACCTTCTGTTTTACACCATTATTCTTCAGGGCCTGCTGTATGGCCTAAAAAAAACTTAAATGAATAACATATACAAATACAGTGTGTTGATGCTATGCAGTAGAGATCTTCTGTTAGCTCATAAAAATATACCACAAGGTTTGCAAAAAGTTGGAAAATGTCCAGAAAATGTTCAAGGGAGGTACATTTTTGGAATTTTTGCACAATTTTAATATAAAGTACCTTTTACCAGTGAATTTATTTAAGGGGGAAATACAAGCATGTTTTTGGGTAAAATATGACTATTAAAAAGAATTGTAACCATGCACTGTATTCAGGGGATTCAGTAAAATGACAACCCTCTACATGCACAGTGCATGCTCTCATCACATGTGCAGCAACACTACTGCACTGTCTGACTACATGCTCTCATGTGAGGTTTGATTATATTACTAGAGTGACTATATTTAATATTTTTATGATATTTCAGTGAACCAGCAGATAGTAGCCTAAAGCAGAGTACAAAGTTTAACCTTCTTCTAGTTTTTGCTAGTTTACCATGTGGGATGTCAATGCTAATTGAGGAGTTTTAATTAATCTATTTCCATTAATTCTTTGTTGTAAAAAATTTCTTTAACATTTTCCGAGTACTTTTCCCCATTGATTAACTTCTAGCTAGCTAACTCACCACATGGCACATGAATGGATTTGTTTGACAAATAAATGGATTGTGTTATTTTGTGATATGGTAAATATAATGTATTAACTTATTTATTTTATTCCCATTAATTCACATGAATTACCCATATATTTCTGTTAATTCCCATGGAAAGTTTCCATCTTGTATATTTCTGAACATTTGCAACCATAAGTGGGATAGATGTTAGTGATAAAATACATTTAGCATTTATGATGAGTAATTCTTTCAGATAAACACAATTTAAAGTTGATTGAAAATTGGATTGTTACTATTAAACATACTAAAGTAATTCAGATTTTGTTTCCTGAGGACACTTGCCAGGAAAGAAGGGCCTTATACTCCCTGAGAGTTGACTGGAAGGCAGCACCTCCTCCTCCAAGGCTGCCAACAGTGGGCTAACAATCTTCACCTAGCCAACCACACGCCACATGGCAGTGTGCCTCTTCTTCTTCTCAGCCAGAGATACAATGTAACTCTCCACATTTGGTCAAAGCTGTAAATTCTGCTTTAGTCTAGTATGTTCTATAAAGAAAATGTTAAATTGTAATTAAATTAAACAATAATCACACTGTTTCACTACATTGCATTCATGTAGGCTATCCTACAAATTATTATTTTTTTATTTCTTTATAAAAAAAAAAGATGTTTTAATCTTAGCTCAATATGGGACAACCAGATTTCAGAATTCAAGGATTTACACCATCTGAGAAGCAAGTCTACTAATGTTCAAAACCATTTCAAATCTGTTTGAATTATATATTCTGTTCAGTCTTATGCTGCTCGATTGAATGAAGATAAATGCATTAGTGTTTACATCCAACGGAACTGCTTTCTAATTAATTCAAGTAAAATCTTAATTGAGATTAAGTATTTTCTAATCCACTTGTTAATATGATGGTTGTAGTCAGTGAAACATAGGCTATTTTTCATTGTTTAACTTTTCAACCTTGATACTCAAAATGACAGTCAAAGGAGACTCCAAGATGTTACCTATCATTGTTCAGTGGTTGATTTAAAAAGAAAATGGTGTCTTGTTATATGGAGTTGAGCGCCATCTCCTGGTGAAGTACTGTACTAAAAGAAATCGGCCTGTATTTTACACATTGCAAAGCCAATGAATAATTGTCTTATTATTTTTCATTTCAAACTTTAAATCATGTTGACACTACTTGTATGGACGGACTGTTATGGCATCACATCTTAGTACATTTTAATATCATTGAAGACATTTTTATGTGTCACAGCAGGAAAAGCACATGTGTAAATAATTAATTGAATGATGGCTGAATTCCACTAAGCTGCTTCAGTTTCAGGATCCTGGTATTGTGCACTCTGGCACACTGTCATGTTTTGAATAGAACGGATCCATTGTTAACGTTATTAGTAACATCTGTGCTTTCTCTATGATGACAAGTCAAAATGTCCGCTGTGAAAAAGGCCTATTTGCACCATATAGGTACATTGTCAGTCTGTGTCAACCTTTACTTTCCAGCCATGTTTGGGAAGTTTTGTGGTGTGTGCACCAATTCCTGCTGATGTATGTCAGATGGGTGCTGCCAGCGTGAACAGGGTTGTGCCTATAAAAGCAAGGCTTGTGGCTACAATGTCTGGAACTCATAAAAAGTTCAATTGAAAGGTTTTCAATGAGAAAGAAAGAACAGTGAAACTAAACATGTGTACAGCAAAGAAGTCCTGTTGCAAAGCAGTCAGTATTGTCAGTTTTAACTGCAGAGCGCCTGTAAGCTCTTTGCTTGTTCAACACCTGCATCACAGATGCCAGCGTTACACTGCCGCAGGCTATAGGCTGGCTGCCATTTCAAGGTATTCAACTCTTAAAATGACAGACAAGAATCAGGGCATGAACTGTTACGACTGAGTTGAAGGCGGGCAGCTCTAACAATACATTGTACGAATTTATATTATACCTTCAACACATGAGAAAAAGAAACCACAACAGCCGTGCAAAGATGTGCTGGCATGTTGTTTTGTAAGCTTTACATTTCTTCGTCATCCAGGAGGCATCTCCATTGAGCTCGATGAATGAGGCCTATTGAGTCATTTCATGGAGCTAATGGGGAGTTTAACCTTCTACTACTGCCCATATAAAACAATTGCGGTCAGGTTTTGTGGTAGGACCGACCATGTGCAGAAATAGAAAGCAGTCTTCCTCTGAATGCCCCCGGCCGTTGATTGCAGGACAAAGGGGAGGATGTCAAAATCCAGGCTTTGAATTTCTCTGACATTCCTTCTCGTGCCCACTGCCACCTGCCACGGCTCTGACTGCCAACCAGTCACCTGTACGGTCATTCAAGGTCTTGGCCAGGCCTCTGACAGAGCAGCCATTGAAGGATGAATGTCTGTGCCTCTAAGGGAGAGGCAAAATTGCTCAGACACTTATTACGGCCAACACCTGGAATTTACTCACTTCAAGAACAGCCATGTCCAGCTGATGAGCTTCCCATGGCCTTCGGAGGATTCCAGCTACAGCCGGCACCGCTGCACATATCATCATCAGGTCATCCATGAAAGCTCTAAGGGGGCACGGTCAGGAAGGGTTATGGCGTTCCACTTACTGACATCATTTACATATTGATGGAAAGGGTGAAGACGATGATTTTAACGGTGTCTCCTGTGGGAAATCCTTTGCACACACTTTAACTTAATCCAGTTATCACTTTTGCACTACAGGCTTTTTCAATTCACGGGAACAGCTGGTTAACATTACAATTTACATGATGCAACGTTACACATTTATGAATTCATTCAAATTAAAACACAATGGTTCGCCTCTTTTAAAGCACCAAACATGAGGTCATGTTTTAGGTAAATAAGAGTCAAAGAAAAGGGCCTCTAATTCAAAACAACAAAATGTCTTTTACATAGATTAAAAGTTTCATTCTAATCAGGGGAGAGAAGACATTTTCACTAGTACGAATCCCAAGAGAATTCGTAGAGACCGGTGACGTGTTATTCTAGTATCTCAGCTGCAAGGCTGACACAGACAGGGGCCCTTGTGAGCTGAAAGACAAGTGAAGAAGCCTGTTAATCATTTATACCACTTTGACCGTGTTCCAGAAAAGACAGCATAGCGATAACTCATTTATGTTACCTCGATTGTCTTTCTAAAAGGGACAAGTACAAGGCAGCGGTTTGGTTCAACTCTCGTTGTCACCGTCCTTGTTTGAGCCTGTCGCAGGTTGAGTCTCAAGATGTCACCGCAAAGCAAACGAGTACATATGAATCAGATATATGTAAATAAGGACATTTTAAATATGTTGATAATATTTGCTTTTAGTGTAGCCATGGATACACGTATCAATAAGTTGTTTTTGAGTAATACTGTGGTTTCTTTCGTCGTGATGTTGTGATGATGATGAAGGAATCTCTGCTGACACCGGCTCCGTTGCATATAAAAGGTTTATTACAAGTAGCACAGCATCAAACACCAAAAACAGGCGATGTGAGGATCCCAAGCCAAAATGAATCCTCTTCCTTTACATCACTCTGTCCCTGTTATTTATAGGGCACAGAGACCACCTCACCCCCTAGCAGGTCATCTGAGGTCAATGTAAGGATGACCAAATATGGGCAAACCCACATGTTATTGAGTAAAAACAGATGTCCTATTATCTAGTGTGTAGTGGAGAGGCCCCTTCCAACATTCCTCAGGATACCTTATATAGGAATGTACTTCCTCCATGATAAACAATATAAACATTGTGTATTGCCATGTTATACACCACAATACTCTCTAAGAAATGCTTATCACTTCATTTCTATCATTTAAAACTGTCTTGTGTAGTACAGCACCGTGGCCTTGTGTGTGTGCGTGTGTGTGTGGGTGCGTGCGTGTGTGTTGGTAGTACACAAATGATTCCTCTCTTTACTTTTTGTGTCAGAAGGTTGAAGTACAAGTAGCACTCCAGTGTAAAAGGTAAATCAAACCAGCGCTGAATTAGACCTGACAAACAAACAGCTGATTTTACAGATTCCTCTTGTTCTTTGTTTTTTTCTGTCTCTAAAATCTTAACCTCAGATGGCGCATGATGCACGGAACAGTTTGTGCGATTCTGTAAAGTGCAAGAGCAACAGTATTTGTCTTACCTCACATATGTAACACGACATGAATGAAATAAGTACAGTTTTTCAGTTTCTGCAGAGTGTAATAACACCTTGGTAGAAACAGAGAGGAGTCCCAACCCAAAAGGAACAAAAACACATTTGTCAGCATGTGAAGAGGCCTATTTTCTGTCACGTCTGGCTCGCCTGTGATCATTTCTTATGAGTTTCAATGAAACATGTAATACTAATGTTGTCACTGACATACTGCACAGCCACAAAAATAAAGTTATTTTAGGCCCAATAATTGACAAATTAAGACCAAAGACCAAATAACCAAAAAAGAGAGAGAGAGACGAACAACTAACAAAGCAATGTTATTGTCTGTACTTGTCAACTATCTGCCTGCAGCCAGTTTTGAAGATGAGAGGAGAGCAGCTCTCTGCATTGCAAACTTGCTGTGCATTACAAAATGTTGCAAAGTGTTAGCAAATGTCATTCTAATGGCCATTCATTTAATCTCTCACAAACATAAAACGTTGCAAGGGACGAGACCAAGATGTTGTGTTTGCGGTTGTTTCTTTATAGCTGAAAATATGTGAAGTATGACAAAATAGAAAGACGCCACTGTTGTAGCTGCTGGCCGCGTCCCAGACCACCTCAACGTGCGCAAAAATGTAACGTAATATATGTAATTACATAGGGTGTGAATGAAGACACCCTCCAACAGTGACAAGGTACAATCAACTATATAATGACGTGCATGCTCACATACTGTATGTTTACCCTTGTGAATCATTTTGAGTCATCATACCAATTAAGTGACAGACTATCAGTCCATGAGTATCAAGGTGTGGCTCACTTGATTTATGCGTAGTTAGTAGACAGGAATTAACAGATGGGTTGTGGCTCACTCTGGTGACATTGTGGGAAGATGGTGGTGTAGTTGGCATGCTCGGGCTGACTGGTTTAACAAGCATGGAGGCCTGTTTTGGTAAAGTATGCTTGACACTGAAGAGGATCAGCGGGCATACCACACTGCCGCACATGTAGCTGAAGATCTTAACACGTCATTGTGCCACCTCAGTGAACCAGTGGACTGCATTCACATTAAGGTCATTTTACTTTTGCGTTATTATCAAAATAAATAAAAATTGAGACTCTTATCTCCTAAGATTCTGAATCCATTCACAACTTCCAAACATCGTTTTTTTTTTTTTAAAATACTTTTTTCTACAAAAGAACGCGGATGTTGCTCCTGATGGACAGTAATCTTTCACACCAAGTCAAAGTTGTGTCAAGCTTTATTGTGTGATTTGATGAAAAATCACAAAATATTCCAGTTATTTTCTGTCCAATTTATTTTTTGAAATTGGTAAATTTCTGAGGAAGAAAAAGCCAGCTAGCCTAAGAAACCAAATTTATTTCTGTAACAAGCCTATTTATTTTTTGTGTAACTTGAACTCGTTATTCTCGAATTTAGAAATATTAAACACTTTTTTTAAGCACAAAGTGTAAATTTGTGCAAGTTTAGATTGAATAAATGTTACATTGAATCTTAGGTTTGCCTTTGTGTGTTGCAATCAGTTGATACATTTTTTCAAATAAAAAAACGATATAATCTTTTACACACTTTACTTTGCTTTCATGCCATAATTTGCCACACTGCCTTTATTAGCACACAGCAGACTGGAAGTAGAAACTGAAATTAGCAACCCTTTGTACTGAATCGAGAATCGATCTTAAATTGTTTTTAATCAAGAATTCCATCGTGGATTCACACCCCTGGTGCTGGTTGCTGATATCTAACAGAAACTAAACCTGGACCCAAACTGTTCTGTTTGCAACACCTTGAGGTTTTTTAAGTATGTATTAGCAATGAGAAGGAATAAATAGAGCAATACTGAGAAAAGCCCTTTTCATAAGTACACATTACTAGGTTTCTAGGTGGGTTTAAAACAAAGCAGGCTTAGAAAGGTACATTTTAGACAGAAATAACATTTTAATTGCACTGCAAATTGAATGAAAACTAATTCCACTCGCCCTAATCCAGTTTGCACGTCAGTTGCCATCCAACCAGTAATGAGTTGTCTAGACTGTCTGTCAAATGAATAACCTGTGGGCCATTCCCTTTGTGGAATATATTAAAACAGAGCAAGGACAAGCCCTATGAGTGGACTTGTACAATAATATTTTAGCTAATACAGAAGCTAAAAATTATTTATTTCTAAATTGATGGTAATAAATGGTCTAGTTTTTAGCTGTATCTAGTAGCTTGCAAACTTCCATCAGGGTAAAACCTTTTTTTGTGTGTTGTGTTAATAGAATTTGACCAAGGAACCAATGTTAACGGCACCTTCATTATCCACCTACATATTACTATGAAATACTAGACACCTCGGAACCATCAGAGGTAATTTGCGAATGAGGTAAAATCTTAGGCATGCACTGTATTTGAATAGGATCAGGGCAGCATAGCAGAATGAATGAATGAAAGGATAAATAAATAAATAAATGTCCACAAAGAGGAGTCATATTGCTGCCCTCTGTTGGTTAAATTTAAAGCTGGGTGAGACATGACTTGACCTGCCAATGTTAAAATTACAGTCTGTTCCTCTTTTGCCACACAGAACATTTTAGCTGTGGCAAGAATTCAGTTTTCATGTAAACAGTTCTCACGTTGGGTTGCAAAAGGTAAAGTTGAGGTTTCAAAATTGAATTATAAAAATGTGTCTATTTTTTCTCTAAACCGTGCAGCTTTTCATTTTATCTACTTTAGCTTTTGGAGCAATCAATGGGAAGATCAATGAGAAATGTGTCAGTACTGAAGACAGACCATATTTACCTCAGACTATGTCAGTATTTTAGTCAAACCAAAAGACACAAAGTAAAAGCTGCCATCAGATTTGTAAAAATAATATTGATTTTTACAGAACTAGCAACATTTTAAGCATCATATAATTTGTTTTTCTTGACTGTACTGTTGACGGAGAAAACATTTAGGGATTTAAATACTAAAACAAACTGCTGTCCAGGTGAGAACTCGATTATACATTCACGCCTTTACCGGTGTTTCAAGCCAATATTCACGTCTGATTCATGCTTGTACTTTGAGTAGGTCATTAACTGTTTTGCTGCTGAGACATTTTTGATTTTAATTTCTAAATATGTATTTATTTATTTATTTTTGTTAGCTTAAACAATTTGTAAACAGTGCAAATATATATTTTTTCTATTATTTGAACTCTATTTTACTATCTTAAAATTTAGGAATTGTGTCACAGTTCCAGGCTGTCCTCAGGGAAGGCCTTGCCAAACAAAGCTGACTTTGTTTTTCAATTAGTTATTTATTTTCTTATGCATTTAAAAAAATAAAGTCTTGTCATAAAGGCTCTTAAATGTTGAAGCTACCTGAGAAGCTGAAAAGTTTACATGAATAAATATCAATTATATCATGAATATTTTATTTGTGTAACCTTTTTTTGTTGTTGTAGGTTTCCATATTAATATTTCATTTGTTATAAATATGGTACAATTAGGGAAAATGTGTGTATAATTGAAATACAATTTGAATTCTATGTTTATTTTTATTGCACTGCATGTATTAAATAAAAACACATGTAGTGACAAGCTTTTTCAAATCACTGTATCGTTAGTCTATTCAATGAATAGCCTGCTTTTTTTTTTTCTTTTTTTTTTTTTTGTTCTATAAAAATAAAGAAATAAATAATCTAAGCATATTTTAGATTAGGTTTTGTTCTCATGGTGGCAACGACACGCTGCCATAAAGGCCAAATCCAGTGAAACATGCAAAGCACTTAGTGCCGCCTCTGAAACAAAATGTTCTCTGCGTTGAATCCTCTCTGCACGTGCTGCCGGTTGAGCCATGTTAATCAAGCGGTATATCTAAAACGCTGTTCCGGGAAGGCGTGCACCACACGGATCTGCCGTCTCAGGACGTTCAGTTTACCGTCCCAAAAAGACATTATTCTGACTTTTAATGAATATAAAAAGCATTTTTCGAAACGTGCCTCATTGTCGGATTGCACAGCCGCGCATTAAGGCCGGTGGTGGTGTTCCAACGGTGTTCCTGGTTAATGTAGGTCAAAGCAGTGACGGAAGGGTGTCCTCCGTTGAACCCGCGGTATTAATCCACATCACAGTCCTGCAGATGGCGCGCACAGTCAACTGAGTGCCCTGGGTGCTCACCACGGTGCTCACACAACAATATCCGTATGGAGCCTACCCAGCTTGAGAGATGGCGATTGTCTGAAGCGACACCTCTGTCTCCTCTGTACAGCTGGAGGGGCTGTGAAAGCAAAGTTCAAGAGTGCAGTTTTTATAAAAGAGAGTTTTTCACAGGCTTTACGCGCAAGCAGCTCAGTAGACAGGAGGGTTTAACTGACGGATGGGTCGAGCGTAACCTTAGTTGACCTCTTTGTCAGTAAAAGCTTGTCTTTCAAGACGCAGAGCTGCTCACACTGAATATCCTCCACCCTGTAGACTATACTAGAAACACACACATGAATAATATATTGAAAGTATCTATTAGACATTACCCTCAGCGTGGTTCATTATTCTGATCTGAACTACAGACAAGCGTGTGCGCACACACGCACACCTGTCACTGTCTAGACAGGGAGGGGGCATTAAGGCGGTGGGTGCGGGGGGGATCCCACATGACCCATTACTGCTTTATTCTATGCCAACCACAATATATCTCAAGGCGTTGGATAATGACAAAAAAAATCAACAACAACAAGAGAAAAAAGCAATCGCTCTACCAAATCTGATTGGCCGGCTGAACCGACACGAATTTTTTTTCCCTGCTCGCAAACTCGAGGTCAGCTCGGGACGTTAAAAAATAAATAAATGAGAAAATAGAAATGCGTAGAAAGTAGAAGACACGGCAGACAATCTAGCTTGTTGGTGGCGGAAATGATTGACGGCGCCGCTGTCCAATGAGAGAGCGCGGCGCAGCTGGCTCACTGTACTGGCAGAGGCGGCGTCCAATGCAAAGTTCAGACGCATGATGGACACATAACTGACAATTCCCCTGTCCTTTTGATCCAGACTGGGGATAGATTTGAGTTCATTCACAATTGTGAACGCTGATATTTTCCAACGGCAGCACGTTAGAGACTGCACGATGACAGAAAAGACACACACATTAAAGAGAGTATGGTGGGGTTTATTGGGGAAAGTGGGCGCTCTCGCTAGGGTGAAACATCACTGTTTCAAACCTCATCCTTCATAGGTTTATTTACGCATCGTGACCTCCATTTATTAAATTTCCGCCGCTCAGGCAGGAGCAAACTTAAACTCCTCGAGTAGGAGGAACACTACTACTACAACTACTATTACTATAACTCCCACCACTTCCAGAGAGCCATAATGGAGCCGGTTTCACCGTCCCACTGTTCTCCCTGCGATTGGGGCACAGTAATGTTGACGGATTTCTGATCCAACCCAAGACAGTGAACTGTTCTTCCAATAGCAGCTTTAAGTGAAAAGGCGTGCCTGCCTGCCTGCCTGCCCCCCCCCCCTCCCTCCTCCTCCACCACCCCTCAAAGTACTCGATGTATAGTTAAAAAATGGGAGGGCACACTTGAACCGAGCTGCTCTATGAAGGTAGGCTGCAGCGTGTGTTTATTGATGAGATGAAAAGAAGATGGAAGTGAGAAATGAAACAAAGTAAAGGAACATATTAAAAAAAAAAAACTATACGCGCTTCGTCGGGGGAAAACAGGGGGAGCCGTGGAAACGCTGTCGCCACTTTTTGAACGAGCTTCGAAGTGCAGGTAAGAAATTGAGAAAAGTAGGAAAAGGGATGGGTCTTTACAGTATCTATAACGCTATTATTACAGTGGAGAAATTAGAGGAATTTCCTATGTGAGAGATTAAAACATGCTCGTTGACTTTAGGGTGATGTGCATGAAATACCAGTGACTTCCATGTAGTTGTGGCTGGCTTCAACCAAATATTAAGCTCTACATATTCGGAAACTTCATTCTTTAGAGGCTCTCAGACATTCAATAAATGTGACGCCAGCGTACGAAATGAAGTGAAAGCAGTCCCTCATGTTCGGGGCTCAGTTTTGGCTGTTTTTGTTGTCCATTTATATTCGACTACAAAAACGCGCTGCCCCTGGCATGACGCAAGTTTCCCCATCTGTCATTATTCTCAACATGCCCCTTTACCTTTAGCCCTTTACTTTCGGATTTGCCCGTGAGCCGGGCAGGGGACACTTGAGAACAATACTCTGGGCAAACTGTGTGCACAGGTCTGTTTCTATCAATCAGCGAAAGCCTCAGCGATGCTCGCAGGCACATTTTACACACTGTGAGCCCGGAACAACTGTGGTAGCCGACGTGCGCATTTGGCTTTTAGGTCAGTTATTTGAATCAGAGGAAACGCGTTTCCTCATTGCACTGAACAACACGCTCTAACTAGAAATATATTTCGAAAATACATTTCAGTTTGTTGAACTTGTCGGAAAGATGGTTTCGATGCCTGAAATATATCATTATAGAAGCGGCTCATACAGCGCTTATACTCAGACAGATGTCTAGCCTACATTTTTTTTTTTTTTTTTTTTTTTTTTTTTTTTAATGAATTAATATCAATACGGCGTGGCATTTATGAGATGGGGTTACATTAAGATATGCTCAGCAGGCGGAGGGAAGGCTGGCTAACATTGTGTCTGAAGGTAAAACAATACTGCAGGTTCAGTTTCTGGGATAAATCACAAAGATCCCAGATCCAGAGGGACTCTGGTCTGGATTTTTGGTGCCCTGTTTCTCCAAAATGAAGGCTCTCTTTTATTGTCGCAATCCGCTTTTATTCGTAGCCTACAGTTTGAGAAAATGTTTGCGATGTTTTGGCAAAGGGTGGCCTAGATTTGGAGCCATGCTCTGGTGTAATTAAAGTTGCAAGAGACGCTTCCCGCGTGCCTTTTGAGACATTTTGTTGCAAAATATTCATGGGCAACTCGTGATTCCTTTGCCTTTGCTTTTTAGGTGACATTATAGAAGCACTTCACCCTTTGAATGAAGTTAAAATACGTGTATAGGTTCAGCGTTAGCGCCCCCCCCCCCCAAAAAAAAAAAAAAAAAAAAATGGAGCATTGACTGTCCAAAATTCACAGAATAGGCCATGGGGAGTTGAGCCGGAGCAACATGTCACTTGTTCTTTTGAGCTCCATATCCGTGCGCGTGTCTCTCTCTCTGTGTGTGTGTGTGTGTGTGTGACTGCGAAAGGGACAGAGAGCGTGTGTGCGTGCGTCTGTGTGGCAAACAGATGTTGTCCCAAAGCGCTTGGCTTTGTCAGATAAAGAGAGTAATACAGCGTGTTCTTGTCTCTATTATAAGCGCCACTGCTGGTTCCTACAATGCAAAACGTTCGGTTACTGATTAATATGAGCACAGCTTCATATAGCCCAGAAGTTGTGCGCAGCTTTGCGTCAACACATTGGTCTTGTCAAAGGTTGGCGTGGTCACTGAAGGTGTTCACGTGAGAGCACGCGAGTGTCCACACACAAGAAGGCCGGTCCCGGGTTTGACACAGGGGAGGCTGCACGAGAGCGCTGCGTCCACCTCCTGTTAGTGGATGTGCACCTGTGTGTGTGTGTGCGTGTAGGTGTGTTCTTTTTTTTTTAATTAAATTTTTTATTTTTTTTTAACCACATAATTGTGCGTTCATCCCTTCTCACTTTTGTTGTGATCACTCCCTCTCCCCGCCTTCATTCAGAATATGTTTCCACAACGTAAACGGGCTGCAATCCTATAGGCTTGGTTATGTAATTGATGGCTGCACTGTATCGTTTGTTTTCTGAATGGACACATTTGGAGAGCACGGAGCTGAGCATGCAGCCCCGTGTAGAAGAAATCCTACATTGCACTTAGATGTAAGCTTTCAGATGGGCATGATTATACATCTGTCCCATGAATTGGAGCATATTGATTGACAGTTTTTATGTGGGTGAGTAATGTAGAAATGATATTGTCACAAAGCCTACACTGGATGGAATACCCTTCATCTAAAAAAGAAACTCCATATAAACTTAATGCCTGCATTTTTTGACATTTTATTGTTTGATGAATTAGAGGGTACTTGTCTTATGTGTAAGTAGCTCTCACCACGGCTTGATGTCAAAAACTCTTGTTTTATCAGCACAGAGGTGTGCAGTAGCTGCTGAAGGAGAGACAGCCATTATGTGCGTTGGGAGTGTTTGTAGTGCAGAGTATCAGGTGCCCAGTTTCATCTCAGTTAAGTCACTAATGAGTATTTATATGTATATATTCCACATGTACATTAATATTCACAGTGTTTGAGCCATCGCCATTTGCCAGCTTTCTGTGTCACGGCTAAAACCCACCCATGACTAATGAATATTTATAAGCATGTCTGCAGACCAAGGAAACTCATTATTATATGAAGGAGACCCAGCAGATAAACTGTAGACCTCCTCAGATGGAGGCAAGTGGGGGGTGTGGGGGGGAGAGGTGTTCAGTTAATCCACACTCAGCAATCAATCCCAATTTTCTTCTGGCTTCACCATCCTTCACTCGTCCTCTGTAGCTTGTCACCCTCTCTTCACATTCAGCCATTTATTATTGACCAACAGACTCACATAATGTGTCCGCAGCATTCAATTTTGTTGTTTGTTTCGAGCTGATTCAGTCACTCTTTCGCACATTTCTCCCACCTGATTATTTGGGTTTACTCAAGTGAAAATGTGTAAGAAAACCATTATGCTGTACTAATGTAACGAGTGCTCATTTGGAAGGGACATATAACAATCATCTTGTACTGTACATGCACACAGATGGCAGGTCAGTATTCCAAATAATTTTTAAGCGCAGCAAAGGCACTGTTGCCCAAAAAGGCGAGATGAGACATCTCTCTGAAGCCTCGGCAGTGCCACATTTCTGGTTGTTCCTTCACCAGGCTTTTGCCAGGTAATCCTTGTGGCCCATATCCTACATAATTTAATTTATAAATATGTGTTTCATTATGTTGTTTCAATACAACTCTCCTGAAAAGATTTTTAGGCGCTGGTGGTTCAGTGGACAATATGTAGTGGAAAGGACGGGAGGGAGCATGTGTTATTGGTCAGGAGTGGAATTCACCTCAATCCACTGTTTATTTAGCCATTTCTATAGTTACCTGATTTTTTTATTTTTTTTATGTATAATTCAAATTTAGAAAGTGTAAATTTGGTGTCAAATTTCAAACATACACCGGCAACATAATAAAAAATAATTAAAAAATGATTGCACCGGTGGACCTTTACAGATGAAGTAAAATTAATATTGTAGTTCATAATTCTAAGTAGGGTATTTTACCATAGTATAACAAGAGACGTAAAAAAGAAATATGCTCTTGAGTCCATCCTGGCACTTTGTCTACCCCAGTTGAACATATTTGGCAGCCATTTTGGGAATGCAGTAGAGATCCATCGATATAACGAGCCACTTTGTGGATTGCATCCAGAATGTCACAGTGCTTGTTAACTGCTTGGCCTTTTTGTCTCAGGCAGTGTTTATCCTTTTCCCTCCTTTTTTTGTTCCTGTATAATTCTCGTTCCCCCATGGAGCAAAACTAATCTTTGATGTGATTGCCAACTGAGACTGTTTTCAGGTGCAATGTGTTCATGTTAAGTCTTATAATTGACTACAGAATATCCTTTTAAGGTTTTAATAGACTTTAAGGTTAAAGATTTGGTTTTATTTATGAACAACGTATAAAGTTTCTCACCTGATGTTAATTGCAAAGACTGCTGTTTTACAGCAACTGCAGCTTTAATACTGCATGTGAGTCCCCAGTTACCATGGTAACCTTAAAAAAAAAACCTAAGATACATCTAAAGCTTCAGAGAACTCTTGTTTCATATTAAACATATTATACACATTAATTGTTATCTCTTGATCATAGTAAAATAAAATCTAATTAGAGACTACTAGCTAAATCCACCTTGGTGGATTTTTGCAAACTAGAAATTATTGGCAGGCTAGCTGCCTCCTGGCTAACTGGCTTGGATCCTTCTACCCACAAAGCACCTTTTTCATACATAACACGCTTCCCTTCACATTATTATAATTTTTTTTATTCCTGAAAATACTAATAACACAATTGCAAAACCTATTGAGAATCCGTTGCCTTTGTAATTAAGGAGAGAATTTCCCCTTCAGCTGCGTTATGCAACACAGAAATGCTGTTACGATGAGTTATGGTGATTTCCTTCCAGCTATAAGGCAAGGCTGGAAAATAATATGCCTTGTTTAAGGGGAGTGGAAATGTATCTTGTTTATTGATCATCATTTTGCCAGGATGAAAACATTTTAGATTAAAATAAAGGTTTGGCAACCAGTTAGTAATATATTATGCATCCATAATGCTTAAAAAAGTATTTCATGGCAGCTATATGACAGGCTCTATTTGTCAATTCATTGAGCAGAATTTTTTTTTTTAAATACTCCCACTTTTTAGTAAATCGGCAGAAAGAATCTGAAAAACTGGTCATGAAAATCCCCAAAAAAAATCACTTAAACCCCAATGACATTCAGAGCATCCAGCATGCAGAAAACTGTCAAAGCAAAACAACTTTAAGGCATGTTTTTCAGTTTTCAAGGACTTTCGTTTTGGAATCTCCCCTCCCTGCAAGTATCACAGGAATGCGTAGTGAAAGCACACATTGAGACTGAATAAGTATTTGCGAATGTGCAATGCTGTTGTCAGGAAGCTTTTGTTCGGTTTTAGAACTTTATAAAGTCTTATGACACACACATTTAATATCATTTGTTCTAAAATAGCTGTATGGCAAATGCAACATTGGTTTAGGATTGACCGTTCAATATTGCCAACATGCTGTATATATTAATACAAAATGAACATCCCACATGGAAGAGTTCAACACACACTTGCCCCAGGATAGGCCTGTTGTGTCTTACTTTAATGTTCATGCATTATTTTTGTACAGCACCGGAATTAATAGAGTCTTTTACTATATAATCATTATTATAAAATGTACTCTAAATTACAGTACACACACAATCCAGTTGTGTGTGCGACCATGTGTTTCCATTACCTTTGCTAAAATTGCTAACAGACTCTTGATGCAAGCTTCTTTGTATTTTACAGTGCTGGTTTTAAAGCTTTTCATTAAAAGTCATCTGTTTGAGGAGCTGTTGCTATAAGACCCAATAATCCAACAAGTACAACAGGTTTTTTATTTTTAGATCTAGGCAACTTGTTTTCATAGTGTATTTTTGAATCCTATATATATACTGTATATATATATATATATATATATATATATATATCTTTTTTTTTAGCATGCAACCTAATTTGTATTCCCTCTCTTTAAACACACACGCAGGCTCAGGCATTCAACTGATGTGAAATATGTATCCTGGATTCTAATAGCAAAGTTGTATGTTTGCCAAGGTGCATGTGTGTCCTCAGTTCACCCTGCTACCCATATGGTTTCCTACAAGTCATGGTGAGATCACTGCCTAGTAGTAGAAGGGGGAAAGTATCTAAAGAGGGTTTAAGAACATTAAAAAAAGTAACAGGGTCTTCAGTAACTTTTTTAGCCTATTTTACAGAGAATGAGTGCTGTGTATTCTCTGCTTTAATCTTGGCTTCAGGAACACTTTTTAAGCCTCGTGCCAGTAAGCAGCACTCACAGCAGCCAAAATGTTAACATTGTGCAAAGTCGCACTCAAGGTGCATCGGCATGCACTGTGCAATGGGTAAACTTAGGGGGAATTATTTACACAATAGTATTTGTGCTACGGTTTTATCACAAGTTAAGATTGCTGGAAGTATTTACGCAGAATCTAAAATAGTACTTTATTTATTATATATTTATTTAAGTCTTTTTTATTTTTTTTACACAGCTGCAAGAAATAACTGTCAGACATTTTATCTTTTGAAAGAAATAGTTTAACAAATAATTTTCCTTTTAAATATGATTTTTTTAACGTAAAAAAAAAGAAGAAAGGAATGTCTGCTCTGATACTGTCTACATTGTTTGTTGCCCTGTAAATGGCCTTGATTAAAGGCAGATTTCAAAATAGACTATTTCATGAAGCTGATAATCATTAGTAATTTGACTAACAGCTTATTACGGAGAAATTAATGTTTTGTGTTCTTACACTGTTATTTACGACAGTTGGTCCATGTGACGAAGCAAGAGCATGTGTAACCTGTTCAACAACAAACAATTGGCAAAACACATTTTCAGGTTTATCAAAGTCGCTGGGCTTGTTTTTACAATACGTTTGAGGTGGAAAGGGATTCCGATCACATGCATTACATTTTCAGTACAGATGCACTCCATGTGTCAGGTTTAAGTGGTTAGTACACCAATGTAATAGTTGTCAGTTGTGGGGCAGCGGTGGCATTTAGAATAAAAGTAAGAGTAAAATACTTTGTGGCAGTTGCTATGTAAACTAACATTAAGCTTAATTTTCATTTAGATTTTTTATGAATAGATTAACTGCCATGAATACAGTATAGACAAAATCGTTTTATGGCCTTTCACTGCAATTGGCTCCTGACTCGTATCTCAACGTTGATTCATTCACTCAATATTATTTCTTCCTTTGTCCTTTCAGGGTCATTTTAACATATCCCAACATGCATTTAGAGGAAGGCAGGGCAACACCCTGGGCAGGTCACTGGGCTAACACACAGACAAACACAGTCACAGAGGTAACAGGAGCTAGTCATTAAATAGATTTACCTTAACATAAAACCCCCTGTTGCAGAAAGATGAGTGAAAAATCTAAACCTTCCTCCACCTCTTTGACTAACAATCACACTATAAATGACTTAGAAGTAGCACAGCGGCCATGTGGCATGATTTTTATAGCAATGTTACCAGAAACAGCTGATGAGGTTAGGTTACACTCTAGAGCTCATGGGCTATAGATTGTTACCATCAAAGATAATAATACTGCTACATTTAAAGAGCCCACACTGACCAGCAAGTCATGTGCATTAGCGAGGCCAAAAGGCCAGATGATTATCATAAACGGAGCTGATGGGTGGTCATTTTACCTCTCCGCTTTGTGCTGGGAGTTGACTCTGCAGTGACTCTGCTTTCTGTACAAACATTTAATCATATTAGGAAATGTAAAAAAAAAAAAAACGGCTAAAAAAAACCACCCCCAAGCAAGTAGTAGCTTCTACGATGAATACACTATCGCTTTGACAAACAGTATATGTCTTTGCGACAGAGAAAGGTATATGAGATCAGTGAAAATGTGCGCTCATGTGTACACAACTTAAAATATGCCATAAAACGAGTCCTCAGCTTGGTAATAAAGAGGTTGTGCACATGAGAAAACCTGCCTGCAAAACTCATTTACAACAGAATTTTACCCAGCCAAGCGCAAAACGGAGCCTTAAATAAAATAAAAAGTCATTTTGAAAAAATTGCTTCAAATTTTGACACACCATTTTGCTGTTTTTCTGTTTCTGATGCAAGTATTACACTTACGCATAATGAACACTCTGACTGTTTCAGTAAAGATAAATGTGGCTCGTATGATGCCCATAAGCAGTGTTATAGGTTGGAGTAGCCCTCAATTATTTATATGAGTTCCCTTTTTGTCATCTGATTTTAGGACTGGTATTGGTGAGGCAGTACATCTTTAGTTTGCTGCCACTGAGTAACAGTGTGTGCCTTACAGTAATCTTTATATAGTAAGCAGTGACTCTATACGTGTTATAAATGTCCTATGTTAGTTGATACTTATAGATTACTGACCTTACAGTCCTTATTGAAACTCTTCTTTTTCTTTCACTAGAATGCCACTGACACCCTACTAAAAAGTTTTTGGCCTTTCTCTTGTGGTGTATGGCCTGGTAAAACACAATGTTCATATTGTTTACCATAGAGGAAGTACATTCCTATATGAGGGATCCTGAGGAAGGTTGGAAGGGGCCTCTCCACTACACTATAGAGAATAGGATATCTGTGGTTACTCAATGAACATCCTCTACACACTAGAGAATAGCACATCTGTTTTTACTCAATAACATGTGGGTTTGCCCATATTTGGTCATCCTTACATTGACCTCAGATGACCTGCTAGGGGGTGAGGTGGTCTCTGTGCCCTATAAATAACAGGGACAGAGTGATGTAAAGGAAGAGGATTCATTTTGACTTGGGATCCTCACATCGCCTGTTTTTGGTGTTTGATGCTGTGCTACTTGTAATAAACCTTTTATATGCAACGGAGCCGATGTCAGCAGAGATTCCTTCATCATCATCACGACGAAAGAAACTACACTCTAATTTCTTGTGAAATTCTGTAGTTGGCTTGCTTCACAAGTGTGTCTTGCAACACAGTATTGTTGTATGAAGTTTCTTAATGTGGTCAGATTGCACCCACTCCCCATTGGATTAACATAAAACCTTACCTTTGTGCCAACTTTTGTTAATTTTAAACTGTACTGTTGTACTTTTAAGTCATTATATCTAACTTGTATTGCTCAGCTAGCCTGCAGGCCACTGGGCCAGAGGTGCTAGCACTTGGTGAAAGTGTGTATAGGCCACTCATGTGGGTTGACTGTGTTTCAGTGTGTCAGCATTACACTTTTAGATGGGTCATATGTCAAATGACCTAACAAGACATATATAATCTGTATTTCCAACACAACAGCTTGCCCAACTATAAATACACTAACAAGTGCTAACATCCCATAAGGCTCAAAATAAGTATGGCATATTTTGTATTAAGTCATCTGGATTTTATATCTTGTTCACATAATGAGCAAAATGTGGAGTTGAAAACACAGTATGTTGAAAGTATCGTTATCTGAATAATGACTCACTTTTATGTCAGCCGGATGGCATGTGTATTGTTGTTGCCGTAGCTACAGACTGAAGAATTTTATCATAAAACCTTTTTGTAAAGTCCGTTTTCACCGTCTCCTTTGCCTTTGCATCGTTAACAGGCAGCATGTTAACAGTTTTGCAGTGTGTCATTTTGTTACGCTGGTGAACATGTTTGAAAGTCAAGATTTTTGGGTAGAGGGTAGCGCGCTGACCCTTGAAGCACAGATCAGCTACTAACAGTGCAGGGCTGTGCCGAACTGCTTAAAGGGCCCTTGTGCACTTATGGAATTTCAGTTTTGATCACAATCACATTCACGTATGGGGAAATATTAATCAGATTCTTCTTCAATGACTGTCTTATTCATTTACAGGCTCACTTCGTGTACAAATGTGTATGGCAGCAGGATGAGCCATATTGTAAAATGTGTCGAAAAAAACTATTTTATTTTGATTCCAATTTTTATCACCTACATAATACATTATATCGGAGTGAATGTCTTTACCACCTTGCTATAATTCACTTATTTAAGACACGTTGCTGTTTGACCACACACACACACACACACACACACACACACACACACATATATAAATGTATATTTACACACTGTGTGAGAACATCTTTGCTATAACCCTATAAGTGTTGTTTATGAAACTGAGCTTTACATAAGGCTTGTGTGAGCATTTCTTTTTCTGTTTTCTGAACCAACAACTTCTAAATACTGTACCTGCGAGAGTGTGTTCGTTTGGTTTCGTCTCTCCAGTGTAGGGCTGTGACCAACAATTATTTTCATTATAGATTAATCGTTCGGTCTATAAAATGTCAGAAAATTGTGAAAAATGTCCATCCCAGCTTCCTCAAATCCAAAGTGATGTCTTTAAATGTCTTGTCAGTCCATAACCTAAAGATATTCACTTTAATTTGATATGCAAGAGAGAAAAGCAGGAAATCTTTATATTTGAGAGGCTAAAATCAGAATTTTCTGCCATTTTTGCGTGACAAATTACTTCAACAATGAATCCATTATCAAAATAGTTTCCGATAATTTTACTACGAATCGACTTCTATATTAGTCTACTAATCATTGCAGCTCTACTCTAGCGGCAAACATAGTGTACACTTACCCATAACATATCTAAAAGATGTGCTTTACTCTGTATGAACTGCAAACTTGTAAGCAGAGATCCCACACTATCCTCTCATAATTCAGCACAAAGCATCGTTGTCCCTTTTTTTTTTATCTCCCAAGGACATAAAGTCAGGAGACACTTTGTTCTTCACAGAGATATAAAAGTGCTACATCCCCTCTATACTACACAGTTCACTTTTTGAGATATGGCTTGCACATGCACAGTCCAGGCATAAGTAGAGACATATGTACACAGACATATGAGTTGATTTTTCTTGCCAAAAATAAACAATGAACTAGCCATTATCATGATACACCAGTAAAAGACAGAGAAGGCCTGTATGAGCATCTTTGGTTCATGAAGATATCTCAATAGCCCGTGAGGTCCTTTTTTGGAGAGGCGAAATGCCCTTGACGCGTGTAGTAGGTTTAGAGAGGCAGTTGCTGTGGACACTTGTGCCTAAATGATAACTCTTGAATTTAGCATTATCTGCTTCGGGGGTTAGAGGTGTTGTGGAGACTATCATATGAGTAGTCAGATGGTTCTTTTTGGTCAAATGCTCATTAACAGAAGCACAGCCATTTGCCAGTTCTGAGATATTTCCTGAAAGCTCACCAAAGTGAAATACGGTCTTTATAATTTTAATGGCCGTAAACCAACCGTGGCTGTTTGTTTTTTTTTTTTTTTTTTTTTTCTTTACCCTCTTTGCGCTTTTTTGGAAACTTCATAAAACACAGTGCGGAACATTCACTGATAGCACTAATTCCTGAATGTGTGTGTGCCTGAATAAAGTATATTAGAAGTAGATTATCCTCCCATCTGTAAATAAACAAAGGATCTGCTATGGATAACGGGTGGTGGTGGGTGTTTTTTTGACAGAAAATGACGAAGTTGAACAAGCTGTCCTGTCAAAAAATGTTTAAACTGTCTTTTACTTGTGTAATGGTATTGTAGTGTGTGTTGTTATTTGTTTGCTTGAGGAATTTATTTGAAAGCCGCACATCCTGTCACACTGAGATTCAGTTGGACTGCATGTGTTATCACATTGATCTGCTGTGCTATTTGAGACATTTTAGTGCCAGTGGAACTAAACATGAACCGTTAGATTACATTTATGGGGACTATAAAAAGTTATCAACAGTTTCAGTGAATTCACAATGCACAGAAATGCATGAACATAATACAGTTATTCAAGCTGACTCGATTGAGCAGTGGCCATAACATTAGACTGGCACACTGTAATGACTTCACAATGCTTTGACCGAGTAAGAGAGCATTCGCAACATAAAAAAAAAAAAAAAAAAACGAATTGAAGAAATGCTATTTTACAGTGTTTGCATATTTTTTAAACTGTCCCTGGTGGTGAGCTCGAAATCGAAAGAAGGACTCACTGGTGTGTTCTGCGCTGTAGGTTCAAAGTACAGGAAGACTCTTAATGTCTAAATTCTTAGGACAAATGTCATCCACATGCGTTTTAATTATCCTCAGACATTTAGACACGTTTCAAAAAATATTTCACTGGTGATGTTATGTTTCACCACACAATTTTAGTCAAGGGAGAAGGAAGAAGAAAAAAAAGTGTAAATCTGGGCTCAACTTGTCAACAGCCTACGTGCTTGTTGAGGATTTTTAGTGACTGCTATAAAGGAAATCAATTACATTTTGAGACTGTGAGGGTTTTTCTGCTGAAGTGCGTGTGTGTGTGTGTGTGTGTGTGTGTGTGTGTGTGTGATTAGTTACCTTACCTGTTAATTGCCTTACAACTAGACGAACACAAATGTAATATGAGACACGACGGTGCTCTAAATGACTCCGATTCAATCACCCAACATTGTTGGGCAGTGATGAATATTCAGTTACCTAAAAGAATATTTTTTAATTGTGCTGATCAATAGGAGCTGACACACAGTAGCATTAGCTGATATTTTATTTAATTTCGTTTTCAGAAAAGTTTGAGATGTTGACTGATTACATTGAGTTGTAAATTGTTCTGTCAGAGGAGTGAAATGAACGTGCTGTGTCTTTATTGAACACAACTTGAATTATTACTTGTCAGATAGACACTTCGCCACTTGGATCTTGCGTAAAATCTCCCAGCGTGCTCGCTACACGTTAACATCGTGTAGAGCACAGATCCAAACCATACTATTAAAGCATGATTTCTGGTAGTTTATATGCTAATGCACATGGGCTCAATGGATGATTGAAATTAATAATTACAATGTTGGACAGCGATGGTTATTTGTTAAGCAGAGATTTCAAAGAAACTCATAAATTACTATTAATTAGGTGAAACACAAAACACTCTTGATAAGTGCAGATCTGCATCAGATTCATGTTGGTACAGTATGCACATGTATGGACATGAGTTTTTGCACAATGCCCCGTGGCCCTTTTGTCTCCAGATTTAAATGTATCAAGGGCCTTGAATATATGCTTGTAGTGTGTGTTGTAAGCAGTATTTGCATATTCAGGATGTATATTATTCACATGGCTGATACTGTTCCTTTCATAAGCACGCCTCTTATGTCTGTTCTCAACCCCATCCCCCATCCTCACCATTTTATCCCCCCCCCCCACACACACACACACACACACACACACACACACCCCCTTGATTAACTAATGTCCAATTCGATGCAGCGTATTTCATGAGCTTGTCACCTAATACAGGCAGCTGATTAACCTGGAGTCTGGCTGGTGAAGTTGCAACCCGCGTCTCCCTGTCTTCTTTTTTTTCTCTCTCTCTCCTTTTTTTTTTTTTTTTGCCCCCCTCTTCCCCACCCTCCACCCCTCCTCAGTCTTTGTTGTGGCGGCAGCAGCAGAGCATGCATTGCACTGGCGGTCTGAAGCATTGTGTCTGATTTCCAGCAGACAAACTGACCTCTGGGGATTTATTGACAGCAAACTCCACAGAGGCAGACACAGAGCTGGGAGCATGGAGAGGCAGCCAGAGAGGGGCGGAGGGTGTTGGGGAAGGTTCGTAAGGGAGGGAGGGAGGGAGGAAGAGGAGGGGGCACAGACGGAGAGACAGACAGATGGAAGAAAAGACGGGCGAGAGAGTTTCAACGTGATGAAACAGGAAACAGGTAGAGGCACACAGAGAAAGAGATCGATACGAGGAGGGAAAATACACACCCCGAATTTAGTTTAATTCAAAAATTAGTCTTTTGGTGGAGCGTTAGGAAGTGAAAGAAAATGGCTGCCTCCTACAAGGATCTAATTAATTTTGAAGGATCATCAGCCCCTTTAGTCCAAGGCAGGGTACAGGAGGGAGGGAGGGAGACAGACCCCTGGGCTGATTAGAATTCACTGCAGGTAGGCGCTGGCTGCTGCTCACCCACTGTGTCACGGCTAAAATGGAATCACTGTTGTGAGTGGCAGTCTGGGCAACTGAAGCCTGCTTCCCTTGGCCTGCTCCTTTGTTGCCAGCATTCACCTCACTTTACCCCTTAGGCAGGTGGATTTACATGTCTGGATGGGCGAGGGAAGCCAGAGAGGGAACATACATGTTTGCATTATCTAACGGCAGCCACGAAAAAAAAAAGGCCCATGGCATCAGAATACGGTTACATCTCAAGCTAACCACTGCTGGAAAATATAAAAGGTCAAATATTTGCCAACGTTATGGATTCAAGCATTTTGGCTCATGTGTGTGTGCAGTTCTTTAAAGAGGAGGCCTTACCTGATATCTTTTGTGGGTTTTCACTTTGACAAAGTAAATTTTTAATTATTTCAGTGACAGCGGTTAGGTTAAGGAAAGTGTTGCACCTACAAAAGGGTTCATGGTTTGGTTTAGATATAGTTCTTCAGTTAATTATTAGAACAATTAGCTAATGTTTATGTAAAAGGGCTGAAGGTTACATTTACCTTTACAGCTAGGGTTAGACGGCAGATTAATTTTAGATTTAGGGGTTAAGGATTTCACTGCAAAATGTATTTTCTGTCCTGACGGAAGAACTAACCCGTGAGTGTGTGTGTGAGTGTGTGTGTGTGTGTGTGTGAGTGTGTGTGTGAGTGTGTGTGTGTGTGTGTGAGTGAGTGTGTGTGTGTTTGAGTGCCAAAGAATGATCCGTCTCAGTATCGAGTGATCACCGTGCTAAACACGCTATTACTTGTCTATATCTAATCATCATATTTGACAAGGACATTTCAAGAAAAACAGGCACACACACTCAAATTGGGGCCTGTGGACACAGCAGTCTATGAACACAGCTATTTCAGTTTTTACACTTCAACCCCTCAACTCTGGTTTCCTCCCAGATATTCTGTTTCTCCGTACTAAAGTACGGATAAAAATCTTTATCATTTTGGAGGTCTGTTACCTTGTTACACCTCTGTGGGAAAAACACAGAGGTCACTTGCTTAAAATCACATGCTTTTCATCAGTAGATTTCACCTCAGTGTCTCTAAGCGGGAAGTGTGTTCTTGGAAAGTACTCTGAATTTTTTAAAGAATAATATGTTGTCAACATTAATGTGGAGGTCTGGTTAATCCCTGCCCTCGTTCTGTTAATTCAGAAACACACTGTTGATTTTTTTTACCCAAAAATATTTAAGAGTGTCAGATCACACTTTTAGCTACGATCCAAACTCCAATGAATGATAAATATCCATATCCCAACACACAGAGTAATTTCGACATACTTGGAAAGCTTTGTGGTCGTAATATTGGACGGCACTTTAACCAGTGTGGGACAAATAAGTGGTGAATTGTAAGGGCATTTTTCATTGGTTGAATGCATTTTATTTTTTTTTAGCTTACCTGAACCTAAATGATACCTTCATCATCATTTTGTTTCTACTTTTGAGGTCAAACCTTTGCATATTATTAGCTTTACCAAACCAGATCATCACATGCTTAATGTTGTTGAATGCCTGTCTTGTGTTTTTCAATGAGTGCCTTTGTGTGTTTAATATGTGACTTTTTTTCTATTATTACAACTTCTAATGTCTGCTCTACGTATGTATTAAACATTGTCTTGTTTAATTTTTGGATTTGAAAATAACAGATACGTACACATACACACACACGCACACACACACACTGGTGAGTAGGACTGAGACCTTTTCTGAAATATTTAATCTGGGTAAATTTATCATTCTTTCCTTGTAAGGGTGTGGTTTTGTTGCCCTGCGGCTCAGATAACTGCTGAGAGAAGAACTGGCTTTAATAACAATATCTTTTTCAAACGTAATTTGTAATTGGTGGCCATGTGCACACAGGAACCTCCATTCGTCTTGCTTTGAAAACTCTTCACACATCTGTTGCAGCGTGTCAGTGGAAGATATTTGTGTTACTTAGGCTCCCGGTTCATTAAGGGAGTGGCAATATCGACGAGGCAGTATGTGGCATTAAGATTTGTCTTTGTCTTTTCTCTCCCCCTCCAAACACTGTGGCAGAGCAACACATGATTTGGACAGAGAGGACTGACAGCCTTGCCTAGCGCCCGGCCTCTGATCAGCCATCTCCACCAGCAAACTGAAGCTCGACCCGCACTTCATCACCAGCCACACAAGCATCTTCGGAACAAACGTCATCTAACTGTAAGTACTGGAATGCTTCAGCTTTTATTTTTTCTCCTTTACATGTAAGTTAGAAAAAACTTAGCTAGAAACAAGTATTAATACTTCGTACTAACACTATAACACTGCTTCTGCTGTACATTTAAGCTAAATTCTACTTCATTTGGATAAACACATCTGTTACTATCAAATAGGGTTTTATTGTTAGTACCGGTGTTCAATTCATTTCTATTTAGTGTATAACTGCATTCCAAATTATAACGCATTTCTCCACATGTAGAAGTTTTTATTCCATTTGTACAGTGGTTAAGTTGTGTTGACTCTTGACATCTCATCACAAATATGTTTTCATAAGTATATTTGTTCATTGACAGACATAGTGTAAACGAAATATCTTTAACGTTTTCAACATGGATTTGTACAGTTCCCGAGATCAAAATGAGCACATTTATCTTGGTTTCGACAAGCGGGCTGTGTTTAATAATCAGTCAAATAAGGTCAACCGCTTTAATTAAATTACAGTCAAGCATGTTTATATGCAAAAGAAATTAATTTTACAGCAATTATGGAACCCCACAATTTGCATAATTCCTACACTTACTACCTCTCTAATTTAGATTTAGATTTTCATTTGTTTTCTCATCTAACTGGAAGGAAAAGCATCTTAAGTTATCTTACCCACTGATCAGCCGGGTCACATCTAGTGTATTCCTAGGATAGTTAGGAAGCGCCATCACAGCGAACACATGGCTAACAAAAGAGGCCTGTTGTCATCTAAGCCCAGTGCACCACCTAATGGTGGTTGGAGGAATTTCAGGAATACACATAGAGAGAGAGAAACTTGTAATAATTAAATGGGAACCATCTTAATTTGTCTTTTGCCTTTTTTAAACCACGATTAAAAAGACGAGTTAAGCTCAGATGTTGAAATTATTTGATTCTCATCCTAAAATTATTGAGTAGGCTAGACTGAGGGAAAAAATAATAGAATTACAACATCTGTATTCTTGTTTTAATTCCTTATCATATATTTAATTGATTGTAGTACTGTGACATGGTTGTGTTTTCTAACATACAGCCACAAATGCAAGAGAACTTCTTTTTGTGTTGCATTTGACCGTCACTATTCTGTTACATAGTGTAAATGTAATGATTTAATCAAGTTTTATTACTCCTAATATATCAGTATTACTGTAAACCAACAATGTAAATATAATGTTGTTGTATGTGGAAAAAAAGGTTGTTTTTTTGTAAAATTCTTCATTCTAGGGATACAGGTGTGTTTAATCCAATTGAATAATGTTTGCGTGTCAGAGTTTTTAATCCAGGTGTGTTGCTGTCTGCAGGTGACATCAGTTGCAAGGGGATGACCGAGCGCATTCATAACATCAATCTCCACAACTTCAGCAATTCTGTACTTGAGACCCTCAATGAGCAGCGCAACCGTGGGCACTTCTGTGACGTGACTGTTCGGATCCATGGAAGTATGCTGCGAGCTCACCGGTGCGTGCTGGCTGCTGGAAGCCCCTTCTTTCAGGACAAGCTGCTCTTGGGCTACAGCGACATTGAGATCCCTTCTGTGGTCTCAGTGCAGTCCATCCAAAAGCTGATTGACTTTATGTACAGTGGGATTCTGCGGGTATCTCAGTCAGAGGCCCTGCAGATCCTTACTGCTGCCAGCATCCTACAGATCAAGACCGTCATAGATGAGTGTACCCGCATCGTGTCCCACAATGTGGGCCTGGTTGGGCCGGGGGGGTTCCCTCTTATACCAGGAGACTCTGGTCAGGAAACACCCCGTGGCACGCCGGAGTCTGGCACCTCTGGGCCCAGCAGCGACGCAGAGTCAGGTTATATGCAAGCAACATCACAAAGCATGGACCGTGCATACACATCACTGTACTCCTACACTGGCCTCACTCTGCAGAACGGCACCCGCGAGCGCCCCCTGTACATTAACCCTTTGTCGACAAATTACGATCCGACTCTCAGCACTCAGAAAGACCAGCAATCTCAAGATCCGCCCTGGATGAACCGCATCCAGGAGAGATCTCAGCAGGTCGACCGCTTCATCTCCACAGCAGAGTCCACCCACTGCCGCAAGCAGCCCCGACCGGTACGCATACAAACAGGAGGGGTGCACATAAAGCAGGAGGCCGACAATGATGGGTACAGCTGCTACGATACTTTGGTGGACTGCCAAGACGACACTGACCATACTGAGGGTGTGGAGAGTGAATCCAAGGTTGAAAGTTTTGACTCAGGGGTGAGCTCCTCCATCAGTACTGAGCCAGATGCTATGGAGCAGAATCCATACCTGACGAGCTTTAGCCGAGACGGGGGCGGGGACGGCCATCATGGTGAAGGAGGTCATCTGCATATAGAGGTCAATGACTCGTCCCCTGAGCAAATGCAAGACACAGAGGACGGGGACACATCCCACAGCACTAGTGACAGTAGCATGATGCAGTCCCTGCCAAACTCAGTCATGTCCCTGTCAAGTGCCCCGCACTACTTGCGCCAGGCAGAATCACTCACCAGCAATCTGAGGATGCCGATCACCGTGACCAGCAATTCCCACATGATGGGCACTGCTGGAAACACCTTCCTGCCCACACTCTTTCCCACACAGCCGGTTAGAGACAGCAAGCCTTTCCTCTACCTTCCCGGCCAGCAGCAACCCCAGTTTGTGTCCGTGCCGCCCCCTTCAATGACATCATTCCCAAACTCCATGTCGGTACAGCAAGCGGCAAATCAGCAACAGGTTGTAGGAGGAATTGGTCCGGGGGAAAAAAAGCCCTATGAATGCACTCTCTGCAGTAAAACCTTTACTGCTAAACAGAACTACGTCAAACACATGTTTGTCCATACTGGTAAGTCCAAATGTCTTATTTGTAGTAAAGATTTTTTTATTTTTTTTTTATGCTAGTCAGCTACGTCCAATTATTGTATTGTCCATAGTTAATGTAGGTAGTAGTTGCAGAAATACTACAGACATATTTTTTGTTTAGTGGATGACAGAATCAGAGGTTTATTTGATCTGTGACATGAAAACGTTTGAATGATGTGAATACTCATAACATGTTAAAGGTGTATTCATCTTAATACAAAAAGATAATAGACAAAAGGCTATTTATTTTTACTACTGCTGTTATTGCAATGACGGCATAACTGTAGCAATAGAGTGTCCTTTAAACATAATACATACTATGTGTGTACCCAGGGTTGTATTGTGTTCACACTGAGAAAGTGAAACAATTAATACGAACTGTAAAACACTGCCAATTAGAACATGGTATTAGTACGTTAGCTGTCTTTTTATCCTGGAAAAGTATAAAAACAGTTAACTAGTGTCTTTGTTATCATTTGTGTCTGACTGATAGTGCCAGTAGATTGCTCATGCAGCACATCATTACACTGTGCACTGCTTTTCCTCTAGCACTGACAGCCTTATCAATCATAAACTGTAGAAATCATCATCATCCTCATCACAGATAGAAAGAATTATATATCATATAATTAGAAGATCTCATAAAAATTGCCTGCTCAAATAGCCATTATTATTCATTAGAATCCATTGCTGTCCCCTGCGACGACTATTTTAAACCAAATTCCCCAGTTTTCTCACACAATTGTGCGGAACAGAGGAAAGTCACTGTTGATCAATTTCGTGAGACGTCTCATGGCAATCAATGATGGATTACCTTTACTCAGTCTTATATTCAAAAACAAACTGGGCGTCAGAATGATTCAGCATAATATTGAATTTGCTCTCCCGAGCTTACATGGAATATTAAATACAACATAAATAGTTTTTATTTCAGTAGAAAAAAAAGAACACATTTATAAAGTAAAAGTATAAATGATTGGCTTCCTTAAATTAAAACAGGTAGCTACATTAATTCACTCAGCGCAAACAGCAAACTTGCATGATACGATTTGCGTATTTACAGTTATGTCTCTTCTTCTACCTGTTAGTTTACCTAATTATTCAAACGTACTTTTTTTACAGCCAAGAGTCACAGTTATATACACTGAGCTTATGTCTGAACAAACACAGAAATACCAAATAGATGCATGAATTGTTTGTTTTGTGATCGTAAGGGAATTAACAATATTGTGTTTTTTTCAAATTCTGTGTCTATAAAGTAATTACAGCAATTTTGTACTTTTCATAAAATATCAATATCAATGTGTACATGTTGCCATAACTGCATCAGAGCTACATTATAGGAACTACCGTATTTTCTCACAAATCTGTAGCATACAGCACATAGTGGAACCAGCATCATAACAATGTAATACAAAATAATTCTAGCCTGAGGTATGTTCCTGTACTGGAAAAGTAACCCTGGTGGCTTTAGGCGTCAATTGTCACTGCACAAACTCTTCCATATTTTGTAAACCTAATCCTCAAAATGTGTCTCTTCTTTTTTCCCCTAAATGCTTTTGTCTTGCATGTACATCCAGGTGAGAAGCCTCATCAGTGCAGCATCTGCTGGCGCTCGTTCTCCCTGAAGGATTACTTAATCAAACACATGGTGACACACACAGGGGTGCGGGCCTACCAGTGCAGCATCTGCAACAAGCGTTTCACCCAGAAGAGCTCTCTCAATGTCCACATGCGGCTGCACCGTGGAGAGAAGTCCTATGAGTGCTACATCTGCAAGAAGAAGTTCTCACACAAGACCCTGCTGGAGAGGCACATGGCCCTGCACAGCACAGGCAGCGCCATCACAGGGCTGTCGGTGAGCGCAGGTACCCCGGGCCCAGTCTCCATTCCGATGCCTATGGCTATCCCTGAGCCTGGAGCTGGAGTGGTGGCCCTCGCCATGCCACTGAGCGTAGTTGCTGGAGTAGGGGCTGGGGTTGGAACAGGAGTGGGTGTAGCTACAGAAGCGAGCTGCCAAGAAGGGACCACCTACGTGTGCTCCGTCTGCCCTGCCAAGTTCGAGCAAATGGAGCACTTCAATGACCACATGCGAATGCATGTCTCCGATGGATAAGTACTAATAGATAAACTTCTTTCAAAAAGAATGACAAATAAAATGGCACTAGATTTTCCTTTTCTTATTTTGAGGTATGAAGAGTAATGAGTATAGACACTGGCACATTAAGTTTCCCAAAAAAAAAATCTTTTTTTTTTTTTTTTTTTCTGTTATTCTAAAAGAAAAAAAAGATGGTGGCCTTAAGGCTTAGTAGTTTGATATTGATCTACTGGATGGATCCTAACTACAGGCCTCTAAATGTATGCTTTCCTAAAATACTGATTTATGTGTTGAACACTACCGAAAGGCCTACGAAAGAAACACATACACACAAACACACCTTTAGTGTAGATATGTCTGAATGAGTATACATGTTTGAGCGCTTGTGTATTTGCATGTGTCTGTCTGTTTGTCCCAGTGTGCGTGTGTGTGTGTGCGTGTGTGCGTGTGTGTGCGTGCGCGTGTCTGTGTGTGTGTGTGTGTGTGTGTGTGTGTGTGTGTGTGTGTGTACATTGCCATGAAACATAAATCATGGCAGTTGTGAACCCATACTGACCAGTTTGGAACTATAGATGTCCAAGCTTACTGTGGTATAATTTACAACAACAATAACAAAAAAAAATCATCTGGGGTCGGGCTACATATTCCCTCTAAAAATACTGATGGTCACAAGATTGCCTTCTTATGTAAAATAAAAAAAGGAGAATAGTTAATTTGACACTGGGTTTTATTTATTCCTATGGTATTAAGGGATTATAATGCAGCTGTTGTCAAGGTACCAATTTCAATCATTTTACTGAAATGTAACTCCCTGTCAGTGGTGACAGGGACAAATATTTCTCATA
>CALSBV010010655.1:577502-621371 GCA_943590825.1 Bovichtus diacanthus
TGCATACACTGCCACTAATATCCTAAAAGACTGTTAAGGCTAGTAGACCTCTTCCATTTCAAAACATGAGAAAAAAAGAAAGATTCTTTTGCTGATGGTTTTTGTTAGCCTTTCACATTCACAGTTATGGCAGGCTGGCATATGCGACTAAACTCTCTCCTTCATAATTGCTGCTCTTCAACTTGCACCTAACTGTTATGGGATGTAGATTAAAATTGTCACTCTAACTATTGTTGATGAGTAGCCTACATGGTTGTAATTTGATAATCTTATTATAATACTCGGGGGGGGGGTTAAGCTTATTGTTGATTGGAACAGTTTTAAAGAGGGAGGGATTTAATTTGAATCAATCGGCAATAAATGCCATCCTGATCCTGGAACCCCTGTACAACCTGTTCATTACTATTGCAAAGCTATTTCAGCAAGTGGGAGCTAAACGCATTACTCTTTATGCATTGGCTTTCCCTTAAGGCAGAAATGGCACGCAACGTTTTGAAAGGAAAAACAAGTAGCTCCATTGAAATCTCACTGTTTCGTGATATACCACAAGTTGCAGATGGACTTTCTACACAATAGTATACATTCCTGATTTTTCTAAAACCTAGACACAGCATGTACAGAATAGATTTGGAAGCTAGTGTGCGCAAGTTGTCATCCATGCATCACATCACGTAAGGCTCATTTCTGATATTTGAATTGTTTTGTATTGCTTTTTATTCGATATAGGACACACACACACACATGCAACTGCCTGCAACTGCAATCTGAAGGATTTGCTCATTTATGTGAGCAAACACTTTCGTAGTTGTATTGTTAAAAGATTACCTAACTGCATACAGCGGTCTTAAAAAGACTGCTGTTGATTTAAAAAACAAAAAAAACAAAGTGCTACTTTGCACATTTTCTTAAAATGCCTGTGCTTACTATTTAATCATTTTCCTTAAATGAACTTCTATGATTTTCTTTTATTCAATTTCAAAGAAAAAAAACATTTTTTTAAATCTTGATAAGTGGACTGCATTATTTTCTTGCATATATGTTGCACTGCTTAAACCAATAAGTGCACTACTGTTAACAGAGATATTATAGTTTTAGAAAAGAGGATTTTTTTTTTTTTAATCTAACATTTGGTTGTAGAGTTCACATGTAATAGAATAGCTTTGTTTCAATTTATTCATTAAGTAGTTCAGCGGTTCTTGGCTTTTGTTATCGCTTGCACTTACCTACAGTATATCCTCGTGCCGTGTTAATGCAAGCATTAATTTTTATTTAAATATGTACCATTACGTGTGCTCATCTATGTTTTAACCTTTGAATTCATTCTTTTTATGGAGTCAGCTCCCTATAACAGTTAATCAATCGCATTTCTTTAGAAACAGACAGAATTTTCCTATGAGAACATCCAAGCCAAACAACATTAACAGTGAAACAGTTTTAATAAACACAACTCCCGTCCAATTCTGTTGGCGGAGGTAATAATAATAGCTATTATTATATTATTAATAATAATAATACATTTATAATGTGTGTGTGTGTAACATAAATGATATGTGTGTCCTAGAACAATTTTCTGTGGGTGTGGGGGGTGATGGAATGCAGCTTCTTTGATATCTGTCTGTCAGTTGTACACAGTTGTGTCCTTTCCTTAGTGTTTGTATGTCTGTGAGTGTCTGTGCGGTATATAGCCTAATCAAACTGTTAATAAGTGGAATATCTGAACTGTAGGGCTTCCTTTGCAATATGCAGCGCAGGTACTATGAGAAGCAGCTCTCCAAACCTTTTGGGCGAATACGGCACCTGTAACGTCTGTTCCGAGATTTGACGAAAGCTGAGGTCAAGTACTCTTGTACTTCATTGTACCCGTTTGGAGAAGTGATATCCAACATTTTGAAATTTCATATAATTGCTACTAGATTTCTGATCCCTGTGGAAGTGAAGTCAAGCGATGAGACCTGGAGAGATTCTGTAGTCTGGTTTCTCCTCAGCTAAAAAAAAAAAAAAAGAAAAAAAGAAACGGCCACACGTGAGGAATATAGTGAAAAAGCATGAGGTTAGTTCTCAGTAAAAGTAGCACATTATTTAACATTTGATTGGGCCTGTCTCCTATGGTGTGCATATAAGCCTAAATTGTATGGTTCCTGTTTGTAGCTGTTGTTGCCAGGATGGCAATATTGCTGCATGCTAGTGCTATATTTGTCTCTACACAGCACGTGGAGGGTAATCTCATGCCTTAACAGACAATGCACTAAATAGAATATGTAAGCAACTGCCGAGATCTCTTTCCAACAGTACTGCCACATTTATGGCACACAGCTCATGATGTTGGTGTTTGTTGTCTGTTCAGTATACCAAGTTAAACACTGCCAAACTAGCATCATCACTTCTTTGAAAGCAAAGGCAGAGACATGAATTGTTTCAATAATATGTAATGTATGTATTCAGTAATCTAGCATTCCTTCATGGCACCTAAATTTTACATATTTTGTGTAAACACATATATCAAATGCACTATTGACTGTAGCTAGATGAGTACAACCAGCTTTGTGGTATCATTGGTCTAAATAGTAGGTTAAGTAGCTTGATGTTGGTTTTTGAAATATTTGATTTCAGAATTACACTATCAATTGTTTCTCTATCTTTTTTCTTTTTGTTTTGGAATAACAAAAGTAGCCGATCTCAACGTTATCCGGATGAGGGCTAATAACTCGTCCCACCGTCAGTAGACTTGTTGTATCATAAGGTGTTTGATGGCAGACCAGGCTAGGAAGGGGAAGAACCTTCTCTCCAGTGTGTCATAACGTGCTATAGCATACCCAGGCTCCCCCCCCCTCCCCTGTTGCATTAGCATCACAGGCTCTTCACTGTCCATAGTTATATATTCCTTATACTGCTTCAGCTACTTGTGGTGGTGCTTAATTCTCTTTTCTCAGTGTTGCGAAAAAGTTGGTTGAAAATTGTTGAAAAGTTGCAACATTAATCCAGAAAATAAGTCCTTATCTCAATCGTGCTTCTTCTAGTTGTTAGTTTTACAGAAAAAAAAAGTCTAGACTTTATGTTTGCAAAGTGTTCGCATATTTTCCAGAACAAAACATATTGAAAAGTAGATAATAGCCTTGAGCCTGCAGCTGTTTGTATTGTGTTTCAAATATATTACTGTTCATGTTTTGTTTATCTAGTGTAGAGACACAGGGTCTACAGTACATTGTTGTCCTTCTTGCAGTATGTTTAATTCATCGTTATACTTCTTTATTTCAGACTTCCTCCTGCTTTTTTTTTAATGGTGATCATAGTGGTGTTGTTTATACATACATAGCTTCACGCAACTGGATAAAGGATAGTCAGTTGTTGAGTCATATTTCACAGTGTACTATATATGCTTATATGCTTTGCATTGAGATGAAAACAAGGAAATGGAAGATAGTAATGGTGAGAGTCATGTTGAGTAAGGAACAGGTTCATTTTATTCTGATAAGCATGTGTCTGTCTTCCTGTTTGTCTTTCAGTCTGTCTCCACACATTTTTAAGTCAGATCTTTTTTTTTTTTTTTTAAAGCTTGACTAAAGTCAAAAAGAGAAGAATACAGAAAATCACATGAAAACATTCAGATAATACTTAACTGCATTTTTCTTTTTGGGCCTTCTACATTACACAAGAGTGAAATAGATAACTTCTTACAAATATACTATATATATTTAAGTATCACCATCTCCACACAGATGGAGAATACACTTTCAGATAGTTTGATAAAGACATAATTGCAGCTAGAGTATACAGTACCTTGTGGGATATAGGGAATATGCCTATCAAGTGCCTATCAGTACATACAGCAACTATACAGAATATTCATAGTTTTTCTCTCCTACATTGCACAGATACAGTATATACACAATGGTCTATTAAAAAAATACTATTTATACTATTACTGCTAAGACCCAGTGGTTGTGAGTACATCCTAAGAGAACCCTTTAAATACCTGAAATGTTCTATTCATATACAGTAAAAGCTACATCTGCAAGTTTTATTTTTATCTTACATCTATACAGTTTGGAGGATTCAAAGATATAAAATGCAATCGATTTTTTTAATGAAATATACAAATAGGTTGAGTAGGTTCAGATGTTTCCTGAAACATATTTTTATGTAATCTAAAATGTAAAGATCTTTTTTTTTTTTTTTTTTTTTTTCACGTTGCTCTCTCTCATTGCTGTTTGGCATTTTACACATGCCATTTTTAGTTTCAGTTTTTGCCATTTGCAAACAAGCCATATACTGTACTGTATGTTTGTGGGGAAAGGGCAGTGGCACTTTGTGAACAGCAGAGGGAGCCACACGTCAACTGGAAGAGGTGACGTTAACACTGCCTGCCACAATGAACAAAAATCAAATATTTGGATATTTTAAATTTTGTTGTTGGTAAATGTTGCCATTATTTAGATTATAATAACATCTATAAGCATGGCAGTAGTTACCTCCACTGGGATTTACTGTAAATGAATAAAACACGTTTTGCAGGCTGCAGGAACTGGCGCCTGCTATAATAGTTATTTTCAAAGTACACTTTGTGTCCTTTGACCTTAATGACAGTCTCTTCCACATGCAAGCCAATGCCCAATTTCCCCACAATGACCATTAAAGTGTTATCTTATCTGACAGCCTTGTTGTTTACGTGCAGCTGGAAATTGTAAAGGGCAAGCAACGAGCAACGTGGAAAAAAAAAAGAAACATTTTAGGTATTTATAAATGCTACAGTACTTGGAGGGAAAATGAGATTACAAATTGAAAGTTTTGGCAACAGAGAACACACACTGCATTAACATGTCTTTAAGTGATTGCTTTAACAATATGAAAACAAAATTAAAAGAAAATATAGTAGAGTAAAAAGCGTAAATCAAGATTCAGGACTGAGTGGCTGGGAGATAAAAGGTTTTGGGATGGCTTATTATTTTGTCCCCTGTGGACTAATTACCACAGTTTTCTCTGTAACCTTCTCCAGCCTAGTTACTGTGCCAAATTTAGTAGAAAAAAATTCACTTTTTAAATTGTACCGTGATTGTTAAATTAGATGAGAGAACCAAGGTGAGGATAGAATGAACAAATAAAAATATTTTTAAATGAGAAATGTCTGCAAAACCTATAACAAAATATATTACAATCATACCAACAGCAAGTGATTGCCTTTATTTTGAATCTTTAAATCCTCCATAATACATCCTTTTCAAGTAAATAGGAGAAAACAGCTATGATTAACAAATACATTTTGAAGGCTTAGTTTCATAGACATTTAAATAAAAAAATGAAGCATTATAGGCAATGTAAACTAGTCCCTGTCATCCAACCGTCACACTATGACACACACAAACAGCATCTGCTCAGATTTTACTGTCAAACATCCAGATTCTGTTTTGATTTTGAGCTTTACACACATACAGTGAAGCAGCTGTTCAGATTTTTAAATACGACACAGCTAAACTAAGCTATAACAACATCCACATTATATTCTCTATGACGCTTTCTCCGAACATGCAGTTAATACACTATCCTGATGAGGTTTTTAATAAATATCATCATCAGGTCACTATCATCCATCAGTCCAAATGAAGCATGCAGTCCTGTCTACACAGTTTTATTTTCCTGTAGGGGTGTACTTTGTTTTTGATGGAGCGCAAGTTATATTTTGAGTGTCCCTCGATAGCAGGTTTTCCGTATCTCTTTTCTTTTTTAAATCACAATAATGAGGAGACTTAGGCGTGATTTAGCCTCTGAAGACTAAACATTGAGCCTCTTTGTGTTCTCACTCTCTGTAGTTTCTTTTTTTTTTTGGCTTAGTCCAGCTCGACGAGACGATTGGTTTTAAAGAGTGTTAACTAAAAACATGCATTCCTGTTCAAGTCCAGAACATTCCAACTCCTAGTCTGGCATTCATTTACCACACTTAACTAACCTAACATTAAGGAGGATTTCCAGCACTTAATGGTTTTACGCATCTGTTGGATATTTGGTCATGTAGTAGCAAACATTGCCCATTACATTAAAGTTTAGAAAAATGTACATTTCCCTCAAGTTTTTTAATCTCATCTCGCTGGTAATTTAAAAAAATGTACCACGAACCATAAGCTTTGAGCACAGCCTATGCTTGTGTGGGCCGGTTGTATAGACAACATGCACTATGCTCTCACTCTGTTTCTCTATGTAGGTCTCTTTCATAGTGCAGACACGTAAAATACAAAAAAAACAAAAAAAAAAACAGCAAAAAGGTGTTGGTCACTGTCTCAGCCAGCACGTAGTCTGTCATAATGGACTCGCAGACTTAGATTTAAAACTTTTAGCACTGTAATGTACCTAAAGGAGGCCGGTGGTGGTCACCTGTAAAGCGGGGCCATGCTAATCATTAGAAGTCAAATAAAAAAAAAAAAAACTGTACTAGACAATGTTTGTTTTCATAAACCAAAGAAGGGTTAAGATAATTTAAGTTGTATGGAGAAAACAACATTTATTTTCTATGTGTGTGGGGTTCCTATACGATTGGGTTAGATTGCTACAGTTGTTTTTCTCTTTGTTTTTCTTCTTATTGCCGGGTGCTTGTGAAAATGCATCTATGTTTTTGTCACTTGATCAGTTGTTTATAGTTTTGTGGTTGTGTTCATTTGCCTATTGTAGACCAAAATAGTTTTTTTTTTTTTTTTTTTTTATAAGAAATGCAACAAAACATAAAAATGAATCTGACACAGTAGCTGTGATGTAAACCATTGCATGTTAAAACATGTAATAAGATTGTAAATGTTGCATCGTTCCTGTGACAAAACACAATAATCATGGGTTATGTCTTCGATACACACATTTAGCAAATCATTGTAGACCTGTTCACCTTCACATTGGATTATATCTAAATAGTTTTGTGATAGCAGTTTTCTTTACATATTGGCACTGTCTAATATTTCCAGGCTGTCCCTAAAAAACTAATCTGACATTGTGACTTTGAGTACATTTAGCCATTTATACTTGAGATGGACCAAGATGTTAAGTTTGCACATATTTGTAGGTTGTTTATTAAGCCAAAAAAAAAAAAGGAAAGATGATACTTTCAGTCTGAGCAATTCAAGTCAAATCTAGCTGAAGTGTTCATGATCTCTAAGCAAATATTACAGTCTTTCATGTTCACTGAAAAAAAAAAGCATCAGAGCCAGCCATCACCACATGATGAAAATAAATTAAAAACCAAACTGTAACACAAATTTAAATATCACACCGTGGTCCAAATATTTATGAAAGTGATTACATATATTTTTGTAATAACAACACATCATCTGCGAGCGGAATGTAAATCATTTGGCTAAATTTGACGATATTTTATTACTGTAACGGTCTAATTCAAGGTGAATCTGCTGTATATTTTTCATCCTGTGTGTTCAAAATAGGAAATTGAATTACTGTAATTCGGGCGATGTTTTGTACCCGGGCCGATGTCAGAATTTCTCACATATTGGCATTACAAAACAAAAATGACATGTGCCCTAATAAAAAGCAGCTTAGGTTTTTTTTCTTTTCATCTGGCTTTCAGGCTTTTTGCTGCCATATCTTGTATGTAGATGCTTTTTTGTAAACATGCACTTGAGTTGAACTATGAGATGTGCTTATAAATATGTGTATATTTTGTTAGGCTTTCTTTTGCCTACGTTAGCTTGATATTTTTATTATTTCCCTAAAAAATACTTCTCCTATATAGTTATGAACTTGGCAGAAGTGGAGCTGTTGTAGTAAAGGTAGTTAACATCACATCTAAGCAACCCTGAAATATATGCTGCAGTAATGTGTTTTCAGTTTGTTTTTGATAATTTATGCTCCAAGTTGGTTTGTATTTTATTATTATTGTTATGAAACAAGCTTGTTTGAAATGTATTGACTGCTGTTTTGAAAGAGGGGATAAAGTTTGTTTGTTTTTTAATGTATGTGCAAGGACGTTTTTATAATATGATTTGTCAAACACTGGACTGGAGTGAGTTTTCCAACATTTCCAAGTTGAGAGATGTATTTGACAGACATAACTGCACAGACAACACCCGTTAGCACAGACGCGAGCTGACAGACAAGCACATCCTCCCAGCTGTACAGGGGAGGGTGACAAACTAACATGGCCGCCATCCTCCCGTTCAAAATAGGAGTCATTTAGATGTAAGAAGCTATGACATTTCCTTTGTGCTGATTAATTGCATTCATTGGGTGATGGGTTATATATAATAGGAAATATTTATTAGGGTTTTCCTTCCAAATTGCTGCACGGCATCCACCGGTGACATGTTTGTTTTTTTCTTTTCTGAATAGGAAGGAGTGCACTCTTAAATATTCAGAAAAACTGTAAAGGGATACCACTTGACAGCTATCCAAAATCAGAATCACCTGGTATGGCAGAGCAGATATGACAGTTGAGTCTCATTAACCCTAACCACCACTTCTCAAACCAGAAAAGAGATTTGCACTAGACTTATTTTGGTCTTCTTCTATCAAAAGCAATATAATTCACTCAACACATTTTTTTTAACCATAGTTGTCGCCCATGCTGAGTAAATGCTGATATTTGACACGTTTTGATTTGTTTTTGTATTCAATGGTACAGAAATCGGTCGCTTCAAAAGGAAAAAAAAAAAAAAATGCACATCCACATATTGTTGTTCGTAGCAGGGTTTTCTTTTTTACCTGGCAGTACCCTGAATATTAGTGTCCAGATTTGAAGGGGCATTAAAACTGTTGTTTCCTCCTGTAATTGTTTTGGACAAATCAAGCAGCTCTGAAAGTGAGAGACTGGGATGTATGAGGGAAGGAATGATTTCCCACGAGTCAAATGTCGATTGTCTTCATCACACAGCCGACGACACATTTGAAGATAAACACAAATACCAAAAGTTAAACCCAGCTGCCCACTGTCGTGCACGCCTTTCCCATAAAAAAACACTCGTCTTCTCTGCATATTTGGTCACTTTGAGTGCTTTTTTTATGGGATGTTACAAAAACAATGCTTTAAAGTGAAATAATAATACTCATTAGACGGAAATAACATTCCAAAATGCACCTTTTTGTTGTACAAACACAGCATCATTGGCTACGTATGTAGAGAATCTGTGTCCACCAAAATGTATCATACTTCATCCTTTTTCAACGAGGTCATTCACAACAGCAGTAATTACTGACCGTGACGTCATTATTTTGTTGATGGATAAGTGTAAATTTTTGAATAATTCACAAACAGCAAAACTTCACCATTTTATCTGGATGTAGTAGCTTTCCTGTTTTCACCGCTTTGTGGTGTTGTTGAAAGATGTTGCGGTTTGTCTAAATATGTTGCGTGTTAGAGGAAGCATAAGTATGTGCCTTCTTGTAATCTCCTTGGTGAGCTTGTTATTATTGAGAAGCTGAAGCCAGCCAATTGTGTTTGCACTAAAACCAAATTGCTTTTGTGATGTAGACTATTTAAGCAAGCTTGTTGCGTCACTTTAACCGTACAGTATGCATGAGGGTGAAATTGGTAAGTCTAGGGCTAGAGCTCTCATCTGTTGACCTGTAAACCAGTGCAGCTTAGAGGATCTTGTGAATATATCTTGGCTTAGTTTCGCATTCAGTTTTTAAATTCCATCTCCTTACTCATCAAGTTTGTCACACTTTCAACAGTTAAAAAAAATAAAATTAAAATAAAAATAGGAAAAAAAAAAAAAAAAAGCAAATAACACATACCATGAATACAATACAGCTTTTACTTTCACATGCCACAGTTAGAGAGTTACACAACTGCAGTAGAGATATTAATTTCTCTGAATCCATGGGAATGCATGAGTAAACGGGGTCGCCTCAAGACTATTGGTCAAATTAATTTAGGTTGTTTTTGAAAACTTGTATTTATTACATATTTTGTCGACATCTAAGAAAGGCCTACATGCTTTGAGTCTTACAAATGCACCTTATTCATGTCAGTCCATGTGGGGAAAAAAAGGCTGGCAATGTAATATCTCTGATTTAGCACCTTACTACACAGCATGTTTTCACTTTATGCCAGTTTAGCTATTCTTCCATATGTATGATTTCAAAAATAAATCTCATATTTTGTGAAATTGTTTCATGGGATGTGCCAAAGTTTGGAGGCGATCTCCCAAGTGTTTATGCTTATCATTTTCTTTTCCTCCTCCTTCAGTTATAGCAATGGTATGTCAAAACTTTCCTATAACAGTGTGTGGAATCAATTTATCTCAGCAAACAGTATCATTACTTGCCATTTTACAATAAGCCCTGTATTTCACATATATTTACCAGTGATGTGTATTTGTTATTATAAAGAAAATAGCCGTAAAAGCTTCATTATGTTACATAATATTGTGACTTTTTTCGAAAAACTGTGAAGACTTATCTTGCATATACTTTATACAGAAGTATTAAGCCTTAATACAAAAGACTAAAAAAAGTGTGGAAGAATAAACTGATTGTTGCTAAGTAAGGATGATTTTTGTAAATGTTACCAGCACTTTTTTTGTAATTTTCACTCTCTGAGGTATTGTACAAGTTCAAGCTGTTTGTGAAGTTTGATTATGAAGGAATAAAAACTAGTACTTTCCTGTACTTCACAGAAAGTCTTGTTGCTGTTTTATTTTTCTGTTACTTTTCCTCATGACACAACCTTTCATCAATAAAAAGGTTAACGTTTGTGCAATAAGGCTCCCACGGGTGAGCTTTCACATGATGGCACTGCCAAAAACTACAAACTGAATCCATAAAACCACATAGATAGAATTGATTATAATCAAATAAATAAGATGCATTAGCTAAAATTAAGGCCATGGATAATATTAGCCTACTGGTGGGTTGATTCCAAATACAGTTGGAAGTGACAGGCTGGATGGTATCCCAGAATGCACTGCATGGGCAGAAGGCAGGAAACCACCTTGACAAGCTGCCAGTCCATTACAAGTCTAACAATGATTAAGAAACAATCACAGTTACACTTTACGTCCTGCCTACGGCCAATTCAAGAGTGCAGTCCACTTCAATCACAAGTGTTTGGACTGTGGGAGGAAATTGATGCAGCCAACGTGTAATCTCTGCACAGAAAAGATTTTCTAGGTACAGGAAGTCTGGGTGTGTCCTGCTGTGAGGCGTCTGCGTTAACCTCTTAGCTACCACTGCACAGCACTACACACAGTAAGTGTATTAGCCAATAAATGATTTCACACTGATTCACACTGATTGGCCTATTGCATCAGCCAGAGCGCAGTCAATATTAGCTTGTACTGATACTCGGGTTGAGAGTGTGTGCTGAAAGATTAACCAACCCCTGTATGTTTAACTGCACTGTTACCCCTGCAAATAAAAAATGATCACCAGCAAGGCAAAAAGTATCATGTGATTGAGAATCCATCAAAATCCTACAGTGTCGGCAAGTGATTAGCATAGTCAATTTTCAATAAATTAAATAGTTTGTGTAAATGTTACATTTATGGCTCCTTTTCTTAGGTCCTAATCTGGTAAAAACGTCACAGAACAAAAAATAGCAACAGGAAGCAGATAAATAAGATGAATTGTATTCTAATACTGGATTCAGGTTTGTTTAAAATATTGGTTCGAATGATTTATTTGGCGCAATAAATTATAAATGTTTATGAATTCAAAATGAGCTTGTCTGGGGAAAATGATGAAGTTTTACTTCCTGATTATTTGTTTTTCCGTGGCACATATAATTTTTCTTAGCTTTCAAGATTATAACTGAAAAATACAGTGTCAGCCTAATTAACAAAATGATTTGTGATTTAAAAATAATAAATTTTTCTTTGTATGTAAACTTAATCTCAGTGTTTGTACCTGATCATTAATTGAGGACAAAGTAAAGTCTTCTCTTTGAGTAATGTCTTACACACAAATCAACCAAGACGCAGACCTAAATTAGGATAAATTATTTCTTAAAACTCATTAGCTGCTTTAATAACCTATTTATTCGTGCATTTGACTATTATTCCTTTATTTTGTGATGAAATATTGTACGGTGCTGTGCTAATTGTAAATGATTGGGGGAAACAGCCGTAGTAACTTACAATACAAACTGATGCAATACACCAGCACCCTATAATGAATCATCTCTAAACAATGTATAAAGACAGTGTTTAAGTGAAGCATTTTACAGCACAGGGGTGGTACTGCGTCCACATACATACACTTTGACAACTTGTGGCCTAATAGTCAGGCTCCTGATGGAAGATAAACCAGCAGCACAGGGTACAGGAAAGCTCATTTATTTGCCAAAGGCGCCCCCTGCTGTCAGTCATCAATATCTCAGAGCAGGTAGAGGATTAACCTTGAAGGAGCGTACCTTGACACTTCCGCCTGTGGCGTCACCCCTCGTGTCTCGCTGACGGTGTTCTCCTTCATCTGACACTGTAGGACAAAAGTCTAGAAGCCTGGAATGCAATATCACTAGCTGCAGCTATGACTAAGGGAACGTTCATGTAGCCAAACATTCAACCACTGGTATCTCTCACACCCTGTATTCATGTTTCAACATGTTTAGAGTCAAATGTGGACACAATGTATTCGTGAACTTTGTTTTAATTTAGCAATTACTATTCAATGTTGACCTAGTTCCGAGTCAAAATAGATCATGCAGTGTCTAGATGTTATGTCATTATGCACTGCAGGGCCTATTACATTTTAATCTTAAACACCTCTCCCCCACCCCCCATTGAGCATTGTGGGGAATATTCATTGACATAAGCAACATGATGCTTAAGCTTTATGTTCCTATGCACCATTAACATATACAAACATTTACTAATGAATCTCTCTAGTGCTAGACCATTTTCCCTGCAGTTTGCGATGAATGACTGAAACGGCACTCTTGAAAGTAATTTAGATTAGATGTAAAAGGTATCATAGGAAGAAAAGAAAAAATCTCAATAGGTCGGTAACTTTTATCACCACAAAATTAACGACCATCAAATGCTTTGTCTGCTGCTGATCAGGAGCCTGTTGAGCCTTTTTCCAAAAGAGCTAACGCTCAGGTGCTGTACTCTACAATCCCAGTGGTGACCATGGTCAAACCAGGAAGGCTCAGGAAGAGATAAGCGCGAGTAAATATAGCAGATAGGTGTAATCCACTTCGTGCAACTCATTATCCAGTGAGTGTTTCTCATGCAGTGGACAGTAGGAGACGGTTGACATCAATGGTTTAGTTTGTTCCCCAGAATAAATTTATTCAAGTTGGGACCATACAAACCTAGTGAATGACAGGAGGAGGTATCAGATATTCTTTAACAGGAATGACATTGGTAAAGAGGGTGTGGAACGTTTAAAATCATAAAGATGCACAACGTACAGCCATCGCCCACAGCTAGGGTGGGACACTATAGTTTGTTCCCATAAATAAGGCAGAATGCAGAGTCCATAGAAATGGAGAGTTATTACATTTAGCCAAATTGGACAGTGACGTGACAATATGACAATTTACAGGACTTTCTTCAGCTCATCGTACAACACCAGCACAAAGGCGCCGCCCATGCCTCTGAGCACGTTGGACCAGGCTCCCTTGAAGAAAGCCTTGCCACCCTCATCGCGTGCGATCTTGCGCCAGCAGTCAATGGTCCCGCTGTACATGATGTCAGCTGAGGATGGCAAGAAAAGAGCAGAAGTTAAATGGTATAGAGGAATGGCATAAAAAGATTACATTTCTACATCTAAGGTGCATTTAGTCCATCAACTATGTATTCAAGCTACTACACACAAAATAGTAATGCAGTTGCAGCAATATACTAAGTTAAATGCATGTTTCCATTATATCTCAAATAAACTCACCTCCTTTGCGACCGGACTGCATCATCATACGTCTACGGACAGTGTCGAAGGGGTATGAGGTCAGACCAGCAACAGCTGTCACACTCTGTGCAATCATCCAGCTCACCAATATGCTGGCGTTCTTAGAGTCTGGAAGCATACCTGTAAACACAGAGGGGGGACACAATTATAGATCTGGAAGGTGAACTACTGAGGAGACTGCTCTGCAAGCGTATGTTTGTTAAAATCAACTTACCCTTAGCTGTGTCATAGATGCCGAAGTATGCAGCCCTGTAGATGATGATGCCCTGCACAGACACATTGAAGCCCTGGTACAGACCCTTCAGGCCATCAGACCTAAAGATCTTGACCAGGCAGTCTCCCAGACCGTTGAACTCTCTTCCGGCTCCAGGCTTGCCCACATCAGCAGCCAGACGGGTACGGGCAAAGTCGAGGGGGTACACGAAGCAGAGAGAGGTGGCTCCGGCGGCACCACCAGAGGCCAAGTTACCGGCGAAGTACCGCCAGAACTGGGTGCGCTTGTCAACGCCATCAAGGAAGACCCTCTTGTACTTGTCCTTGAAGGCAAAGTTGAGGGCTTGGGTTGGGAAATATCTGATGACATTGGCAAGGTTACCTCTCCAGAAGGAAAGGAACCCCTGCTCCTTGGGGATACGGACAACGCAGTCCATGATACCCTTGTACTGCATGTCCGCGGTGATCTGCTTACTGGCATGTTGGACCTGGAAGAATGAAAAAGAAAGAAAGAACAGATTAAAATAAGGAAGCTAATTAACTGCTGAGCATGTGTCACTCACAAGGTCTCCTCGTTGTGACCTTGATGCATGTTAAACCTGTAAAAGTTGTTTTTTAAAAAAGCCTATTCGAGAGTGTGAGAGTGCATCTTAACAGTGTTTACTAGCAATCACATGATTATGGCGGATATGCAGATGATCTACCAGACACTTTTTCTAAATCTGAAAGAAATAATCTTAACATTAACGTGACAATGCAGTACGACGATCAAGGAGTCAGTATTTTAGGTTTACAACTATATCATAGTGCACAGGTTTAACAAAAAGGGATGTAAAACTCTTCGACCCGGCCTGACTGAATGACTGCAGCGCGGGCCTCACTGCAGCCATCTCGCTTAGCGCTAGCTAACGTCAAGAGAGGTACATTAGCCACCGGAAATATGCCATTGAAAATTAAAGCTTGAAATATAACCGACATGTTGTCTTGTTTTAATTGCCTACGAGATAGTAGAGTTCTAACTAAAACTGAAGTGATTTCGCGCATTTGTACATAATGTCCCAATATCACTATATGCGTTTGTCCTTTGTTAGCTATCATTACGCCGGCTAAGGTTAACGTGGAAAGCTAACGTTAGCGGCCAGGCTCGTGTAGGTCATTTCCCCATCCCATGATGACCTTAAATTCTTTAAACCAATCACTCTTAAACTTTCATTAATTCTATGTTATTACATTATACTAAGCTATGTTAAACTGTCAGTGGACACGTAATAACAACCGGCAGAGATAAGTGCTTAACTTTGTCCATCAGCAGTTAGCAAGATCACACAAGCTAGCCGGCTAACGCTAGTGGGAGTTTGACGTTACCTGAAGGAGAAGCTTCACTCTCTCGATTGGGGCAACGGCTGTTTTGGAGATGGCAGCGGAGATGCCACCAGCCAAGAAATCCTTGGCAAATGATACAGCTGTCTCATTCATGTTGCGATGTTCTTGATGTGCCTTTCAGGTTACCAGTAAACTCGATAAGCCCCAACTGCCCTCTACAACTGATGGCCTACACCGATGAAATGGCCGATTGTATAGCTGCGTTGCGGATTTATATAACACAATGGATCGCGATACAACACGAGATCTGTGATTTGAGGATATTGGCCAATCCTTTAACGTCACGCGGCTCTCAGCCAATTAAACTGCAGAGATAGTGACGTCGTCACTCTGCGTAATTTTCTGTGTCCTAGGCTAGTAAATCCCATCCTGATATGACAAAATACACGTGAAGTAACTAAATTTAGACAGAAAACCGAATTAGTTACTGCGTGGACTTGTTCTTATTTGGCTTCTTGCTCAGAGACAGTCCCGCCCACGGACCAATGAAGACAGAGGCTTGGCCCTTATACATTTGTGCTCTTAACACTGGAGCAAAGTCACAGGGTCGTACAGGGCTTTGAAGGACTTCAGAGGGGCATAAAGGCCATAACTACAACATAGGCCTATTAACTAGTGTTTCACAACTATAAGCACATGTGACGACCGTTAGAACAATTAAATGATACTGTATGGTTGATTCTCAGCCAGGTGCATTCCTCTGAATTACCATGTTTGATATAACCTAGCCTATTAAATATTAATAGATTAACTGTTTCAGTTTGTGGACGTTTTTCGAGTAACACTGGAGTCTATGTTGCGCTGTTAGCGAAACACGGATGTTATTCAATGTTAAATGTTAGATTTAATCTTTAGAAATGTTCTTGAGCAATACTGTCACGTGTCTGCAACTGCTCTGCTGGCCACGCACGTTGATGAACGCGCCTGTTGAAATGCTAAAGCTTTTTTAGTTTTTACATTTTTTTAAAAAAATTTTTGGGGGGGGGGCTTATTTGTATGACTATGTATCATAGACGCAAGTGCTGCATAAATGCTAAAATTCCTAAATAAAAGTATTTTATCCAGTTCAGGCTTGATTAAAGTTATCCACTAGAGGGCGGCAAGAGACTTAATGTCTATGAACATACTCCATGGAAAATGTAATGAATGGCACAGTCACAATTATTTTGGCAACATTTGAGCAATGCATTGTTTTTTTCAAATAAAGTTCAGTTTAATGTTATATATATATATATATATATATATAAATCCAAAAGGCAGTTGAAGCTTGACTTCCAGTTGCACTCAAGGTCTCAGTGTTGTGACAATATGTTAAATGTTCATTTCTTGTCATTGTACAACACTCGCTTGCACAATTAAATGCGGTTGTAGTCCCTTTATGCTAGACAAGAAAGATAATAAACAACAACTATTTTTTTTTATGGTGGAGTGTGGAGGATGAGTTGATGAGTCTCACAGCCTGGGGGAAGAATCTGCTCGGTAGTTTAGTGGTCCAACAGCGATTCATTGTCTGTCACTTGCCAGACGGCAGTAGGCTGAACAGGTTGTTTACTTGCCTTTTAATATCTTTTGGGGATTTTCGTAGGTACCTCTTGTCACCGATATAACTGATGATTGGTAGATGGGTACCATTAAAAAACAAAAAAAGATACGTGATAACCATGTTGTTGGTGAGGCTTATTGCCAGGGACTTAAAACTGTTCACTTGCTCCACCACAGCTCCTTTGATGTAGACTTCACCTTTATCATAGGTGTGTCTTTACTTCCTTTTATTTAAATCAACAATCAGTGCCTTGGTTTTGCTGACTTTGAGCAGTAAGCTGTTCTCTGAGCACCACTCTGCAAGATTGTTGATTTCCTCTCTATATAAAGTCTAATCATTGTTTGTAATCTGGCAAATGTTTTTAGTGTCATCTGCAAACTTCACAACAGAGTTCTCTTCAAGTGGGGGCTGCAGTCGTGGGTGCACAGCGTGAACAGTAGGGGGCTGAGCACAGGTGTGACCACCAATCTGGACTGCCGGAGGTCTGTTTGTGAGGAAGTGCAATATTGAGTTGCAGAGTGTAAGCACAGGGTGCTAATTTTGCCAATTTAGTTTCATCTAGAAGATTATATTGAATGCTTCGCTGAATTTAACAACACCATTTGGATGCAGGTGATCCTGTGACAGTTTGAAAAACAAACTACCAATGTTTCATGTTAAGTCTCATCAAATCAAACAACTGGAAGCAAAATATGTTCCTCATTAAATGCCAGCTGTTGAAGTTGTCTCCAGGGCCTCATGTTTAGCTTATTATACAAAACCACGTTTAGTGTATCCACACAAAACTCAGAAGACTGTTCTGATTATAACACTGTAAACCTTTGACTCACAGTAATAAGCTAATTATCACATTAGTGGAGTCTGTTTAACTTGCATTACCCTGCATGTCTTATCTAATACATAGGGTTGACCACATGGAGGAGCTGCTGTGATGCAATGCAGTCAGCAAACTCCTGTGAGGAATTCTGCCATAGACCAACTACTGAATCTGGAGAGGGAAAAGACCAATTAGTGAATGAAACCTGACTAAGATGAGCACACACTGGAAAAGAGATAATTCACTCACTCATTCTGCAATATATTCTTTTAGCAGACGCAGATTGTTTATTCTGAATGCAGTGAACACTCTTATTGTGCTGACATGGTTACTGTTGATAGCAGTGGCCTTTTACACGCCTTGCTTGGCTGGATGTGCATTTTAATGACAGTCGCTGTCCATTTGTATTTCTTACTGCCACTCGAGGATTCAGTTGAACAGGAGGTGTAAATTAATCCACTAATTCCTCTGCTGTTTTTTAATTGCAGTGAGGACGACAGGTCAATGGCATGCACTTTTAGCACAATTTTAAATTGCTTTTGTTTTCTTTTAGTGAGTGGCAGCGGTGGCAGGTTTAATCATATTTTGAGTGCAGTATTTTTCTGTAAACTCTGTAGGCTACTACTACAATATATAAATTACCTTAAAATGAAAAGTAAGTGTTAAGTGACTTTTTTAAAATGCTGATATGCTCTGCAATTGATCTGATTTGTTTCTAGGTGCAAGCAACTATGGAAGCTGCTGTGTGATCAAACTCCCCAAATTTAGGTTTGTCTTTAAATCCTACGAGAGAAAAACATAGAGGATACTTCTCTATGTTTTTCTCTTCTATGGTTAAGAGCCTTTATCGTACGCTATACACAGACACAAACGGCACAATTAAACTGGATAAACAAACACAAAAAAAATCGGTGAGTATCCCAGTGTTTTACATTTCTCACTGGATGTCATCCCTTCTGGAACCGCTTCAGCAGTAGAAAACAAGTAACAATTTCACAGTCCCACTCCTGCTGTAAGGTGATATGAATGGGAAATGGTGTGAGGCTGTAGACTGGTCTCACAGCACATAAAGGCACAGAGGGGACAAAAACAAACTCATTTTCATAACCAGAAACATGGTAAAATCAGATAGGTCCAAATGGAAACAGAGGACAGTCTTGCTCTGCTTCTTCGGCTCAGTTTGGGTACAAACACATTATTATTATTATAAGTTCAATAAGTGTGAAGGTCAAAGCCATCACTGTTCATTCAATGGAGCTTTGAACATAGTCACCATTTAAAACCTTTAAAATACAATTCAACAAAAACAGTTCGGTTTATTAAGTGTAGTAGTGAGTGATTATTATGTTGCTATGTTATATAAGTCTATAGTAGTATACACCTTGTGTTGTCCATCATGTTGATGCCTGGACAAATGGCTCAAATAGCCCAGCTGTTCTCCCAAAAGAAACATTTTGACACCCATATTCAGTCTTTACAGGGGCCAATCACATTGCGCCTTTACCAGAGATGCGCCATGCAGTCTAAGCGCACTGAGCTCAACTCTGGCTGCCGGACAACTGGAGCTACGACGCAACCAGACGCGAGTCCAAATGCGACACAACTCGCACTTGGAGACTGTAGTCTGACTGGAGCTGACTGTTGATGAGCTGCGGAGAAACTTTTTGGATAAATGTTCACCGTCCACTACAGAGCAATATAACTGGGATCCGAAAAAATAAATGGGACCACACAAATTGCTAGAAATTGAATCGCTCCAGTTGCGCGCACGGTTCATTTTAGCCAACTTTGTGCGGTAGCCCATCCGATCTTCCTCAGTCCGTGCGGGCGCAGCAGCAGCAGAGGAGGAGGCTGGATGTGGCACGAGACGGGTTACTGAGCTGCAGCGAGCCGGGTGCGAGTTTCCCCAGTCCTCAACTCTCCAATGTCACCGGACAGGATGCTGATCATTGGACTTCTCCTCAACGTCTTCTCTCATGGTAAGAAGTTCCCTTACCATTAGAGTTTAGGGCTCTAAAGGTATCTTGCCCCCCAGTTTGGATGATAATGTTCCAGTGTATTATTTAAAATGACCCAGACTCTAATAATAACTTAAAGTGCCAATTGTGTGTACATTGTGTATATATATTTTTGTAAATCTTTGTGCATAGGTCATGTAGGCTAAGTAATCTGATAGAAAACAGCTGGCTTTACTATTCCAGATTTCACTTAAACTTTTAAGATGACCCTCGAAAAAATATTAAAGAGATCCATAAAATCAGTTTCCCATCGATTGTAGCAGCAGCCTTTTACATCTGGATGACATCATGGGTCCAGGTCTGTTATTTCTGCCTTGGACGTGTTCCAAAAAGAGCTGTTCATCTTCCCAAATATTGATTAGACTGTCCCAGGTCATGGAAATATCTCACATAAATTGTTAAAGTAAATGATGTCATCCTTTACATGAAAGCATTTTGGCTACCACATCAGTAAATTATTGACATGTTACATAAGTTGTGCATTAGAAGTTGAAAGGATGAAGGATTAAATATGAAAGCAAAAATCCCTAACTTCAGGTTAGCAGTTTGTAGCGTCACTGATTTAGAAGTGTTTGTCTTTGCTGGTGATTAAATGGGCTAAAGATGGTAATATCTGACATTACAGTTGATGCCTTTGGATTCCACTGCTACCACACGCAATGAGTTATAATCATTGAAGTCAATAATGTGGCTGCGGCTGGATAAGAAATCTCCTAGTGGAGCATAAAGCTTGTTGATCTGTGGTTATTGATATTGATTTATGTCATTTTTTGATTGTAAGTGTTCTTCAGTGCTCAAGCAGGAGCAGAAATTCCTTTTCATTATTTGAATGTGTTTGTCTATAGGTGATGTCCTGATCCATTGTTAAAACAAAACATGTGAAACACAGCTCATCCCTGTGCAGAACTGCCACGCAAATACTGTAATTGTTAGGAATATGTCAGTAGTACAGCAGGTGCGGGCTTCACTGCATCCAGGAACATTCAGATAATATCAGGTGAGGCTGCCCATTAGAAATCACTAACATAAAATGATGCATGCTCTCTTGTGAATGTCAAACCTCTCAGGCACTCAGTTTATCATCCAGTGTGTCAAACCCACCTGCCAGGCACTTAGGTGGAATCACACCAAGAAAAGCAGTTATTTTCAAGCACTATTTAATTGAGATCGGAGTATTTGCAGAGGCAAATTAGACAGACTGTCATTATGTTGAATTCTACCATTATACCTGATTGCAAAATAAATGATTACATTTAAATTTTGGTAATTGACATCATTAAAGAAAGGTGAAATCTGGGCAGAACTCCCTAGACTGTAATCTGTTTTTTGGACAAATCTGTTGTAGACAGAGCTGCCGATCTAATGGACTTTCCCTTTCTAGGTCTATAGATATTGTATAAAAAAAACCCTCTGATCTGTATTCCATTTCATACAATGTTATTTTATATATATCCTATTGCCTTGTGCAACTCTGTGGTCTAAACAATGGCAGTCAATGGGAACTTTAGAGGTACACAACAGCCTTCCCAAAATATCTGTCACCACTGATGCACCACGGAGCTCAGGGCTAACCAACACTACCATTATCTTGTCTTCACAAGATTGAGACCTTGTCAATGAAAGAGGAGAATTGCACCTGCGTGTAGAGATCACATATTTTCTAACCCCCGCATGTGAACAAAAACAGTCCCACATCTGCTACATGACTTCACACTTTGCAATAAGAAAACACAAGAAGGATCCTGCGTGTAGAAAACATTGTGTGTCTCTGATTTGACCTAATACTCAAATGACTAATTATCTACCGGTCATGTTTATTGCATTCATCCGTATCTTTTTCCAAATGAATAACAGTGGAATGGCAAGGCATGTCACAAATAATGCATGAGATCATTTTGAATGAGGCCATGCATTACCTTTGTCAGATAAATCAATGGAAGGCAAGCTAGTGTTGAATGACATTAAACCTGACTTTGACCCTTTGCTGCCAGGCCTCTGTGGATTATTGTTGAAGTCCCAGTACAGACTGCAACTGGTGATTGAGTGCTGCTATTTTTGGTACTTCATTTAGTGGCTGCGATTGAGCCGTAACACGGTTGTCATAAATTTATTAGAGCTCATTTTCCGGCTGTGTAAAGTTACACAGGTCTGCAGTGGACTAATGTCCACATGCTCGAGCTGTTTCTGTTCAGGGTTTGACTAATAGATGTACACACTGTGCAGGGGTTTGAGCGCCCTCGTGCACACACGTTTTCCAATCCTTTGCTTCTTTATCTTCCCCACTTTGCCGTAGACTCTTCTCTCTTTCTGCTGAGGCATTGTCTTTATGCACTCTGTGCCTGTAATTCAGTTTCGTTTAGGACGGCAGCACACAAAGATTAAATTGGCAACATGCCCATTGGACATTACTTAGATAAAAAAAAAAACCATCAAAAACACTTTCTGAATATGCAATTATTTCACATATTAGATCTTTTACTTCATTTAAATTAATATCAAGGATAACCTTAACATCAAAATGTGGGTTTTTCTGAATGACACCTGATTGCTACTCAACTCACTGTCACACTCATGAATGTGAATTTGTGTAATTTATGTGTCATTGTTGTACTTCATTTGGCAGTCTGTGCTCTGCATCTTGATTGCCACTTTATGGCACCAACAAAACCCCACAGCCCGATGGAAACTGTTGATACATGTGTTGCAGTCAGACCAAAAAATTATTCTGATAAATGAAGGACTGCACCAGGTAGCAGGAGGCAGAAGCCTAAAATATTCACATGGCTCCACACAGCCTAACTGGCTGATGCAAGTGTGTATTTTACCTGAAGTACAGAGAAGGGATGTTGCCTGCGTGATGTTACTGCACAATCCAGCAGTGCAGCTCATTAGACAAGGCTTTCCATGTACTGGATAAACCGAACAAGAGTTGATTCAGAACATGAAACGATGATTCTCGCTACACAGTGGAGTTGTTTGAGCACATGCTGTCAGAACACCCAGATTATGCTGAACAGGCATGATCAAGTCATCATACCCTGCTCTGCTCTAGCCAACAGCCTGTGAGTCATGTGGTCAGAATTATTCCCCTTTTGGTTGATCTGTCCCTATCTCTATGCCATAATAACAACTGTCACAGTGCAGTGGATACTGGAACAGGGATTGCACATGAGGGATGTGGGAACAGTTGTGTGGATGGGCGTGCCAGTCAGGTGACTGGGAGTGGAGGAAAAGTCTGGGAGCATCTGGGGGACGGATGATGGCAATGAAGGGGCCTTGGTAATATGATGTCTTTGCCGGTCGTGATTACCGTGTTCACGAGAAGAATCCACGACTGCCCCTCTGATGTGGTATTCATGACCTTGTGTGACCTCAGGTTGTGATGGGTTTGCTGACGTTGTCAGGAATGGCGGAGGCCAAGGAAGTATATTTTTTGGTGCAGTTAATATATTGTAATTTTAGTCGTATAGATTTTTTTTTCATAATTTATATGCCTGAGGAAAATGTATGTATTCCCAATGGTCTCATCTATTGTCATTATGCCGCATTATGTTACCCGCCAGCTAGGTTTAGGTAAAACGTAAGCATGAGCATGCAAATACAGTTTAGGTCATTTTAGAAACAGAAAAACCTTTTTTGAAAAAGGCCAGCAAGGCATCTTTTTTAACCGGTGTTGTGCAATTAAATGAAATTTTCAGTTTTTGTGAAGACAGAATATTGAAATCAAGTGTTCTTTGAAGTTGAGTTTGTACAGAAGATGCATTTGTATAGTGCTGTTTATTAAGTGCTGCTATCAGTGTGGAAAGAAAGCCGCGGGAGCATCTAGTGGAAAGATGTAGAATAGACACAATGAAGTGAGGAGAGATTTTGGATGATTTGGGAAAAAATTGGAGACACAGAATGATGAAATCATGGAAGGATTGAGGAGGTGAGATGAGATGAACAAGGGAAGAGGTCACAGGTATGATGAAGAAGGCAAGAAAGTTGAGGCTTCAGTAAAAATATTTGAGGGAAAAAAACGGGCTTCACCTCATTACCCCCAGAAAATGGGGAAACGTTTATACAGTTTTTAAAAGTTTTTATGAAGGAAGGGAAAATAAATGAGCTCAATAACGATGATAAAAATATTTGACAAATTGCTATTTACAAGCTGTGTTTAGGCTTTCTGTTCATGTGGGAAATTACATTTTTGAAATCAACAATCCAGAACACGTCTGAAGAAAATGTCATCTGTCTTGAAACAGCATGTAAAGGAGAGGAAACTCACTGGCGGTGAGAAAATAAGTACGTTTTAAAAAATGAAACAGAACTCATCCCTTTTCTTTCAGAAGAGCTACTCGACCGAAGTTGCCCAGGGCAGCGCCTGAAACTTTTGTCCTAACAAAGAGAATATGTGCAAACTGTTAAGCATATGTTTGATGTTAATAGAAAATTTAAAGTTAGAAGAAGATGAGCCGATTGGTGGGAAAGTGTGAAATGTAGAGCTCAGCAGAAACGACTGTGTCACTGAGAGGCCGCACAGGCTTTAACCAGCACTGAGTAACCAGCTGTGTCCGTCATGAGGAAGCTCCTCCGTCCACTGGTACACGAATACAGAGGAAGTTTGTTCCAATACACATCATACATTTAATCAACATGACATGTCTTAACACGCACTGAATCAGTGCAGAGATCCTGGACAAATGCTAATGGCACAAGATGGTGCTGCGTTTTTAATCAAACTGTACTGTGTGTGAAGTAAAGGCCTTGGCATTTTTGGAATGAGATGGTGCCATTCACTTTTATAGACTCGGACCTAATCTACTAGTTGCTGTTGCAAATGTTGACAAAGACCCCCCCCCCCCCCTCCTTTTTTGCCATCTGCTCTGTCCAATTTTTAATAAATATATTTATTATATATTTGGAAATGAATGTAGTAGCCTAAATTGAAATTAAAATTGGCATGTTGGCAGAGAAATCCTTGTTTTGACTTACAAACATGTGCTCTATTGTCCTGCAGCTTAGTCGCTCCCATTTATTTAACCCATTGCTTTCCAGTGTGGTCTCGTAAGGTCAATTCGCTTTCACGTTAGCACTCCATTAACCGCGCAGCATATTGGGGATATTCATATATTTACATGTATTTACACCAAACTAATTAAATAAAAAAATGTATTAAATAAATTGGTGGGTCTATAAAATGTCAGAAAACACTGTAGTGTAACATACCCATCACAATTTCCCTGCTTGTTTTGTTTGACTAAAGTCTAACCTGAATGCAGTTGTATTGTGAATGAAAAAGTCACAGGTACAAAGCTATAGCTACTGATTGTCACCATATTTCACCTAATTAATGTGCATGTAAACACACTCATTTATTTTCGGGCACCTGTACTGTGGAACGAACTGCCCGAGGATACCAGGCATCTTTTAAATCCCTTCTTAAACACACTTTTATAAACAGGCTTTTATGGGAATGCCTCCCTGTGCACTTTTAAGTTCTGTAAAGTCTTTTATTCGTTCTTTATTGCATCTGTTTATTTGCGTGTTTAGTTGTATCTGTTTTACTCCTATATTACTTTTTTTTATTTTATTGTTGCTGCCTTTGGGGTTTTATTGCATGTAAAGCCCTTTGTAAACATTGTTTTACACAAATATTATTATTATTATTATTATTATTATTAATATTATATGCAACAGAAGTAGTAACAAGTGTTTTTCCGATCTCACTTTTACTCCATCTTGTGGCCTTGCTGCTCCTTGATCCTCCCACGCCCTTCCAAGATGTCCCTTCTGTCACGATGTCACGATCCCTGTGAACACATTTCACATCCACGCCACGGTCTCCTCTCAAGTCAAATTACTGCCCAACAATCTGGATGCTCTGCTACCCATCCCACACGTTTGTAAGGACGGAAGAGAAGTTTTGACAAACAAGTTCACTCCCCGTGAATGTCTGTAGTTTGTCGTTTATGGCGTTAACCTTCATCAGCTTTGCCTCACCAGTTCTATTAATCACCCCAGTGAGAAATCAATAGGGTGTACTATTATGGCTCACAAATCACAGTAATTCATCTCACTTTTTTCTCATTTTTCTTTTTTTCTCTAAAACGGACCGACAATTCCCATAACCTAGACTTTTACTTTAGCAATGTTTTGTATCTCAGACAGCATAGTGTGAGCACACTGCTTCTTTATCATCATGACGTTAAATAATGTTATTAAAACGAATTTGACCTGTCAAACGATTTCACAGAGCTGCTCTGTACTTTATAAAGGTTTTGTTATCTGTGTTAGGTTTGTGTGTGTGTGTGTGCGTGTGTCGAGGGAATGTGCGTGTGTGCACAAATCAAAGCTCTCGGAAACTAAAATTGCTGATAGTCTTTCTTTATCAATGTGAAGCCAGGGGGAGCAAACAGTGAGAAGGAATAATGAATTCATTACCCAAATGGAGATTACATGGAGCCTGTTGCAGCTAAACATGGCTGAATTTAATACTTTAGTATAATTTTTATAAAGTATCATGATTCCTAGATAGGCAGGTAATCATTACCTTTACATACCTTGGGAATCTGTGACTGTGAATATAACTTATTGCCCTGTGTGTTACTAGTGTTTTTTCTTCCCAAACTCTCCCTGTGGAGTCACTGCAGCCTTGGCAGGTTTCCTACAGCGCCGCTGAAGCGGAGCCTCTGTTTATGATATGTCTAATGCCAAAGTGAGACATGGACCTCATGTGGCGCCTGAGATTGCAAAACATGCAGCTGCAGAATTGGATTTGCAGCCGCACTTTGTGCCGCCAGTCAGCAGGAGCTTAATCGAAGTGTGTGACCGATCTAACACAATGCTGTGTGTGTGTGTGATGTATATGTTAATGTGCTGAAGCGTAAGTCCATGTGAGGATAAAATAGGTATAGATGTTTGTTCACAGGAATGTTCAAACATTCCTCCATTACATATTCCTAAATGTCTGCCAGTCTATTCCTTAGTGAAGTTAAAAAGTGACAGGATACAGTAAATTACAAAGATAAAATGGTAAAAGTGTGTGCATATTGCCAAGCTGTTTCCCTTTCTACAATCGCTATGTATGAAGTGTAATTTGTGGGGACAATTATGTGTCACATTTGAGAAAATGAATTTCCTGAAATGCTCAATCAGAATGCATTTTAATGAAGTAGGCCTTCTTTTTCTCTCTCCTCTCCCTCAGGCTGCTCTCTGGCCTTCCTGCATTGTGCTTTTTTATGAGGCAACAATCAGCAATTTAAAATGATTTTAACTTTCTGTCATTCAAGACAGAACGCTGTCAATCAAAACACTCCTAATGCTTAATCACTGTGGACCAACATGGCTGTTATTCTACTGAATAATGTATTAGCTTTAGAGGGAATGCGGTTGGTGATATGCGACGCATTTGTACTCAATGACCCTTGTATAACTTGATGGGATGAATCCTTTTAAATACATATACAGCTGATGGAATTCTACAATATCTTCAAGCAGCGTATTTTGTAGGTGCAGCAGACTATTTGTCGGAGGGAACTTCAGCAGGGAAACATCCTCAGAGGAGACATTTTAGTTGAGTGATATCTAGTCCGAAATCGGAAGCAAAAGCATCCGTTGGTTTTCTCTTGGAGTGTCTGACGTTGGGGAAAAGATTGTTTCAAGTGAAGTGCAAAAGGTTTGCCCCCCAGCGGTTCATGTGTCCTTTTACAATAATAACAGCAGTGCTTTTACATCCACGAGTACATGTCTCGAAATATGTCACATTTAAATGGCCAAGCACAAAACCAGTCTTTTTACATCGTTTGGCACATTTTATCCTGTATATTTTGCAATGTGCCAATAGCATATCACAGGTTAAATTGGTGAATGCATATTTACTACTTTCCAGATGACTAATAGGTTGGATTTATACCAGTATGGAGTAAGAGTAAATTAAGCCCACACTTGCTCGAGAAAGGTGAACATCATGTTACCTTTATTTTTTTAGTCAAAATGTTATTTTTGTAATATGAGAAAAGACTTTTTTGGAAATGCTCACATGTTGGTAGTTCAAGTGCTTGCAGGAAGATCCAAGAGGCATCCAAGACTTGAGAGTTGGCTGTTGAACCGCTTCGTTTTTTTAATGCAGGAAACTAACAAGTTCACCAAAAATCAACATCAGTTTAACAGAATTTAGGAGATTGCAGTGCAGGGAAAAGGATAAGGAGAGCAGGTTTTGGCACCATATATTCATAAAAATGTCTCTAAATTTATGATAGCATGTGCTGAGCTCACGGATCCGGGACCATTGTGGCGTGTGATAAAACAGATAAGGCTAACTCACAGTACAACAAGGTGACGTGACTGGCAGCTGGAGCATTTCCAAAAGCTTATATGGACACGTAGCTCTCTTCAGTACACACATTGAGCCTCTATGCTGAAACGATATGGTGCATTAGTAAAAGGCGTAAAAGGAGTCCCAACGAGAAGATGAAGAAACAATTATGAAATAATTATAATAACCATAACATAGTCCATAGTGTTGTTAAATTATCCAAGAGACACTGGAGTTTCTCCCACATTGCTACTCTATTACACTTGTGTGCTTTCATGTTGATCCTCCTTGTTGGATAATATAGTAACCTGAGGTGCAGTGAAGGCTCTATGAAGAGCACTCACCTTGCTCTGGTGTCTTATAATCACAGCCAATTTAGCTTAAAGACTAATACTGGAGGATGTGACTATAAACCATGCTGCTTTGCATAATACAGCCATTCACATATTGGTGGTAATGTTGGTAGTCAGCACTGACAATATCAACCTCTCCTCCAGGTAGTGTGCCTGTATCTGCATCTTTAGACTGTCTGGTGTCGGAGCAGGGCTGCATCCAGGAGCAGTCCTGCATGGTGCTCTATCGACTGCTGGAATACTGTGCGGCTGAGGAGGCCGTGTCGCCCCTCGGCTCAGATGCGCGCTTGGAGTGCCTGGAGGCCCAGAACTCCTTGCAGCATTACCGGCCCCTTCAAGTGTGCAAGTGTCAGCGTGGCTCTCGCAGGGAGGAGCACTGCCTCAGAGTCTACTGGACTGTGAGATTTGCAGGTGGGTGTAAGCATTGATATCAGCATGTTGGAATTCCCAGTTGCATGATCCATGTGATAAAAACTCTTGCTCTGTTGTTTCAGCGTATGACGAGTATGAGGTGTCTCCATATGAAGAACTGGAGTTAAACTTGGTGAGAAACATTGAGATGTCACGTATGGCCTCCATCATGGCAGGTACTGCTCCTACCACAAATAATTGAAATTCTTCTTCCCAAATCGCTGCATGTCATGATTTTTACGTTATATATATATATATATATGATATACGTTACACTGTTTTTTTCCTGACGATCTCCAGCTTCCTCTCTTTTGGTGGACGGACAAAACCAGTGTCTGAAGGCAGCGCAGGACTGTGGCCTGTATGAGAAATGTGGCTCCCTGCGGTCAGAATATGTTGTCGCCTGCACCAAGCGAGCAACAGTCTCCGACAACAGCTGTAACCGGCAGAAATGCCACAAAGCCCTGCGGCGTTTCCTGGAGCGCGTGCCAGAGGAGTACAGCTTCGCTCTCCTCTTCTGTCCCTGCTCAGACACTCTGTGTGGGGAGCGCCGGAGGAAAACCATTGTCCCGTCATGTTCCTATGAGGAAAATGGGAGAGGGGAGGAAAGAGTGGGCAAACCTAATTGCCTGAGCCTACAGAACTACTGCTCCAGAGATGAGCTGTGTAGGTAAGACGGTAGTTTGGGTTTAATGATACAGTACATTAAGTGCCCTGAGTAAGGGTTTCTGCATGGAACCACGCAGAACACAAGAAATGCAGATTTCACAATGTGTACGACAAAGCAGCAAGGTATAAAGTTTCAGAACGTGTACCTCAAAGTTAGCCACAAAGAATGACTCTAGTACGTCCCTGTTCAACATGGCAGCATTGAAGGCACAATGTTGAGTGTTCGACTACAGTTGTTGCACTATTGAGCAGTGTTGATGAGTGGGTCCCCGTTTTGTTTGTAACTCATGTAGGGATGTCACTAATGATTGTTTTCATTATTGATTAACCTTTGATCAACATTTGGTAGCAATCAACTGCCTAAGACATAGTTATGCAACAGCAAATGCTGGGGAAAAAAAGTTCACCTTTGCAAATGTTTAATGAGGAAGGTTTGCTCGGCCTCAAGGCCTCAGAACACAGCTTTTATTTGCCTTTGGTAAGTGGCCAAGTAAACACGATGATACAATACAAGATTTACTTCGTTTTCAGCTCATAGATCAAGATCTCAATAAATAAGGACTACATTTATTGGGGGGATGTGGGATGTAAGCAATGTACTATTCTTTGGGACCACAGCAACTCAAAAAGGATTCCTGTTTTTCAGACAAAAAAGAGGGATGGGGACAGTTGCTTTTAGTGGCTCAGAATTAATGGCTACGCCCATGCTCATTGATATGATTATAATGGCTTCAGTGACTCTAATTCTACTCTCTCTGCAGATTGCTGACAAATGTATAGGACTTTCTTACTTTAATACCAGTCTAGTCTGTGTAAATGTTACAGAGGTTATTAATGATAAGAGAAAAAAAAGAGGAGTTCCAGTACGTTGAAATTGAGAAGGTCATGCAAAATCCCCTCTCTGTAGTATTAGTAAGATATTTAAAACAAGAAGAGAGAGGAGCATTAACTGCAGCTGACATTAACTTCTTCTGTTCCGCTACCATGTGTTTATGTGGAACGTGCGGGAAAAGCACAGAAGCACTCATTACATTCATATAGTGCTTTCAATTTTAGCTCACGGTACACAATATTATACATCTGCTACAAATGACAAGATGTATTTTTTGACAGGGCTTCCAAAGGATTCCAAAGATTTTACTAAAACAACACATGGTTGTAATGCAACATATGGTGCTAATGTGCGTGCACAGCTATCTATTTCTCTGTTTTGTGTTTTGCGTACAATTTTACTAACACTATGTTTTGGTTCGTATTCCTTTTTTTTAGCTCGACACAGAATCCCAAAATGAAATTGTCAAAACACTTTCAAACACTCTCTGTTTCTCTGTGCTGACGGATGAAAGTGTCTTCTCTTCTGTGTGTGTGCGTGTGTGTATGTGCGTGTGTGTGCGTGTGTGCATGTGTGTGCGTGTGCTTTTCAGATCCCGCTTCGCTGATTTCCAACACAACTGCCAGCCCTCCCCTCTGTCCGCCTCTGGCTGTATGCGAGACAGCAGAGCCATGTGCCTGAAGGCCTACGCTGGACTCATAGGTGAGATGGAGGAAAAGAGGTTCTTGGAAATCATCATTAAGTGTCTCACAGTGATATTTGGCCTATATCATTTCCACTTGGTTGCACAAAAGAACTCTACAGGGCCTCATAAATGGTCAACTGTAAAATGTTGCTGCTCTGGCGATCCAGCCAGCATCACTTTCAAAAACTTGATTAAAAAAATTTCCAGCAGCTCTACAAAATGATGTTTACCACACTGTATTTTAAACAAAGTAATTTTGTGTACCTGCAATTATCAATAACTGGACAACTGTTGGCACTGGCTCCCCAGGGCAGTAATATTGTTGTTAGACAAAACAATTGTTGTTGTTGTCTTAGCTTCCATAGAGGTGTGCTGGAAAATAATAATCCTTTTGCCGAAGGGATGTATTTCATAAAGAGTTTTTATAGTTGCACTTGACGTTTGTCCTCTTTCTACTACCAGGCACCATCATGACTCCCAACTATGTGAGCAACAGCAGCACAGAAGTGTCCCAGTGGTGCACATGTGACGGCAGCGGGAACGAATGGCAGGGCTGTCAGCGCATCCTGCACATGTTCAGCAGCAATTTATGTCTACGTGAGTAAAATGTCTTTTTTGATTATTAAAATAAATGAGTCAAAGCTCTGGGAGATTTTTATCTTTAAAAAAATTAAAAAGATTATTAGAAATCACATTTCTCACACGAATGTTGGTCATGTCAGTAAAATGCATGACTTGTAAAGTTATCTAAGTTTAAGATTCAGTGCTTGCCTAACCTGTGACGTTTTAAGTTTTGATTAGAAGCAGGAACATGTGATTATTTAGTCCAGTGACAAATGTTTCCAAACTTAACTCATCTACAATAACTGCCAGTTCTTTCTGTATAGTATAGTATCATTTAGTATAAAATAAATTGATCTTGAGATGCTGCTTAAACTGAACATTTTATAATGTGATCTAATGCCGAATCCAGATGAGGTGAGTCATAATTGATGATCGAGAGGGCAAACCATTGGACCGTAATGTTTTCTTATAAATAAGTAAATAGCAAGAGGCATTCTGTCTGGTGGGCTGCCAAATGTGAATGCGATTTTCAATTTCCATATAGTCAATGAATCCTTTCTGTGATAGACATAAAGTATCTTCTTGTTGAATTGTTGCCAAACCAGCAGGAATGGAAAGAGCTTTAAGAAGCACTGTTTAAGTATAAAAGTAACTCTGTTACGGTAAAATGTGCTCACAGTAAGAACAATTTGCATGCACTGAGTAACACTTAAAGACAGAGCACAGTCAGGTTGTTTTAATTGAAATTTCCCGTACAAAACCGTTGGCAAAGGAGTGGCTGTAAGATGAAGAGTGAATTTCTTTGAGCATCACAAACCCACCGATGCATTGACACACTTTCAATCCGGCTCGCCTGGAGGACTATAGTGTGCATGCTCTATAGGCCGAAACCAATGGAGGCTTTTTTTTGGCGTATGCACCAAGTGAGCAACTTTCATAGAAATTAATGGGGCGCCCTCTTAGAATTCAGTATCAGTTGTCCTTAATGTCCATCCATGGCTCATAATGACCATGCTTACATCGATAAAAAGTTGGACGATCACCAAAGTTATTACAATATATCCTGTGGGGGACATGGATGTATGCACCAATAGGCCTGTCAAGATAATAACGTTATCGACCTGGGTTTAAGCCGAATGAGAGAGAAGTGTTGTTATTGTTACTTATATCTAACTTATAGCTAATACGTTGTTTCTTGGCACTTTGGTTAACTAAGGTCCTAACTATTGAGAAACCAGATTGGCAGTATATGGGCTGTTAAGGAATAAATGACTCTCTATACCCATGTGCCAAAGGTTTAATATTTATTTAAGTGCAATTGTTGTTAACAGAGCCTGAGAGTCTCTGCTGGTGTGGTTTTATTATATCCTCGCACCGGCGACAGCCAAGGGCAGCGGCATTATGTTTTTCAGGTTGTCCGTCTTATTCTCGTGAATGCGTTATCTCAGGAACGCCTTGAGGGAATTTCTTCGAATTTGGCACAAATGTCCACTTTGACTCAAGGATAAAATGATTAGAATTTGGTGGACACAAGTCAAAGGTCAAAGGTCAAGGTCACTGTGACGTCACAAAACATGTTTTTGGCCATAACTCATTAACTCACCCATAACTTTTTTTCTGGGACAATATATCATCCAACAAAAGCAGTTATTGTTTTTTTGGCAATCCATCCAATAGTGTAAATAAATCAGCGTAGACCAAAGCGGTGGACTGACCGACATACCAATATTGCCATCCTGTGAGCTTTGCCACAATGTGGTTTATCCAACATAATCAAATGTGTTTTTTTTGCCCGGCCATGCACAGCCTTTACAGATTTGATGGCTCAAACTTTGCTTTAAAAAAATAAAAAAACAATGTTTTTGATGATGCTTCAAGGATGAATAACGATGTGAACCTAATGAAGATGTCCCCTGCTGCTTGTGTTTCAGGCAATGCCATCAGCTCCATGGGAATCTCTGCACCTCCTCCTGTGGAAAACACTCCAGTGCCAGCTTCTCAGCCCTCCCCGCGCGTCTACCAGGAGAGGGTCCACGTCAGTGTTAACACTCTCCCTGAATTCAACAGTGTAAGCACCTCCTCCCCTCCTTCACTTTCTTACCATATGTTAGTGGTGGTAACACCTGAGTATCACCAGGGACTGTAGCAGTGAGTCAGGCCCAGCAGCTCCTTTACCCCCACCTCTCATAGTGGCTGAGGATTAGCTGTAGGTGTTTGCAGTATTAGACTCAACCTTTACTGTTAATATTCATTTATGCACATCCATCTGCTCCATGTTGCCCATTTTCTCATCATTGTAATCCTCCTCATTCCGCATTTCCTCTTCCTCCTTTCCCGTTCCTGCCCCTGCTGAGCTGCATATTAGACATCCAGATATGCAGTTTATTTAAAGATTATGGATTTGAGTTTCCTAATTTGTATGTAGCACTGACGTTGAGAAGATGCAGCAACAAAGTGAATGTCTCCTGTAATAAATAAATAAATATTTTATTTGAGAAAAACCTCAAACTCAATTGCCCATGGACATTTCAAATGTTTTAAATGGATTGCTATGCTACAATAGTGAGAAAGGAGAAACAACAAGTGCTCTCCTTTAGTTTTAATGCCACTGCTAGTTGAATAAAGTTGAACAAATAAAACTCAGGCTCAAAAACAACTACTTCTTCAAACTTAAAGAGTAAATTAACAATGGACTGAGTAGAAAGCAATGTTTCACTGTCCTCCCTGGTTGAAAGTTTAACTGTTATTGCACCTCTGACCACATCCCGCACCACTGATGGGACAGTGAGGTCACGGTGTACTGACACACCATGTTCAGTACACTTCTGACCGGACATCAAACGGATTACACCCTGCTCGCTCCCTCGTAATAAGTCAAGGAAGTCCTTTGAAAGTCTAAATCTCCGTACGGAAGGTAGGAGCTCAAATTCTCCATACAGAGGATGAAAAGGACGCTGTAAAATATCGTGAGCCTTAGAAATTGCTCTCTTACCGAATATATGAGACACGTCAGGGAGTTTAACACCAGTAATCTTACTGCCCACTTTAACTATATGTAGCAACCCTATCTTTGTCACCTATTAAGAGATTACCAGACCAAATGATTATAGACAAGGTGATGACCGACTCTACCATGGAGTTGTAGAAGCGCATCATAAGCTTAGTACACTCATGATTGAGGGGAAATGACATAATAGAATTGTAATACAGAAATAAATTGAAAGTCATTTATATTGAATGGGTCCTTAAATGTGGTTTTAATCTCATTAAATAGAAGAATAGATATAGAATAGAATATGTCTGCATTAATATGATTATATACTGGGTACAATGTCATATTTTGGGTTTAATGTCATATTTTTGAGAGAGCTTACCTAGCTACAAGTCTTTAGTTTGTTTCTCATGTTCAACATTTTTACATTTGAAAATGTTTGCATTGTTCAAACCGCCATTTGTCAATTTGGACAGCACCACATCAGATGGCAAAGGCCACTCCTGTATGATGCAGACTGGAATTGTCTTTTTTTCTATCCGCAGCAGCAAACCTCAGACACTTATTTTGGTGGACAGATTGGTTTCGAGCCAAGTAATCATCAAATAGATGTTGGTGTGATCTGGGATCTCTGCCAAGATTACTGTTTCCTTAGCTACAATGATACAAGATTGTTTTTTATTGATGCCTCCAATGCTTACTACCATCTCTTCCTTTCACGCACCAGAAGGCCTGTTAGTGTGTCTACTTTGGTCACTTAATTCAGAAGAATTTTAAATAAAATTCTACACAGATGAACTTTGAGTGTGTTAAAGGTTTTCTCATATATTTTAGAATAATTCTGTGTTTTTTGGTCGGACCGATGATCACTCATGAACATATACTTCTGTTTTGCGACACAGAAAAAAAACAGAGGGTGGACACAATAAAAAGCAACACCTGAACAACATAGTTCACAACCAACTTCAATAGTTACTAAACAGATGAATCAATACTTCTCTGGAAATGTAACAATGTAACACAAGTGATACATAAGTTTCTTTTCAGTTGGTCCACTTGTTCAAACTCTTTGCAGTTTATTGTTTGCTTTGGCTGCATCTTTAGACTATTTACATATTTTAAATTCTGAGTTCATGTGGAGTTTCTCTTCTCTCCACGCTTCACTGCTTCTACTAATTGGAACAATCCCTCCTTCCCCTGCTTTTACAGATGGAGGACAGCGAGGAGGTGGAGCAGGAGGAGGAAACAAGCGAGGAATTCAACATCATCCCACCGTATTCTGAGAAGGACTCTAACACTGAATCCGGGGCTAGAGGGAGTAAACGTGGAGGAGCGAGCAGAGCAGTACCCGTGTTAACATTACTGCTGCTGCCTACGCTCATCCTGGACTGGGAATGTTGGAGCTACTAAGACCTCCATCTCATTCTACGCTCTTATTTTACACTCGCTACCACTTTCAATTCCATCTCAGCGCTCAGAATGACCCACAGAGGACGAATTGCTCCATTTCGTCCTTTTTTCATTTTTAAAATACGCTGACTTTATTTTCTAACTCTGTTTCTCCTATCACTGCCTCCTCAAGAGTTAAAAGATATCAGTAGTCCTGCAGTATCTGCCGCGTCTCTGCTCGAGTCCTCTCCTGTGCAACGCAGGGAACAACGTGAGCAGATAAATGAGTGCATGGGTGAATTTAGAAATGCTGTCTGGGCAAATACTCTATCTAGAGCCTGCTTCACACTCAAAGTACATCCCCTCTTTTAACAAGAAGCACATCGCCCAAGGCCACATCCGCTACACACACTCCCAAAAACCTTAACCAGTCTACTCCACTGCAACCAGGCTGGAGCACGGCTTCTGTTTCATGACTCGAGTCACATCCGTTTCTCTGTTGGCCCAGTTGGTTCTTCCTCTCCCTGCTCAACACTGTGGTTGAGTTACATAATCCACTTTACAACACGCTAATAAGAAGCGGCACCGCACACTGCTTTGTACCATTGAAGAAGAAAAAAGTTTTGAAAAAAGTGCTGCTGTTGTCACATTATGTATGACACATCTCACGCCTTCTTCTCACTGTGCGCCAAAAAAGCAGAGTGCTTTGCTTCTTTTGTTAACACACCACTTAGTATCATTCCTACCAGGGTGAGTGACTGAGAATTCAACCATGGGCAAAAGTAATGAGATCAAATTCTATTGTAGAGATGACGAGCATGAGGAAAAAAAGCAACACGAGCAATTACAGCACAATCCAAAATGCTCAGCATGCAGGGAAAGTCTGGAGTAAGGCTCAGAGGTGGAAAAAGCCAATTTACTGCTGTCATACCCTCTCACTTTCTCTTGTCCTGAGGAGGTGTGTTTTTAGTGCTCCTTGTCCATAATGTGCTTTAGATGTTGTGAGAGCGAGATGCGGAGAAACGGATGGACACAGGAGACTGTAAAGCCTCCTGGCTGCTCCGATCGTTGAGCAGCACATTGAGCCATTCTCTCTGCCTGAAATAGCTTTTGCTGATGTTAATGATTTTTTTCTCTTATGGCTCATTTTCTTGTGAAATTACGCAGCTGCAGGGATGAAGGTAAAGAGAAGTATAGTGAAGTTTTTGTAGAGGGCTAAACTTGTCTAATTTGAGGAAGAGTTTGCAAGAAAAAACCTGTCTGAGCTCTGCAAGGAGCATTTCTTGAAATGGCCTCATGTTTTCTCATGACACAAACAACTATGCCATCAACACGGAACATTTCCACAGACATATCACAAAAAAAAAAAAAAAAATCACTTGAATATCACTTGAGGAGGCAGTATGACCCTACAACTTTTTGCCTCCACTACTGGACTTGTTTACACTATGGTTTATTGACATGAAGGCTGAACTTTTAATAAGAACAGACAGTACAAAGGCAGAAACGCGCTGGAAGTGTATGGACTGTTCTTTTGCAAATGCAGGTCCATGACCACTTCAAACTTGGGTTTGATTTTTAGAAGTCAAAGTAAATGGAAGTTGTAAGGTTTGTGGACCTGTAGTGGCTGTTGCCCACCTTGGGCCAACATGACATCATGCAGACTGCAAGGGCCAGTTAACAAAGCTCTGAAGTGTGACTGTAAGCTTAGTGGGTACAGAAAAAAACATATTTGGACACAATATTTGAAATAAAATGTCTGGCTGGACAACCAGCTGGTGCACATACTGTATATGAACCAGAACCATAGAAGAGACGTGTTGACAGATAAAAAGGCTGAAGAAACTTTACCCAGCACTGTGTCGCAGTGCAGTGTCAATGATGCTTTTTATTCATAAAGCATCAAATGTCAATAATTACATCCAGTGCGCTCTGGCCTTAACGACTGAATGTGAGTTTACATGTATTTTCACATTTCAGTAGGTTTGTTTATATTTGTAAACTATGTAAAGTAAACATTTGCATTAAACATGGCTTGTATTTTTTTGATGAGTTTTAAAAAAGCTTATTATCCATTCATAAATAAAAAATCTTTAAAAAAAAAAAGTGAATATTCCCCAAATTAGACTGTTTTTAGATTGTATCTTGAAAACCCAGTTAAAGAGACTATGTACAGTACCATGTTTTACTTGCTAACCTTTAAAAGACATATCAAACATGCCAAATAATTCTGACTGTAATGTGTAATACCTGTGTAATTTTTGTGACATAGCGGAACAGTGTGTCGATTTGGTAAAAGAAAAATAAAAGTCACATTTCCACGTCTGTCAGGAAAAAAAATGCCTTTGAATGACCAAGAAATGACTGCTGTGTATGGACATCCAACATATTTACATTTTCTTCTTCTGAACACTTTTTACAAGTGGTACAAGAAAAGACTGATACATTGTAATGGGACTGGGAGTGTTGATGACAAATTGAATGTAGATTTCAGTGCAAATTGGTAAGTTAATCACCTTTGTCAAATATTTAAATACATGCTGAAATATGCAGCTTCAACACTATTTGAACATTAGATTGCTTTGAATAAAATTGAATGGTTTAGAAACTGTAAATAAATTATAAGGTCTTCGCCACTTTAGCCAGTAGACTTTCCTGTTTATATTTTGTTTCTGACTGATGGAGGTGATTACAGGGTCTTGGTGCTTCTACAGGCAAAATGGCACCATGTGGCAGGAACAAGCTACAGACTAAGAAAAGAAAATTGGCTGTAATGGAAACTGGCATCAGCCTTTGTTTTAATTATAAAAAAATACAGCATGAGGGCACTGGGCATTTGTTTTTAATGTCAAAATTCAGCCAAGTGCCTACAAAGTTAAGTTATGCTTCATTAATCATCCTGAGGAAAAAATATCTTTTGCATTTTATTCATCCTACCTATTCGGGAGGATGTTCTAAAGCCAAAGCCTGAAAAAAAAAACATTTCTGTGGTTTGCATTTTTTAGCCTGTTCACTAGTAATATTATGTCCAAATGTGTGTGTCTGTACACAAATCGACAGATAGCTAACAGGCTTCAAGGGCAAAGAACGTTTTTTTGTCAAACTGACATAATACAAAAAGATAGAATCAATTACTTAATACTATTTAAACAACATCACGCAACCAAAGACATTAAATGATGTAAATGTCATCTTAAAAAAGCTAAAGCGTACAACTACCACATTTAAATGATATGTAAATAGATGTGCTTAACTTGTAAATATCTTGTAAATAATGCACATACACTTCACCAGCTTTAAACACTAATAGAAACAGTACTGGCATGGATGCAGCAGGAAAGCTATCAAATACTGTAGCTATTACAGTAGGAAACACAAGGGCTACTCACGGCTAGTTTAACATTGGAAGTGTCCGCATGTAAATATACTAAGTAGGCCAATTTAAATGCAGCATAATAGAATACATTACATGACAATTGTGCACTTTTCTAATGAACTGTTAGGTGTAAATACAACTTACAAGCAAAGCTTTCCAAGCCACAAACAGAGGGAGGAAAAGATAAGGTAGCTGGAGCTGCAAGCTGAGCACATGTGATGTAACAACTAAAGCATTTCCTGATTGGACGTCTGAACTATGGCCTGGCTGTGTCACATGACTAAAGCAACCAATGAAAAAAATAGCAGGAAGTAATCAAGAGAATAACGAATGATTTATCCTAAACTGAAACATCTTGTGAGGGTTTTGCAAATCGAGGGTTGCGATCTAGACACGACCATAATGAATTACTCCCACATGACCACTAGGGGGGAAAAATATACCAAAAATCGATACACATTTCTTACAGAACATGACAATTAAGAATATATATTTTAAATCCCAGCTTAACATTTTGCTATAGCTGCTGTCAGAAATAATTTTTTTTCTGGTTTTTATTCACTTCTATTTGAAAATCAATACCAGGACCCTGAAACTAAAGCTGCTAAATGTAATTCAGCTCTATTAGTTTTATTATATATACCTGTGATTTTCCTACAGTGACATGTCAAAATGTCTTCTATGAAAACTGCGTATTGACTTGATGTTCAGTGTTATTTAATGCAGATCTCTGGCAAGTTTCCAGAGCTAATTGGTATTCATACTAATGATGCACGTGGCTTCATGGAAATCGCCCATTTTTTTAATATCACGGCACCGCTTTAAAGGTTATTTATTTACTTTGTCTTGAGATATCTTTTGAACTTCTTGACGTCCATTGCTGCATTTGACAGTTTTTCCCGAGAGATGATGCCTTCAGGTGTGGGGCAGACAGTTACTTCCTCTCCATGAAACCTTGAAGCCAAGTAGTTTGACTCTGTGGTGAGGACTGAGATATCTGAGCATTTTGAGTTTTATTTAAAGTGACAAATCTTTCCATCCCTGCTGTGACAGTCATTATTTTTGGCTGCTAATTTTTGACAAAGTTAAATTATTGTAATTAATGCGGTTTCACTCTCGTGCTAATTGCATTTCAATCTCTACTGAAATAAATGGAAACCAATAGCTGTCTAGAACAGCAAATACATAAAGAAGTCTAAAACTATATTGAAATTAATCAGTAATAATGTAAAGTATACACAATTCTTTCGGCTTAAACTCGCAATCACACTGATACGGTCCTTTAAGGGCAACAGCAGAAGTAGCTTATGACTGTATGACCATTTGAAAATTGGGGTGTTGAGGAAAAAGGAGCAAACAAAGGAAAGAACTGCACTTTTTGTACAGCTCTGTTTGGGTTGAAACTCGGGTCCTTCTTTCTGCGAGGCGACAGTAATCACAACTGAGCCACTGTGCCGCCCCAGGAGGCTCTTGAGCTGCCTAATATCTCAGCACCGTCCTCATAATATATATAAAAGATAAGCAGTTATGTTAATGTGATTATTAATTAAGTTAAATCAGTGCACTCATAATCCTGTGTCAACATACAGTACTTGTCTTCACATAGTACATGGGATGTGTTAATATGAACTCAGGCATGAACTATGAATCATAAAGCACTGAGGTAAATTAGATTTTCTTATTAATATGATAATATGTGCAGCAAGAAACTCCACGGTCTAATCAGATCACCCACTTAGTTTCTCCCCAGTTTCTAATGTTGTGCGCTGTTCTTGTGTTTTCCCAAGATTTTGTTTCCACACAGATACACATGCATGTGTGGCTGAGTAAACATAAACAGGATTTACATAAAAAGTTAACAAAAGCACAAATCTTAAAGACATCTTTTGGTGAAACTAGATGTAATCATTTTTAACCTGCTATAATGATGCTGTGAGGACTGTAAGCACAGGGTATATGGACAAAGCTGGTCCAGAAAAGTGTCTATGGGAGATATTTCCACACAGACAGACACAAAAACAGCTCAACAGTGAATTACCTTGTAGTGATCTCGGATCATCTAATGAGGGAGCCCCAAGGCGTAATGCAAAAAACAATTCAGGTAAAAAGTCAAGTAGGGTGATACATTGATTGCACTTCCTCATTGATTCAGTCTGTGGTAGAGTTCACACTAAGGTACAAATCTGCCTGTGAGAAATAAACATGCAGGCAGCTTAAGAGACAGCTGGGGGAGGAAACCAGTGTTGTCTTCATACAGTTCTGTCTACAGGGTAAAAAAAACCTCAACTTCCCATTTGGTAACATTGTGAAGCTGTTATGATGTTCTTTAGGCATTTTTTAATTCTCAAAACATTTTTTTTGTTTTGATGCGATATACAGAATACTTTGGAGCTGAGTGTTGCAAGTATGAAAGTAGCTATATGGCAGATTCGCACTACGGACAGCAATCACATGGCCATTAGAAATCTCTTTAAGTGTAAAATGTTTTCATTGCTGAAGTGAGCATTTGAAATGTCCCTCTTAGGAAGTCTGAGGGAAGATTAACAAGACACAGATCAAAAATAACCTTCAGGCAACAAAAGCACTTTGGAAAGATTGTCATTTCAACTACATGTCAATACACACATTGTGCTGTGGACCTTTTTTGTATTAAGCCAAACCTTGAGCTGTCCTGACCCGAGTCCTGTGAGAGCAGCACGGATGGGAGTTCGGAAATATAGCAAAGAATATAGCTTACTGCTTTGTTGAAATCACAGCAACTGCTGTTCAAGTCTAGTCTTCATCACTTGGACTTGGACAATCTTACCAACAACTTTGTGTTAACCCGATTTAATGCTGCTTACCAGCCTCCAGCCAAAACAACAGTTTAGTGTGTCCAAAAAGCACTTACAAAAAAAATATATATATATATATATCTTTGCAGACAGACATCAATGGAATAAGAACATATTTCTCAACTAACAGACTGAACAGAATTCAAACACGGTCTTTAAAGTAAAAAAAAAAATTAATGTGCATCGTTAGTAAAGCAGGGTTGGACAACAATGTACCCAGGCTGGTCAGGAGTCTGCAGGCTTTCATCATCATAACACACAACAGTGGAAGATTTCACTGATTAGCACACCTTGAGCCAGAAAGGGTAAACTAATCAGTGAAGTGTGGAGCGCTGCTGTTGTTGTTAAAAGAGCCTAATTTCAGCTCCGCTTTTGATGCAAACAGTGCTTGTATTTTGGGTTGTTTTTAACTGTTCCTTTGTGTGCATGTTGGACATTTTCGGTTACCAGGTTTTGCTGCAAATGGACTTCATACTTTTAGTTTGCAGCGATGTTTGCTAAAGGGTTACTGCATTGCTTTTACATTGAGATGCATGTTGGGTTAGTGGTCTGAGGGGAACAGTTGAATGTTGTTTTGTTTTTTGGCTCTTCTTCAATAGTGCCTCCTTGGGTTATTCAAGGTAATTGTTTGACATTTTGGGAGATATGCTTGTTTCTTGCCCAGAGTTAGATGAGAGAATTGATACCACTATGTGTGCATGCTGAATGTGAAGCGACCGCCAACAGACAGTTGTCTTAAACTTGGAAAATTGTCTTGTTGGCGGTGAATTAACACTTTACAGTGCAGTGAAGGTGAACAATGAGGTCAACCTTATCGCCATGTTTTTATGTGTGCCCATCATGATTTTCCCTTCGTGATTCATTATTGGGGTAATCTTCTGAACGAGAACGTCTCATTTCCCAATAGATCACAGAGAAACGAAGCTGCTTATACATCAGAGTCCATCTCTTCTTTGGTGACTCAGAACAATTAGACATGTGAGGAAGGATCACTTGAACAGTCAAATTAACATTACTAGGATTTTCAAGTACATTATGATGTTGGATTTGGCAAATTTTTCACAATTGCAGCATCAAATATGGAGAGAAACGGAGCACAATGACATTTTATGGGCTCAAAACTTTGTGCAGAAACAACAACAGTCACCACACCTGTACATAGAGAATCTGTGAAGCAGATTTTTGCCAGACAAATAAAGAAAGATGGCGCGCAATCATTTTCATCCATTTTCTTCCATCCATTTATGGGAGACCTTGATTGTAATGTGCACTGACAATTTGCAAAGAAAATAGGCCTACTTACAGTTTATGGTGATTGCATGTGAGAAAGAGGGAAGCTCCGCCTGATGTGATTCTGTAGTGGAGGTGATCTAACACTGAAATAACCGTCACTTATCACTTGTCTATAAGTGTTGACGTGAATAATCTGCAGGAGCCTGTATGCTTTGAGGCTCTTTTCAAATTATGTCCTATTATTTGATTATCTGCAGTCTATCAATTATGAGTAGACTGTAAAAAAGATAATACATAAGAACATAATGCTGCAGGTTCCCGCTTAGTTACAGTTATTTAAACTTTCATGCCACCAGAAAAAGTGGAAAGGTTTGAGTGTGTGTGTGTGTGTGTGTGTGTGTGTGTGTGTGTGTGTGTGTGTG
>CALSBV010010655.1:621381-638881 GCA_943590825.1 Bovichtus diacanthus
GTGTGTGTGTGTGTGTGTGTGTGTGTGTGTGTGTGTGTGTGTGTGTGCTGTCCCTTATTTCAGTGCACATTCTTTCAGAGTCAAATTGAAATCTAGCCGTTGAAGCGAACAAAAAAGTTACACACAAAGTATAACATCCCAAGTCAATAGTATGTGTGGAAGTATAGTGAGTGAATAAATAATAGATTCAAAGTAAGAGTAGGAATATGAACTTCCCATTCAACAATAACATACTTTTACTGTTTACATTTTAATCATCTGCAATGTTTATTCTTAATTCTCTTTCGCAGGCTTTTATGGTTCTGCTGCTCTATTGCTTAGAAAATACATTGTTCGATAAAAATTTTTCAAAAGTTTAGTAAGATGATAAAACAAAACAATTTTCTACAGGAAACAAAGCAAAAACAACTTTGTATTGTTACAATTTTGTGCAAAGGTGTTAAATTGCTACATATGCAGGTCCAGATCTACTTTTATCTCAGATGTAGAAAATATCTGTAGTTATTATTGTTTAATCTAATGCCTCAGCTCCACACAGTCCGTATTCTCCTCACCTCTGTCAACAAAATGTGTTCATCTCATCCCTTCTTTTCATTATCCACACGACTCCGAAGCCTCACTGATTGAGTTACAGAGCATTTTATCTTATTACACCAGTGAATGAAGCCTCAGAGGCAGCGTTGGAACCAGGTTGTTATGACTGCCATGTAATGTCCAAATCGTCAATCTAAGGCTTTAGTTATGTGGTGATTTCAGGCTGATGAGCTCAATTAAATATTGCTTGTTGCTTGGCATTGACACACCAATCCTTCATTTTTAGTGTGCCTGGATAAGAATAGCTTCTGCTGCTACCAAGGGAACAAAAGGTTTTCAATGTTTCTGTTTTGAATTGTGCTCGAGTCTCTCCGTGTGTGTGGTGTTCATCACTTTGCTGGTCCAGACTAGGCTAAGGGTTAAATGGTAACAGTAAGTGTTGCAAGAATGAATACATGTCATTAAAATCTCAACATGTGTGTGTTTTCAGAGCTCAAATGTCATGGAGCTTGTCTTCCACTTGTCAGGACATTTCTCTCTCTTCCCTTAATTGTCACAATGGATGAAAAGCATTATTAAAACTCCAACTTGCCTTTGGCTTACGTTTTGCTATTCATTTTTCAAAATCAGACAGGTTGAATGTGTTTTTATACTGTTTCTTTTGATAATATGAACATCTTTGGACTTTTTAATAAGCTCCAAATAGTTACCCCTCCCAACAATTCACTCACAAAAAGACTTTTCTTTCATTCCCTCAGACAATGACAAACTCTTCCCTTCCGGTGAGTGAGGCCCATTTCAGTCATCGCTAACTTTTTCTGTTGATAGATTAAAAGAATATATATACATTGTATTGACCTATGAACCTCATACATTAAACACAACATAATATGTTATCCAGATGTGTGTTTGCAGTTTATTTTATATAAATGCTTAGTTAGCAGCTGCAAGTGTTTTTGCATGTCTGAGACACTTTGACTCTGCACTGATATTTGTTTGACACACACTGCCTCTACAGTTGCCACCGATGACAGCAAACATCTCTCTCTGCGAACACACACATACGTATGTGAAAGCTCACAATTGCAATGCCTCATTGAATGCACCTCAGCCTGCTGATTGCCCAAATGTTTGGAAAAGTGACCATTTTCACAATTTCTTCCATATGGACAGTTGTAGCCATCACTGTTGTTTGCTATGCATATAAACACTGCCCTACAGTGCTAAATATCCATCATGACACTTCTGCAACTCAAGCCTGCCAGGCTGCAACACACTGCTGCTAAAGTCAACACATTCTGTGTAATGGGTTTTCCTGAGAACTCTGAAATGCAGATTTTGTTTTGTGGACACATATTTATGTGAACATTGTGTTCATCGACCAAGGAAAGATTATGTGACGATGTGATGTCATAAATCGGACTTTGTGATAATTGTACATTCATAAGCTGAGGGCCAATCCAATTTTATTGACCATATAGGCTATAGCTGCAATAACATGGGTCATTGAATCTGTGCTGTACAGGATAGTTTTCAGTGATGTCAGCATGAAGTTGGCTGCTGTGTGTGAAAGGCTTTGGCACAGGATCCAGGATCTTTTGATATCTCTCTATGGGAAGGAACAGAGTGACTATTAAAGCCTTGAGCAGATTTAAAGATGGTAGCTGATCATGAGCACATGATTTGAATTAAGTGCTTTGAGTGCTTTCATGGGAAGATATTGTATCATTTCATAATACAGAAAGACTCACATTTCAGCCTCTGACCCTGCTTTGCTTAAGAGTTTCCTTTGACAAGCTTCACTGCTTCCTCTGTATTTGTTCCGTATCTATTTCTTTTCCCCGATGGCCCCGTGGCCCATGTTGCACCTGCCCTACAATATCCCATGATGTCTGAGCTCTGACTGTGCCTGCTGGCTGTGTCTCTTCCGTTTCATCTGCATCCTGCTGAAACAGTCCTGCAGCTCTGGCTATTAAATATGTAGACTCTAATGCTGTCAGTTTCATTTAAATTTTACCTTCGCACACTTAAACTTTTCAATTAGTTTGGATATGTTTATCTCCCCTGCCAATAAAAAGCCACACTCGGAAAGCTTAAACTTCTGATTCTGCTGTTTTGCACTATATAACCTCCCTAGACTTCAATCTAAATCTATTAAGGCCTCCTATAGGTTAGGAAATTAATATATGTACTGAGTGAGCATGCAGTAAAACTACATTTGATTGTATTAATTGATTTAGAATTTACATTTAGTTCCCTTTGTGCTGAATGTGCTCCTCTTCATCACAATAGACCAAACTATTACACATTAAATTACAAACACAGAGATAAGGGTAAAAACAGTGGAACATTAATGCAAATCCAATTTGTATACTTTTAAAGAGAACTATATGAACCAAACAACTTATTGTAAACAACAGTATAAAAGACAGACTCACCTACTGTTCATTTTAATTAAAGGCTCAAAAATTCAGATACTTTGTAGATATTAAAACAGCACAAATCCTGTATAAGGTCAAACACCAATTTACAACCTACAAAAATACAAAAATACCACCTGAAAGTATCAAAAAGATATTAAAATTATTAAAGGACTACATGGTAAAAGAGTATGCATTTTTTTAGCTGTTATCAAGGGAATGTGTGAAAAACTTTCTAAAACAGGTTTCAAAATTGCTTAATAAATGAATAGTTTTTTTCTATTCATCAAATTGTGTTAAAAGGCACTTTTTCTCCGGTATTAGGTATTTTCTTGTTATGCGCATATTCTCATCAAGTCGAGGGAATCAAAACATTTTATGAGAAAGAGCTTCTGCAGCCCTTATAATTGCTCAATTTACATTTGGTACATTGCAAGACTGGTGCAAATAAGTTAGTCGAAGACTCAGAAAAGTAAGCTTTGAATATTGACAATCTGAATTGACCGCATGAAAATGTTTGGATGCAGATATAAAAGATAAGGTTGGGAGAGAAAGGCAACGAAGGGGAGATTAGCCTCAGCCAAAACACAGCTGCTGGCTGAATAAGTAAAGCCACACAGAGAAAGTACACAATGATGAGAGGAAGCAATTCCCACAGACTGTCAAACACAAAGACTGAAAAAACGGTCGCATGGGAGAATGTGTGAAAGCTGCAGACACTTTTTTTTTTTTTGCAAAGTGATAAGCAAGACCTATGAGGAACTGTGTTTGAAGAGGGAGTGAAAAGGACAAGGAGCAACTAATGCCTTAGTTTATATTTTCGACAAATTGCGGATCTTGTAATAGGCAAAAAGCAGGAAGGAGAGGGATTTTAGAGGGGGTGTTGGTTGATGGGGTGGTGGAGTAAATGTTTCCGTGAGAGAGCACATAGTGAGAGACACGAGGCAACAGATGGAGAGAAGAGGCCCAGGGAGGCTGGCAGCAGTGATACTCCAGAGACAGAAGGCGGTGGGGGGTGAAGCCCTGCGTCCATTGAATAACTATCAGAACCTTATTAGTAGAAGCAATCATGTGATTCAAAATTAGCCCTGAGGTATTGATATGTCTATTAAGCTTGAGGTGGTGATTTTGCGTGTGTGTCGACAAAAAAATAATGTCAATTTTGATTTCATATTCAAACAGTAACGGTTATTCTTTGGTTATTTGGTGCCGAGTGACGGTATGCCATTATGCCTCATCATCCACCAAATTGCGCACTCCACAACAATGTACAGGCATAATGGGTCCGCTTGAAGAGAGAGGAGATAAAAAGAGCAAGGGAGGAGGAGGAGGAGGAGGAGGAGGGGGAGGAGGAGGAGGAGGGAAATGAAGATGAAGTGTTTGATGTATGTCTTGAGAACAAGAATGGCCTTAATGATAAAACACTAGCAATGAATAAGTCTGCCAGTGGACAGGGCGGCCTGTCAGCGTAAGCATAAAAGGTGATGAGTGAGAGCTTCGCAATGTTAAACCTTCATGCTCCAGGATGCGGAGTGTTGAGGCCTAGAAATATAAAACATAGCCATAATTAAGTGCTGGTACAAAAGCGGCAGCACACACTCTGTTTATAAAATAAAAAAACATCATTTGCTCCTAAATCAGAAAACTTCATTTCAGTAAAATGTTTTCAGCATGTAGAATGTGACCAGAATCAAAGTCTTGTTTTCAATTTCATCCAATTAAACTCAGCGTATTATTTCACCAAATGAATGAAAACTGCCTCAAGAGCAACAGAAATAACTCAGTTGTAACTAAGTCACTTAGCGGCATTAAAGTAGAGATGGAAAACTCCTGGTTTAATCAGCGTATCTGTCGGGTTTCCAACACGTCTTCTGTGAACAATTTTATATGACGGGCCTTAATAAATCCCCCCAAAAATGTGGCTGATTTTAATTGGTGTATGTGTGTGTGTGTGTGCGTGTGTGTAGGTTTATTGTATTAACTACATTATGGGGACCCAACTCCCCTCGGAGGACATAACGGTTAAAGGGGAACTGCACCGATTTTACACCTTCTACATCCTTCTGTGTCCTTCTCTTATGCTTCACAAGGGGCAACAGCACTCACCAGTAGGCCAGAAGATGCACATCCAACAATATGAAAGGGTTGCAGTTTCGTTAGGTTTCACTTTCAGTTAGATTTAGGCGCCAAAAATATGTGGTTAGTTTTCGGAAAAAGATAACGGTTTGGGTTAAAATAAGAATACATAACGTAATATTGTTATGTTGCATCATTTTGCTTACGTAGGCTACTTCGGGAAAGAAATATGGATGTGTTGAGTTAGAGAGAAGCTTACCAGATCTTTCCAGGTCCGTCGGTGGTCGAGTTGTATTGTAGGTAATGTAGGTACTAGGCTTTGACAAGGAAGAGTCATAGTATAAACAAGACTGTACCTCAGCTTTTGCAGCATCTTTTTTGATACCTTTTCAAAAACTGTTCATCATGAGTCCGACATTTTCATAGGAATGAAATTCTAAATTGGTAGCAAGTAGGAAAAAAGTTTCAGGTTAGGATAAGTCTTCAAGGAATGAATGAAAGTCAAGTTTATGTCTAGTGTGTTTGGCTGGTATGTAATAGGCTCAGTAATCTACAATTGATAGTTCACATTGACATTGTAACCTACTACAATTTTCCTAATCATTTTCACTTCCACAGTCCAATCATCATTTGCCATTCTGAACATTGGCTTGGAGCCACAATGTCATAAACAGTTAAAATCAGGAGCTGAACCACTGATGATGAAAAAGAAGCTTTAGACAGAAATGATGTAGGCCAAACATAATTCCACACTCAAATGATTTTTATTCTGCACCACTGTTGCCATATCTACAAGTTACAAAAGCAAGTTCTCCTTTTATCCAAAAGCCACTTGTATCAGATATTTGATAACCTGCTCTGAATAGATTACCATGCATGATAAGGTCACTGTTTCAAAAGTCTTGTTTATTTAACGTTTTTTATTGCCTTGTACGCACCTGATGGCTAAGAAACTCCAAATTTAGCACATAATATATTTTCATATATTGCTCATGTGTGCTCACAGTGCTTTCAAATACATTAATAAAATAAATGTGTTTATTTAAGCAAGCCTATTGCATTTGATATTCCTTATTAAAACCTTGTCAGTGTGTCTCCTTTAGTTCTTTTTTTTTTCTGGGAATGGCAGCTGTCTGTAAATCTGTTGGTTGGTGGTGTCGCATTCATATCTCACCAGGAGGAATGGTAATCTTTGGTGATGTCTGACCAGTCGCTGGGTAGTTTGGGGGAATGGACTCGAACAGCATGGTGAGAGAGCTGCTCAGTCCGCTTTCAAGAGGAAAGTTGCTCCTCAGATCCATATGGACAAGGCCTCCAACCTCCTTCTGGCCCGGGGATGGCCGGCAGAGACTGCAAAACCAAGGACGAATAAAAAAAAAAAGGAAAACAAGTCAATCAAAACAAAATAAAATAGATAAATACAAAATACACGAAATGGAGAATAAATTAGAAATAGAAAGATGAATAAATGAATAAAACTCTGGCCTGACCCATCCAGGCTTCTCTCTCTCTCGCTGTCTATCCTTACAAACACAAATCCCATACATATATACACATACTTGCATGTGTAAATCAATAAGAAAGTCTATAGGTATCTATACAATTTTATTCAGGTGTCTTCCTGTTAATAACTGAAGCTTTTCTGTATATCCGTATTTCTATTGCCTCACACTATTACAATAAACTGCTATCAAAGGACATTTGACGCCATCTTTATCTTACATTTTTTCCAATACTTTGGTTTATGACCAAATACAAAACTAATGACATTGCCATTAGCCTCAGCTGCACTATGCTAATTAGGAAATATTTGCATGCAAACAGGCGAAACTAGAATGGGAAACACGGTGAACATTTTATTTGCTGAAGATGAGTATATTAGCATGCTGATGTGAGCATTTAGCTCAAAGCAAGGCGGGGATTGAGTACAGCCTCACAGAGCCGATAGCAGTCTCTTTTAAAACAGCCGACTCTCTCTTGGTTGTATTTCACCTTGAGGGTTAAAATCCACCTTGAAATTTAAAGTGCTCATATTCAAACAACGCAAACGCACACACACATAAATGGACATACAAACACGCTCCTACAGTTACCCTCGCCGTACACGCAAAACGAGACTGTTATGAGTTATGATTTATAAATGCCACCCAGAGTGTCTCTGATGATGTCACTGCAATCACTTCTGTTAGACCGACATGACAGCCATTTGTTCTTCCAAATATACTGGCACAATATTACACTGTACATAGTTATAACCAAGACACGTACCAACACACCCATAAGAAAATCTTACCAGAAGGATACATTCTGGAGCTTAAATGCATTTCCATGTGTAGTTGTCTGTGATTTGTTTCATTTAATAGGAGGAAAAGTCATCTCAGGGCAGACGTCAGCTGATTCCCAACTGGTATTTTAGCCCTTTGAGTACACCAGGGCCGGTGGTCAGACCTTAAAAGCCTACATTCTGGTAGGGTGAGGTTTATACAAAAGCACTTCCTCTCCATTGAAACACGCACAATGGCAGAGGCTTTTTCTTTGCGGGAAAATTATGCAACTTAATGGATTCATCTCTGGTCCTCTCCACTGAGATAGATAGTCTGGAGAGAACACAGTGAAAGGTCTGGGAGTGTGGAGAATTACTGGGGGATGAAGGGATATAAGAATGGGAGTAAAGGAGTAGGGGAGATGGGATATCTCAGAGGTAAAGATACCGCCAAGGGCTTTAAAGCTGTAAATCCTTCTTTCTTGAAGAGATGTGGGTTTTTTTCTCCTGCTTCCCTCTTACTCTCATTCCTTTCCACCCTCCCGATCATAAATACAGACACTAACATAAATGCAGAAGCGCACTGCGTTCTGCTGCACTATCCATAACTTCCAGCCATCGATAAGGAATAGCCTGTAGTATAAGAAGATAGGTAAATATAAGTAGAAATAAGTGGGGAACTCTGCTTTAATACCAGGAAATTATCTTTTGAATGACCTGTGAAGAAATGCCTTTTTAGCTTATGCGTCATTCAATTTCCCCTACAGTAACAATTTACAAGAGAAAATTAACATTGATTTCATCCGACTTGCATAAACGTGTTTGCAGTTTACTTTGCAGCAGCGCACTTTCTCTTCTTACACTGCAGCAATTATCTCAAGTTTAAATTCATTTGAAAATGAGATGCTCACACTGTGAGTGCTGAAACAACCCCAGACAGGGTCAAGATCTCAATGTGAGGCATTTATATTTTCTCATATTAATATAACATTTTTCTCATTTTCTTTTTTAATATTGCAATTTGCTAATATTTACAAGTCATGGTTTGTAGACATTTCAGTGGCCAGTGTATGAGTTTTGAAGATCTATGACTTATGCACTACTAGTCATATAGATCTTCATCTAGTCTAAAACTGAATAAATACCGCCTATGAGTTTTGACAGTGTGCCATATGCAAAATTCATGTGACTGAGTGTAGGTGCAAGTAGTCAGAAGAATCTTCATTCACAGAATCAGTATTTTATGTTTTTTTACATAAACAATAATAAGCAAGAAAAAGCAAAAACAAAATCAAACTACTTTGTGAAAAGTGTGCCCTGTATTTATACGTGTCATCAAGTTCAGAGATTCCCTGTCTCCTAAAATCTTACTTTGTATGCATATATGTGATGATGTCATTTATATGCAGATCAGCACATGATGTCCAGTTGGCAACTGGCAGCCAATCGCTTATTTCCTTGGATGACAGCTGACCACGCTGTGGCTGACAGTCGTCTCGAGGGTCAAGATGGCCAAACACATCTTTGCAGAAGTGATAACTCACATGCAAATACAAGTAAAGTAATAAAATCTAATGGCAGTAACACTGAGGTTAAAATATCAGACTAATTGATGTGACTGTAAATTAAGTGACACAGTGGATGTGCAGTTTGGTTTATGTATGTATACTATAAAAATGAATTAACAAGTCTAGACTAAGAGTGTGTAAAGAATGTGTTGGTGGCAGCGTGTGCAACTATATTTACTATGGTTGTAGCGTAGAAAAACCTATATCTTACTTTTGAGAGTAAAAAGAGCAAGCAAGTCATAGCAAATGTGTGATTTCAGTTGACTGACTAAAAGTTGCAAGATAATTGAGAAGCCATTGTGGCACATGGGAAGAAAAATACTGGACGGCCAAACATCAGTGACCTGTCATGAAAATGAAACGCCTACTGAGCAGAGGTGAAGAAAGTGGATGTCTTTGCACGTGTGATAGAAAGAGACAAGCCACAGGAAAGAAGAGCAGTGATGGAAGAGTGGTCCACCTATTTTCTGTTTATTAGATTAAACTGGCATTGAATCAAGACACTAAAGACGGTGGGTGAGAGCATATAGAGGGAGTTGGAGAGGAGTGTGTACAGATTAAGAGTGGCATTAATTCTGACCCGTAATCTCTCTGCCTCTGTAATTGAGGTCGCACACCAGGGGAGGCTGAGTTTGGAGAGAGACTGGCTTTTTGCTTTACTAAGCCCTGAGGAGGGAGCAAACAGACACATAAATGAACAGAGGGGATGCAATACTTCCCAGACCTTCTGACTGTAGAGTTTGTGTTTGGAGACAAAGTCAAGGTAGACAGCCAGGACAACCTCAGTAAACACAAGACTAAAGGGAGGGTCGGTCAGCAGCGTTTTTCAAAATAATGCACAGAAAGATCGATAGACAAAGTGCTCTTCTGTGTAATGGGAGATGGACACAACACCGTGTGGGAAGATGAAGTATGTGTAGTGGGAATCAGTGCTAACGTTAGCCAGCTAACCTGAGGTGGGAAAAAAAACACTTCAACATTCGTCGGCTCTACGGGTCTGTGACATGCTGGTAGCGCTCCACAGAGGTTGATGCCACGTCTCCTAACAACTCAAATGTCAGTCATACGTTGCCATGAAAAACACCAACCCAGAGGACTGAAGCTTAGACAACGTTTCCACAAATATGTCCAAAAAAAAAGTGTTATCTTCTTTTGAAAAATGTGCGCAATAGCAGCAGTACCATTACAGTGTATATGTACTTGGACAAAAAGCGAGTAGAATTTAAATTTAGGATCAGCTTTAACAAAACCAAAAACTTCTGAACATAAAAGTAAAAAATCTAAAACAGACACAAAAACATTTCAGAAACATGGGAAAAGTCTGAGATCCAGAGGATGCAACACACGTCTCCTCTGTGGAGCTACACTTAATAACTCATCCTGGTGTGTCACCTTCCATAATAAAGACCTAATAAAAAAAAAACATCTCAGTACACTTAAACTGTCTATTTCTCCTAGAGCAATACAAACTCAGCTTAATGTGTCCCGATTCATTGATTCTCCTCACTTCCTCTGCTCTTAGTTTCTCAGCCTGAAACTTCTCTCCTCAATTCTCTCTGTTCTTCTGTCTGAGATCAATATTGTAATAACTGCAGAGGAGAAAGCCTCATCATAATCAATAAGAGCAACGTATAGCTAGGCAGAGGTAGACAGAGAAAAATCATTCTGCCCAACAGCGGAGCTGAATGCTTCTGACGCCTCATTCATTACACTATTGAATAATCCATCCACTCCATCACAGACACAGAAGAGCAGAATAAGCTCCAGAGCATCTGCAGGCAATCGCACGGGAAGGAAGACCTAGTGAGAGCTTCATATTTCCTTTGATTACACAGAAGATTCACTTGAGTTTGAGAAAAGTAATTAATGTATGCACAGGAGTCCGGAACAAGAAAAGTTTCAAAGTCTCAGGTCAAGTCACAAGTCTGTTTCTCAGGTGACATTGCTCGGCTGCATTTCAACGTTGGCCTTTCAAAGCAGTTGATAGTTCATGTACAAATGTGAGACACATTACAGTGATGCGCTGTCTTTTTACCCTTTTAATTTTATTATCTTATTGTTTGGGATTTCACCTGGACCAAAACTTGAGACTTGAATGTTTTGCCTTCAAGTCTCAAGACAAGTTAAGTTTAAAAGTCTCAGAAACATCAAGTCTCATTTTCAAATCTCTAAAAGTCTACAGCTCAGCAAAACAATAATATAAACCAATGACAACATTTTTTTTTGACATTTTTTAATAATATGTTAGTGCCGTGATGGATTATTGCAAAACATGAAAACCAACATATTTTCTATGTTGATGGCTTGTTGGTTCAAAACTGTGATGGACGATAATACAGTTCCACTAAGTTGAAAACAGAAAGAAGATATCAACATTAGAATTCCTTTATATAAACTAATAGCTTATTATATTTTAGTATATTTTCCCTCACCACTCCAGCTGACACATATTTCAGATATCTACAATAGCTGATCCTCATGAGGACCTTGAAAACAAGATGGTGCATCTTAAGGGGCTTATCCTCATATTTAACATTTAAAAATAAACAGAATGCTTCTACAAACCCTCCCACAACAACTGTTCATAAGTTTCAGTCACCTCACAGCTTGAAATTGTGACAGCATGCAGGGGTTTCAAAGTTTGGAGTTTCAGCTTTTAAAAGAGCTATTTCATTCTTTGCGAGTTTATCCATTGACAGCAACATCAGTTCACTACAGCCTGTGGTATGAAAAAAAATCCATGCACCTTAGTGGCTTATCGCTTCCCTCCAAAAACTGAAATCTTGTTCTAGTTTCTGGGGACAAGTAGGACACGTAGTGATGATGAGATGTTATAAAAGTGACTCTGGGAACAATTTGTGCTTGATGTTCAGCTGAGTTAAAGTTTGATCCTTGCTTGGGTCAAAATTATTGCAGCTGCTATTCACGCTGCTGACGCCCACCGCGTCTGAAATCATTACACCCTGAACACAGACGCCGAGGTGGGAGGAGAAAGACTCAGACATAAGATGCAAAGTCATCAGCTCAGATCCACATGTGTCTGACAGACAGAATGAAACACTTCTTAAGAATTTCTCTTGCAGGGTCTGGGAGGCCTGTCAGTTGACGTTGGTGTGCTTTAGACTCAGGGCTAATAAGGATGCGCTGTTGGGAATTTGTGTGCATGACAGCTAAGCAGAAAGAGAGGCTTTGATTAGCTACGGGGCCCGTGCAAAGAGAATCATAGCACAGAAACCAGCCGTAAACCTGAACTGAAAAAGGTTCAAATACTGCAGAGGTTCAAGACGGTTTAAGGAAATTAAAGAAAACAAGCACCTTCTTCTTTGACGAGACGCAGTGCGTTTAAAGGTCAAATGGGCAAACAATCTCAAGGTCAAATACTTCTTGCCACTGACAAAATCAACCAAAGATTTTTAGTTTTACCCTAAATCATTCTGAGCTCATGCAGACATTGATTATGTTTGGCTAACATGTCCGTGACATCTGCAGCCAACACATCAGCAGTGCCATCATGTCAAACAATGCATTAGACCTTTGTGCCATTTCAGCCAATCACAACATGTGAAATGAAGGATCATGATGCAGAACAAAGAACAAACAATTATTTTCAGGGTAGCATAGGGTCAGCTTGTTCTTTTGTAAACAAGCTTTGACAGTACATAGAACATCCTCGCTTGTAAACGAACTGAACACATGGATTGTGACAGAGAATGATTAGAAAACATCGGGAGTCTCCGTACCGTAGGTGCCGCCCAGGGGGATCCGGGGGATGTTGTTTTCAGACTATTTAACACGAAGAGGAACTCATTATGATGTTGAGATTCATTTTGATTGAGGGTTGGAAAGATTATACTGTGATCACTTTGGGAAATAAAAAGAAAATAATGTCAAAACAGCAGCAGTGACAGCAGTTCAACTACCTGCTATCCATTCAGACCTGCATCCATCACATTGAGACAGTAAAATAATAATAATACATACACAATATCGATCTCATGATCTGTATGTTGGCACCTCTGAACTTATTAGTTATCAATTGATGTCATCATTGTATAATTATGTAAACATATTCTATTTGATGCTACTTGCACAACAGTAAATAACTTCTGGAAGAAGTGGTACAAAAACACAGCTATGAAAAAGCCAATGCAAAGTTTCAGTTATCTCTTGGGAGTCTTCCTGACTATGACAATATGCTCTCTGTCTCACTTAAATTGTTACATTTCTGCCAATTTCTTTTTGTCATCATTTCAAGTTCCTATATTGCATAATAGATCAAGTAGTAATATGTGCTAGTTTAGCAGAATCCATTCAGTAGCTCATTCTGTTATTGTTTGTTGCAAATGCAACTTTTCAGTGGTTCCCATTCTAAATTAAATTAGCAGTGATTGACCTAGAAGATTACTAAAGTGGGTCAAGTGGGTGAACACAGTAAATGTTGTGAACTAAATGTGTAGACACGTTGTGACACGAGTAGAACTACATCCATTTTTTGAAAATGTGATTATTACACTTACAATAACTTTATGTATGGGACTATAATGTTAAAGAAACATGGTAAGAGGTCACTCTCACAGGACACTCCTTTGTCATCCAGCTGAACTTCTTCTTCAACAAGGTCAAGGAGGACTGGACCTCCAATCACAGCAGAGAAGAGGAGGATGGTCTTCATCGTGTCACACTCACTAGCTAAGAGCTTAGGGAATGGGGCAGGGAGGAGGGGGGGGGGGGGGGGGGGGGGGTGTTGACACAGCCACTCCAGCTGTTTTCAGACCATACTTCATACTTAAAGGCAGCATGTGCACACCGTCAGCTTCTTACTATGAGAGATGGTGCCCTACTTTAACACAATATTTTCTGCTAACTTATTTGAACTTTAACTTTGATTGTTGCTTATTGAGTCATTCGTACTCTGGAGAAATGCTATATCAGTTTTTAAACCTTTAAACCGCTGCAAATACAACATAGGAGGGTGTTTGCTATGTCCAGAGCCCATCAGGTTTACGTGTCACGTCACCACATTCAGCTTCTAATGCAGGACCTAATCCTCTAGAAACTACAGATCCAACACCAGAAACATATATTATGTATGTAATGTATGTCTGTGAATTATCTGTTCGTCCGTCTATGATTGAATTTTATGTGTTTATATTTTTTTTGTAGACGGGGCTCTCTTGAAAAAGAAATCCTGATCTCAATCTAACTACCTGTTTGAATAAAGGATTATATAAAAACGCTTTTCCCTCTCCTCCATTCACGTTTCTATTTACGTCAGATAATGTAATGTTAATACTTACATAGATTCCTGAAAGTCTACATAACTAAAACAAGGACATTTTCCACATCCATTCAAATGTTCTCCCACCACGAATTGGATCCCACAGCAACATAAGGTGTAGCTCCAAGATGAGGATGCAGCTTTTAGGTCTCATTAGATAGTGTGGGGAGGATTGGAGAGGGTGTGTTATAAAGGTCATGTTTTGGTTTTAAGTCAATAATTTGCACCTGGTTGATTTGTCCTTCTTCTTCTCCCTCACACCTGTGTCGATTAATCTTACTAGAGAAAAGGTGATTTGTTTGTATTTTTCATGCTTCCATTCTAGCGTGACTTAAGAGCTCGTGACGGAGAAAGTGACAAAATGACAGCGTGTGGAAGGAGCGGGAAGGCAGCGAGAGATGCTTGTGGACAGCTTCATATTACTTATTCCTCTAATGCATAATTATTCTGAAGCTGTTTACTCCCTGAACTTTAATTGGCACAGCTCTTGTAGATGTGAAATGATTTACAATAAGCATCAAGAATGCAAATAAAGTAAAATGGGGACATGTTTCAAAAGCCAGTGTTTCCCCTGACTCCCCGTCACAGCACAACACTGAAATTTAATTTCTACCAAAGAATAGCATGCCATTTTGAGTTTTATAACATTGCTTTTCTCACATAACTGTAATGCATAACTGTCTATATTGACATGGAAGATATAATATTTTCAAGCAGCAGTCAATCAAGAAATTCTTACAGGTATCAAGAGACGCCATTCTGTTCCCATAAAAACATCAGAAAAACCTCAATGTGCTACAGAAAACAAAAAAAGCAAAGGGAAGAGGAAATTACAGAGAGAGCAGCTGTGATTTGGCCCAGCAATATTGTGAAGAAGATGTACACATAATAAAAGAGCAGTCAGGCCAGCAAGTGCAGAAAGATGGCAACATCTCAAGGCAAAGCAAAATGAGAAGAGGAAATATGAGTGCAAGTACACCAAAGAAAGATGATGCAATAAAGCTCTGACACTACAGAGAAAGATGGAAGTAGAAGGTGGAGACAGATGGACGGAGGGTGAAATAAACTAGAAATCACTGGAAAACATTTTTTGAAAAATATGCTGGATGGCGAGCAGCCGTTTCACATTTACAGAAGATAGAGACATGGAGCAATAGAAGAAGAGAGGTTGAAGTGGAGAAGTGGGCGGGTGGCCATCAGTGCACAAGCCTGAAGCGATGAAACATTACGCCGGGATAATGAAGATGGTTCTGCTCGGTCACACTCCACATTAGCCCAGAGTCAGGCCGACCCCAAAGTGTCAACAAGTTAATAGACTGGGTATCAGTGACTCTTTCACACTGCTGCTCTCCACCACAAACACCAATTATTTACAGGAATTTTGTGGGTAAATAAACACAGATACCTCTACATGGAAATTAATAACACGACCACAGCCTGAGGTACAGTCAAGGGTGTGAGCATTAATGAGTATCGTGTAGAATTGTTTATTGCCATGAGGAGTGTGTGGCCACTGGCATGACGACCATGTTGGTGGTTAATGGTATTTTTGTGTGGGCAAAATACAGAAGTGGAGACGTGTGAGCTGTGGAACTTGGTGCTTCTTTGTGAGAGGTCTTTTGTTTTCTATGGGCAGGAAATATGACTTTGGTCAATAATTATGTGTTGAAAGTCACAGTATGCAGTACAAAATGAAAAAAATGGCATGCTGTTATCTCGTTTCTTATGTCTTGAGTGATTATTTTAAACACAAATATCAGTGGGGTGTCATGTATTGGGAGAAAAGCAATTTTATTTGATTGAAGAGTGGGAAGCTTTGCAATCGTCAGAAGTCTGTCTGGTTGTTGTTTTTGTCTGGCAACTGATGCAGCATGAGCTCCAATCTGAAATACACTGTGTACGCTGTAAAAACAATTAGATTTTGAATTTAAAAAATCTGGTGTCTAACTTGTCTTATTTGGCAATGTAAAACTATATTTAGTATCCTTTCAAAATCTATGTGAGATCTCTTCATCCATTTAGTATTATGACCTTTAAACATTCACCCTCGATGATACTGCAAGAGTAACATTTGCTTTTTCTTCTCCTACTAAAACTCCTACCATAAAACAATAAGGTAAATAATAAATAGATATATTTATGTAGAGCTTAGAGTGTATGGGCTGTACTGAGTTTAACGCTAACATCAGCATGCTAACTTGCTCCCAAAGACAATGGTGTTTACCATGTTCACCATTTTAGTTTGCTAATTAGCACCAAACATGTAAAAAAAAGTAGCATGGGAATGTACTTTATTTTGCAGATATTTGGTCATAAACCAAAGTATCGGACAAATTGACTTTTTGTCCTGATGGTGGCGCTAGATGAAAGTCGATGGATCAAAAAGTTTTAGAAATTGGTTCATGAATATTTGAGGCAATTTTCATGGCAATTCATCCAATAGTTGTCAACACATTTGACTCCAAACCACAAATGCCAGCCTCATGCGTCAGAAGATTACTAAAGTCAGTAGATTCATCCTCTTGGAACCTGTGGATGTCTGGACACAATGTGATCACAATCCATCCAATAGTTTCTGAGATATTTCAGTCAGGACCAAAGTGGTGGCCCGACCAACCAACAGACTGACAGAGCCATCGCCAGGAGCCATGCTACTGCTTTTTATTAGCCAAAGATCTCCCAAGGTTCATTGCTCGACTCTGTACACAATAAAAGTGATTTAGTGCGATGCATTCCAATGAAGACGAGCCGGTCACAGCTCCGTCCATTTGTGCACGTTCACCCAAAGCCTTGAAGCCATGAATTTTAATTCAAATCACCGATGAAACGTACCGTTCTTTTTTCTTGCATATTTTAGATGCCTGATCTCATGTAGAGTTGAGAACAACGTGAATCCTTAGTTCATCCTCATGTTGGCTCAAGGAAGGTGTTTCTGTGATAAGTAACATGGTGAGATATAGTTTGTCACGTCATGATATCAAAATCCAATCATTCTCAAACTGTAACTGCAAACTCAACATCTCTCTGTTTATTTTGATTATACCTCAGTAAACATTTGAAGGAGGCAGCCATAAACAAACCAAGCATCTCCAAGTTTTTATTTGAGCAAAATTAAATAGAGAGGGAGCTCTTTAAGACAATTTGCAACCCTCTATCTCAAGCAATTAGGTGAGGATGGGATTGACAGGAGCAGGGAGCAGATGCAGAGATGTGACAGGCAGCCAGACGCTCTCCAGCTTGCTACTCCCGCTGCTCTTATTGCTTTGGCTTGTAGAAAACTTTACAGATCAGCTATGATTATGTTGCTTATTAATTCAATCAGTCAGCTGCGGTTGGCTGCTCTTTTATTAGTGCAGTATTT
>CALSBV010010655.1:644893-680384 GCA_943590825.1 Bovichtus diacanthus
TGTGTGTGTGTGTGTGTGTGTCTGGGGGGTTTAAGTGAAGTAGAGGCAAGGATGAAAAAGACATCAGAAATGTGTGTGTGTGTGTGGGGGGGGGGGTGTTTAAGTGAAGTAGAGGCAAGGAGGAAAAAGACATCAGAAATGCGTGTGTGTGTGTGTGACTGTGTATGTGTAAGAGAATGGGAGAGAGATGAAAACAAGGAAGTGAGGAAGGTCTGAGTGAAAGAGATGGACGTTATATATGCTGCTCTTCTTTCAACCTGCTCAGTGAGCCATGTGCTCGGCCTTGTAAACTGCAGCACTACTTGATTACTTTGTCAGTCTTCTAAAGTGGCTTTTGCTCTGTGGAGAAACTAGGGAGACAAGTCCAACAGAGGGTGTATAAGAGAGAGAAGGAAGTACAGGGCGGTGAGAGGTGACGCTGCATGCAAATGAAGGGAAATTATCTTGAGCTGTTTTGTGAGTGAATAATGGAATATCACCAGCCACGTCAAGTTTTTCAAAGCAAACAACCAGAAACTCAGAATCATTTCTGTGGAGGGCCCACTCTCCCTCTGCTGTGTACATAGTTAAAAACTATTGGGACCAGTTGTGTAGCCCAGCACTTTCAAGGAGAACACATTATCAAGATGAAATACATTTTGACTTTGATCTACACAATGTTTAAAAGTTTAAAAAGAAATCTGTTTTACAGCTAGAAACATGATGAGGGTTTCTTCCTCCAACCCGAGGTGAATCCAGTTGGACAGTGCCACCTCTTGGCAAAATGAGGTACTCGCTGCTTCAAACAATCCATGCCCATCTGCCCAACGTCTGCTCACTGCATGTGCCTTCTGCTCATTCAAATGTTAAAGTCCATATTTAATGCACAACAAAGTTGCAAAGTGCATGCAAATATATAGGACTTCACTGACACCTGCTGTGGAAAAAAATATTAAAAAGGCAATTATGACAGTAAGAAAACACACGATTGAAATGTGAAATACATAATAAAGCACAAAAAAACACTTTACAAAAACATCCATGACACCTGTTGTTTGATTTGTACAGACTAACTGCAGCATTACATAGAGTTGCTGCGCTGCTGACACAGTTGTGATGGAAGGATTTAATAACATGTATAAGAGGTGAGGTTACCTTCTACATTTACTGAAGGAGTGGGTCTTAACTATTTGACTTCTGTTTCTGTTTCAAGAGCAGATATTGTAACATAACCAACCAACAGATAACTGTAGATCTTTTAGTTCATATTATGCATTCAGACGTCCGCTCAAGTGCATGTCATGCTTTGTCTTCTCAAATGGCACCAAGCTCATGTGTCAAGGTTTTGTGCTGTACATTATGTTCACTGAATAGCCACTCATAAATGCAAATCATTTACATTTGAAGCCCAATATCACAAATGACACATTTTACAGACTGTACAGTATACAGCACCTTCTGTCCTTAGACCCTTGCGGCGCACAAGGAACAACTTCCCAAAAGAAACCCCACAATTAACGGGGGGAAAGGGGAGAGCAAATACCCCACCCGATTCATTTTCCTATTCAGGCTTAATAGATGAGATGAGATGAGAGTTTATTGATCCTGTGTCAACCATTTTGATTCCTTTTGCTCTTTGTTATTGATGGATAAGGCACCCGTGGACATCAACCTGTACATCTGTGATCAAACGACACTCTGCGTCTGCGTCTGCGTCTCCGTCTGTGGACGCTGTGTGTGTGGAAGAGATGATTCTCTTCCAAACAGGACAAGAGAAATCTTGGCCAAACGATACTGGAAGAACAAGCTTTCTCCATGATTAAAGTGCAGTTGGCAGTTGTCACGTGGGTTTTAGTGGCAGCTCAGTGTGTGACACCTGTTGGTCTACTGTTTCAAGGGCACATGCTAGCTAGTCCCTTGAGCCTTTGCAAGGGGAGGATTTAAAATGTTCTCACTAACAACTTTTTCAGCGTTTGCATCAGCTGAAGATGTTAGTACTGGAACTCATGGTTTAAAACTCCAAAGTTTGGCTCACTGCATTTTCATTTAATGAAGGCCATTTTATTTTTCCAAAAATGTGACATAAATCCTTATATTATACCAGAGGGGGAAAAGTGAGAATTTGAATATCATACATAAAGAAGCTTTGCTTGTACTTCTGTGCAGTGTGGTGGAAATCCCAAATCCAGCAAGGCTGCTGATTTTGACGGACAAGAACATGATGAGCCATGTCAGCTCTGCACCAGTGGAGCATGGCAGAGCACAGAGGCCAGCGACGGGAGCTGGGCAGGCAATCAAATAAGACACATTATTGGCACACGAAAGAGTCATATTATTGCTGCTCTTTCAAAACTCACAACTTAGAATTAGATATTGATTAAATAAGTAACTGATGTTTCCATGAAACCAAATGCAGATAATACTGACAGAATTGAAGGGGGATTTAGCGGAGCATAAAATAGTCTTTCTAAAGACGTTAATAAAGATTGAACCCTTTGACAGCAGTTGATGTATAGTGCATTGCAGGCTCACATGATCAGCAACGTGTTGGTCATTAACATTCATAAGGTTGGACAGCTATGGAATACTTGAACCAGAAAATAAGTATTCTGTTATTTTACCTAAGAGATGCACTGTTATTACAGGCACTGATGAAATGTTATGGCAATGCTTTTGAAATATCTTTTATGTAACATTTTATACCTCAAATATGAGGATCTGAAAAGTCCTTAGATCAAAGTCAGATCAACCCCACCCGATCCTTTAAAGAGCCGTGGAGGCAGGTTTGTGGTCTAACTATATAGAAGCACATGATCAACAGAGAGGTCTGAAAATAGACTGCAGGTTAGTGTTGCTGTACATACTAACAGGGACACTATAGGGTTCATCAACAAGCATTTGAAAACTGTAAATCATGCTATTATTGTGCAAAAATGCATGGTGACATGATGGCTATACTGCAATTAAATGTGTTGGATAGAAAGAGCAGGATGGTATGCTTGTAGTACAAGCTTAAAAAATTATACAATGAAAAGCCTAGAGCTAAGTAAGCCCCAGGTTATGAGTCCATCACATCTTCAGAATACTTAAAGCTCTCATATGATAGCTCTCTATCATAATAATCTGATTGGATGATGAACACACTATTGCTCTGCTCTGACTTCCCATCAGTTATTTTATCCCTAATCTTTTGGGTATATCCTCGGAAAGTCAGGGATAACCCTGCTCTGAAGAACGTTTAAGCCCTGGGCTCAGGGTGAGGTTATCCCACACAATTGAAGTTTTGAGTGTGAATTGACTGTAAACTCAGGGCTAACAGAGCTGTAAGCCCTGAGCTAACAGAGGTCGAGGCCTAAGGCTAAATATAGAGCGAAAGGTCGTCATGATGTTGTGACGTCTTTATCCTGTATATCATCACTGTGGATGAAAACAAAGCAGTATTGTTCTTATTCTAAACTGACACATAATACTGGATAAAAAAATTACTGTATGTAACATAATTGTTAAAAAAATTAAAAATAGGCTACATTTGTTGTTAGGCCTCGTGTCATTTCAAGTGTTTCACCAGTTTTTATGTGATACTGCAGCATTTTTCCCAGGGATATAAAACTGCCAGAGAGAAATTACTGAGGAGACATCCATGCTAAATAACCTAAATTAAGGCAAAAACATGTAAAATAAAATGTAATGTATGTCTGCAACAGTGCTGAAAACCTTTGTACAATAGATGTTAACGCTGGCTATACTGACAGAGCTAAAATATCTTGGACTGATGATCACAAGTTTCTTTGCAAAAACAACAACTGCGTAACACTTCCTTGTACTTGCAGGCTGTTGCCCAGTTTATCATCTGCTTTTGTTTCACGGTCCTGTTCACCTTGTGTGTGGCATAAAGTGAAACCTCTTTAGATTTGTGAAAAAACTACAATGACTCTAGAGCAGGTTTTTTCAGTCTTGCACTGTGGGCCTCCCCTAAAACAATTCTTGGAAAAAGTAATGCCTGTGGGATTAAGATTGTGTTATTTGATCCCATAGACACTTTACAAATAAGCCAACATAGCCTAATGTTGCTGAGCCTGGCCTGAAACAGTTTGGAGGCCACCTGGGGAGGCTCACTTTAAAAACCTCTGGTATAGTATGACATACAAAAGTTGTAGAAAAGTAAGAGCATAGTATGTCATAAAAAGTCATAAAAAGATCCTAGAAAAGTAGATAATAAAAAAGTCATTGAAAAGTCAATGTATAGTCTGCCATAAAAAAGTCATAGTGGTTTTCAGAGCCTGACATTGTGGGTCCTACAGCAGTTTACAGCTTCTGACCCTGTCAAAGTAGGAAAAACGGTCAAATTCCCCAAAACTACTGTATCGCTGAACTATCTCTTTAACCAAATCACACAGTTTCCGGCTATTCTAGGTGATCTTCTTTTGATAACTAATCTAATAAGTTGTGTAATATTTTCTCCCTTCTATTCACTAAGCCTCCCCTGAAACTATTTGGAGGCCCGCCTCCCCCTTTGAAAACCTCTGCTCACAAGATGACATTTGAGAACTTTGACATTCACTTTATTGTTGAGGTGGTTCAAGAGATATGTTCTGTACACTGGTGCATTCCTTTCAAACTTAGAATTCATTTACACACATTATGCATATTCTGAGACACTTTTGTTATTTTTATGTGTCACTGCTTACTAAAAAAAAAATTTATATTATCATGCTGCCCTTGAACTTGTTCTTCATTTGAACCTTTTCTTGATGATGTGATTTAGTGGTTTGCCCTGTATGAACTATTATAAAACATATACAACCTGCAATAATTATTATTAGGCTAGGAAGAGGTGGAAGAAGTACTTTGATCCTTGACTTAAGTGAAAGTACAAATACCACTGTCTAAAAATACTCCATCACAAGTAAAAGTCCTGAATGCAAAATGTAACTTAAGTGAAGAAGTATAATCAAAAAAATGTAAAAGTATCAAAAGTAAAATTATGGATAAAGGTTCCTTTATTATAGAATATTATATTATTCTGCTTTGTTCACTAATACATGCATGTAAGAGTATTTTCATGTTGGTGGTAGACGGTTGGTGGTTTCATGAGGTGGTTGGTGTAGTTCATCAATTTGGAGCCAGTTTTAGATACTCTGTATACTACTAGATTGATACTACAGTACTGCATCGTTTCCTATAAGCATATAATATGTTATTTTTAATTTAACTTTAAAGGTCAAATAAATGTAGTGGAGTACAAGTAGAAATTATACTTATAGGCTATGGTACTTAAATATACTTAGTTCCATTCAACCACTGAGGCTTGGTATATGTGGATGTGATACAAATGCAACAGAAACACGTGACAATATCGACAGTTATTCTTTTATTCTGGAAGCAAGGCGGAAGCGCACATGACGTCATTAATAGTGGGCGGGACTACCTCTTTGTAACTTCCACCAATAGCATACTTGCTTGGTAAAATATGAAAATGGCGGCTCTCTGTAGTGAGTTTGGGGACCTGGTACAGATCAAGAAACAGCTAATATCAGTGATATCGCTTTGTAAAGAAAGAGGACTTCTACACAGCTCGAAGTGGTGAGACTGACTGTGGATAACGTGCGCCATTAGCTGCCTGTCTTTCTGCTCTGTTACCTTAGTAACGAGGCGTTAACGCTCGTTACCAGCCAGTTAGCTACGTTAGCAGTGCTGTTGACAAGTTTCATTATAACAGTTTAGCTAAAGCTGATTAATACATTAAATATACAACACTTTTAGTGTTGCATTTCAGTTAAGAGCGTCGTTAAACGATTACGTACGTTAAAAATTCAAGAGCACTGTTATTATGATATTAACGCTAACTTACATGGTGTGTAACGTTGTTATTTCCCAACCATCACTGGGCTGCATTTAGTTCCATGTAGTTGTTGTTTATTGCTCTCCATTAGCAACTATATATAACTGGACAAGGTTGGATTACAAATGAAGTAATTGTGTGGTGTTTTTGCTCTGGTTTGGAAAAACAACTACAGTGAATGGCACTGTTATGTCACATGCTTTCTGTGTTTACATTTCAGGGCTTCTGAATTGGCGTTTGCTTTGGACCGTCTTCCCAAGGATGAATTACCCCCGTCACCTCCTTTTACTGAGGTTTGTGCACTGCCAGGGCCGAGTTTCCATTATTTCATTTGTAACTACCTACCATCCAGTTTCCTTCAATTTCCCTTCAATGATTAAAAAGCATTGTATTGTATGCTGTCTATACAGTGTATTCTGTGTCAGCTTGTTCCAGCTCTGCATTGAAGCTGAATTATGTTGACAATGAGGGAAATGTTCAAACCTAAGAATCCATGTTTTTATGGCTGTATTAATATTCCATCCAATGGAAATATACTCATACTCAAAATTCAGCCTTAGACCCACTAATAGGCCCCCAACCCCATTGGTTCCCACTTAAGATGCAAGTCTTTCATAAAAAGCTAACAAATATATAGTTTCATTTTTCGCTGTTTCCTTAAATCGCTGGTAGCTGTAGTTTACTCAAACAAGAGTAAATGTCGAATTTTTTGGGGACTTAAACTATTTTCAGCCACAAGGACAGTGTATGTGGGATAAACTCAACATAAACTACAGTGTCTGTGTTCATCGTAATAAAGGAGCGTGTCACCAGATGGAATTGCTGATGTTTTTTGACAGCAATGATGGGTCGTGGCACTAGATCAGGATTTGGTTGCACAGGCGATACTTTGTTTGTAAGATCCATTCATTGTTAGTTTTGGTCTTTTCATGGGATTTGTTGACAAGAACTATAAAGACAAGCAAAGACATACTTTTGAGCATTAAAACGTTAGAGTCAATAAATAAACGACACAAGGTGCAAATCCTTTGCATTTTCTTTTTCAATGTTATTGAAATGTGTTTCCCGTAAGGGAAAAGTTACACTGCCCCCTGGTGACAGGTTTTATGTATAAAGCAAAATTGGCTGTTACAGTCACTACTTCATGAAAGCCCTATTGTGTTTTTCGACGAGATTCATCCTTTTCTTTTTTTATAGTAATGAAGTTAATTTGATAAAGATAATTAGGAATACTTTTCTTTTTCACTGTCTTTCCCAAATACAGGACGATGCACAAGACCTGGATGCACTTACACTGGCCAAATCCTACTTTGACCTGAAAGAGTATGACCGTGCTGCTTACTTTCTGAAAGGCTGCTGCAGTCAGAAGGCTTATTTCCTCTATATGTATTCTCGCTATCTGGTAAGGTTATGTAGATAAAAATGGCATGCCCACATCCTTTTAAGCCTTGATTTCATTACATGGCAAGACTGTGTTCACTCTCTATGTAATGCTTGTGGACCATTTTGAAAGTTCCCTTTTCTTTATTCAGTCAGGCGAGAAAAAGAAGGACGATGAGACTGTGGACAGCCTGGGTGAGGACTTGTCTGCTTGGACATTTTAAAAGAGAACTTAAAAGCACTTTTGTGACTCTTTTAACCCTGAACTTGTTTGTGTTTTAGGTCCTTTGGAAAAGGGTCAGGTGCGCAATGAAGCCTTGCGAGAACTGAGGGTTGAGCTCAGTAAGAAGCACAATGCAGGAGAGTTGGACGGGTTCACCCTGTACCTGTAAGAACTTTTCCTCCAAAGTGTTTATACTTTCCTCCGATTATGCAGAGAAATACAGTGGAATGCTCATAAACTGCATACCATACACAGGTATGGAGTGGTGCTACGAAAGCTGGATCTGCTGAAGGAGGCAGTGGAGGTGTTTGTTGAGGCAATTCACGCGCTTCCTCTTCACTGGGGAGCCTGGCTGGAGCTTAGTAACCTTGTCACCAACATTGAAATGGTAACTATCTCTATGTTTACACACACACAAATTGTAAATAGTATTGTGTCCTTTACTTCATTTGCCTAGGTCCACAGATACCATTTACACCCAAAATCCTCACAACACAGCCCCAACAAAATCACTCTCATATTCAATCAATGCTAATAAACTTGTAAAAAACTTAATCTCAGGTTATTCTATGGACTGAAATGATTCAATCTGTCTTGGTCTATTTGGTCTTTCTCCCAGCTGAAGTCCCTGTCTCTGCCAGACTGCTGGATTAAAGACTTCTTCATGGCCCACATGTACACAGAGCTGCAGATGATCAAAGAAGCGTTGCAGAAATACCAGAACCTCATTGAGGCCGGCTTTTCTAAGAGCACCTACATCATCTCACAGATTGCCGTTGCCTACCACAACATCAGAGGTTTATTTTTTACACCTTTTTTCGATAAGAATTTTGCCTGTCGGAAGACTACAATAGGGACAGGTTTAGTTTTACAGCACTCTCTCTATTTATTTCAGATATTGACCAAGCTCTGGCTCTCTTCAACGAGTTGAGGGAGCAGGATCCATATCGCATCGACAACATGGACACGTTCTCCAACCTGCTCTATGTCAAAGTGAGTTCACCACCGCAATGTGATGCCTTATCGATGAGCATAGAAGAAGTGTGTTCTCAAAGTCTAATATCAACCAGTAGGGATGAAGTCTTCAGCATGTGATCAAAGTGAAAAAAATGAATAGTTGGTTTGGGAAAGATTGATGTTCTTGAATAGACCCATTAATTAATCCAAAATCTAATTTCTTTTTTGTTTTGTTGCTGTTTTCTTTTGTTGCTGATGGTAATGAATGCTTCCACAGAGCATGAAGCCAGAGTTAAGCTACTTGGCCCACAACCTGGTGGAGATCGACAAGTACAGAGTGGAGACTTGCTGCGTTATTGGTAAGTGTGGAGCGAATGTGATCAACACGAATGCCACTGTTTAATTCTCCAGCAAATTTTATTCAATCATGGAACAATTAGTTGATTAATCCGTAAAATGTATCGTAAATTGTTTATTTAGCTATTAAAGTGCAAAAATATCATCTGGTTACAGCAGGAGTTTTTTTCCCCGACTTTTTATCCTTAGTCATATTTCTAAGACATCAATTTTGAATTATGGTCATTTGTTTAATAGGTCATGTGTCTCACCCACAGGGAACTATTACAGCTTACGCTCTCAGCATGAGAAGGCAGCTCTGTACTTCCAGCGGGCCCTCAAACTGAACCCTCGATGCCTCGGTGCCTGGACCCTCATGGGCCACGAATACATGGAAATGAAGAACACTTCGGCTGCCATCCAGGCCTACAGGTCAGACTGAAGATGGAGCAGAGCATAGACGGCCCTTATTTGGGCGGATATCTCAGTGTCTCGTTCAACGTGTAAAAGATGGAGTTTTTACTTATTGACAGTCCTGTATGTTGCAGGACTTTTCCGTGTTTACACATGTTTTTCTTTCCTATCAGGCATGCCATTGAAGTGAACAAGCGAGACTACCGTGCCTGGTATGGCCTGGGTCAGACGTATGAGATCCTCAAGATGCCCTTTTACTGTTTGTACTATTATCGAAAGGCTCACCAGCTCAGGTATGGATTTTGACATAAAAATCGAAAATGTTTTATACAGGTTTCACTAAGAATCCAAATTATTTAGAATAAACGTGTTTAAAAAATGCAATGCTCTTAAACCAATTAGTTGTTTGACACACTTGTATTTATATTTTTAGGCCCAATGACTCGCGTATGTTGGTCGCACTGGGTGAAAGCTACGAAAAACTGTCACAGCAATTGGAAGCGAAGAAGGTACGCATGTTACAACTGTCAGCGTGTGGTTTGTGCCATAAATTCACTAAGCTTTCTGCCTTATTTTTGACATGTTCTATTTTTGTATAGTGTTACTGGAGGGCATACTCGGTTGGAGATGTGGAGAAAATGGCTCTACTCAAGTTGGCAAAGTAAGTGTCTTCTCACTGTGGCCTGAAGGAAATCCAACTGATCTTGTGTTCTAAATACAGAGTAGATCACGTCACATTATCTTTAACATTTAAGCACAAAACGAAGATCCTATCGGCATTCTCTTTTCTGTCGTCAGACGGCAACATTTTTAATTGTGTCACCCGGAACTGAAGGCTTAATGTGAATCTGCTTATGCTTTTTGCAGGCTCCACGAGCAGCTGAACGAGTCTGATGATGCTGCCCAGTGTTACATGCTATACATCCAAGACATTTTCTCTTGTGGGGTAAGCCTTTTTAAAAGTATCTGAATACACACGATTATTTTTGACACTCTTGTCCACAAACGTATGTGTAGTTTTTGTGAGGGCTGTGTTCATCATTGGGCCTGGTGCCTTAGTTACAATTATGGGAAGTGTTAATAAAACGGCATATAATTAAAGTGGCAGGAGTTTGTGTTCGGCCCTTTCCGGAAGAGTCCCTGACCCCATCCCAAGACCTTTTTTAGGTGTTTGTATCCATTTTTAATAAAATGCTATCATCACAGGAACAGCTGGAGCATGCCGAGGTGAGCACAGCCCTGCGGTACCTGGGTCAGTACTATTTCAAGAACAAGCTCTACGACGAGGCGTCCCTCTGCGCTCAGCGCTGTTGCGACTACAATGACGTAAGTGTGCCTGCACAATGTGAACACTTCCAGTCGCTGTAGTAGTAACGCACTAACTGGTGTCGATGATCACTCTGCTCGTAGGCTCGCGAAGAGGGGAAGGCTCTGTTGAGGCAGATTTCACAGGTCAGAGATCAGATCGAGACGCCGTCAGCAGATCTGTTTGCTCCGCTCTCAAACAACAACACTCCCGTCAGGAGGGTGTCTCCACTGAACCTCATCTCTTTTACACCCTGACACCCACCCGCCAATTCGTTGGCTTTAAAACGGACAATTTATGTATCCAACTGCTTGGGAGTTTAACTTTGCCAAAAGAGTGTTGGAAGGATTTACTTTTCGACGCATAGATTTGTTAATGAAATTAATGATGTTTGTAAAATTTGCAATCCTGATCATTTTTGTTCAGTACGAGACAAGTTATATGCTGCAAATGTTAAAAAAAGAATCAAAGCTCTTGCAATAGGAGACCTGATGTACATAACTTGGTAAACCTAATGCATAACGTTTCTGAATAGATTTTTTTTAATACACATGCAGCTTTTGTATTATTCAAGGCTAGTTCAACAGTGTAAAAAAGAAAAAAAAGCACAAATAGTCCTTTCAGAGCAGTGCAGAGAAGGGTCACCTTGAACTATTTACATATATACATACACAGTACATGCATACACACACAGAACAAAGACAGCACACACACATCATGTTTTGACTCGCAGTCATGCCTCATCAACAATGCTGTATATATGTAAATAGTTTAAATAAAGCATACCTGTTAGGACTGTCTGTTTTTCTTTGTAATTTTTATTTCATGATGTACAGTACATGAAAATAAAATGCATATTTCTGTTTTAATACTTAGACTACTCAAAGTATTTTTAGAGATTTTTATTGTAGAAAAGATAACAGTATTCATGGCAGAGAAGGCTGATTACACACACATGCACTATTCTTACCATAAAGTCCATAACTATTAGTCATGGAGAAGCTTTATGGCTCAAGATAATCTAAATTACCATAGTAGTGTAGAACAACCCTATATAAAGCATAGCATGTATTTGGCATGACAGTGAGTTAAGGACACTTCCAAGAAGTGAATATATACAAGGCAATATAAAAATACTATAAAGTAACAAGCAAATAAACTTTTTTTTTTTTTTGCATAATATTAAAAAGGGAACACACTCCCACTGATGCTCTAAAGAGCTCAGTACTTCCCCCTGAGACCACGAGGGGTGGGGGCAGGGGTGCGAGGTGGAGACTGCTGGCGAGACCGCAAGATCTGTGAGTAGGGAGTAACGTTTGCTTCTTCAACAGCGCGAGTGTTGTATTTACGCGTCGGGGTGCATGTCGGGAACAGAGACTGGAAAAAGGGACGTTTCTGCGGGGGCCGGTTCTCAGTGTCACTCGGTGCAGCAACCCCACAGCCCCTCTTCTTACAGAAACCTGGTGTGCTGGAGGCAGCTGAGCCTGAGGTGGGCAGCTGGGGCCGGGCAGCCTGTGTCTGGGCCAGGGTCTCTGCTTTCCGCCTTAAGTCGGCCTTTACAAGTATCAGGCCATTCTGGAGGTCCAATAGGATCTGGTCCTAAGAAGAAGTCAGTCAACAGGGTTAGACAAGACCACAGAGGGGAAGTGAAGGATAAGTTGGGAGGTTAAGAGAGAGAGAGAGGAGTGAGCCAAAACAAAACTCTTGAACATGCTTTTGCACAGTAATCACCTGGTGCAGATGTTAGAAACCTAGATTTAGTTTAAAAGCCGGCTGTGCATCAAGGTAGTTAGTGAAGAGAATAGAGGGAGAGAAAAATAAAGTGTTTAAAAAATAAAATATGAGAAATACTCTTAAAACAGATCCTGCTTTAACATACTAATAACCCCTGCTTCTCTAAAGTTAGAGCTTCCATAATCAGCGAGAAGAGATACAGTCACTGAAGTAGGCCCAACTACTGCATACAGAGGCGCTTACAGGAATGACATTATGTTGGGGTCTTGATTTGGTTCAGTACTTTTTCAACTGCGGTTATTTATTTTATTATTTATTTTATGTCTGCAGTAGGGAGCAAAACGTTTTGTTGTTCAGCTTGCAACAGATCGCATCCAACTAAAAATAATAAATGAAGCTGTTATTGGGTAACTTAATTACTTAAACTGACAAAAACTATCAGCAACATTTTGATGAGCTTTCTATACCGTGACATTTACTGTAGGTGCAGAATTTGCAGAAGGCCGAGCACCATTTTAAGATGATCAACAGAAAAGCTTGGTTCATAAAATAATATAAATTGCATCACGTTGTACCTGTTTGGCCAAGGTCTCGTCTGCAGCAGTTAGTGCCTGCCGCAGCCTCTCCCCTCCTGTGTTGCGGCAGCAGGCTCGTTCACCAGACTGCAGGTCCGCCCCGAGCCTCTGCAAATCCAGGCGCAGCTGCCGCAGGTTCTGTTTAAAAAAATGTTTTAAAAGTCTGAATTTTAATCTCTCTGAGGATAAAGAGTCTCACGTGCAACAAAAACAAATTTCACATTTCATATCACAGCGGTTACTGACCCGCTGCCCGTCCTCCAGTTTGCGGTCAGCAGCCCCGGGGAGGGTGCCCGTTGAGCCTGGGACTTCCAGCTGGATCTTCAGCTTTGTCAGCTCTGCACAGGCAAGCAGAAGAAGACAGTCAGACGCCATTAACAGCATCCTAACATCAACACATTATCAGGGCAGGGGTTCAGTCACCTTGTGTCTTGGTGAGCAGCTCAGCGCGACACTGATCGAGCTCAACTTGCAGTCTGCCAGGTTCTGTCTTAGTGAGGCGCTGAGAACGCCGAGGCCCCTCGGAGTCTCCATGTGGCAGCGACACTGGGACCGATTCACGTGCCTTGTTTTTTTCAAGGGCAGCGGACAAGGCTTCAATCTCCTGATCACGCTCCTAAAAGAAAAAGGATGAAAAGAAAGTAATAAGTGAAAAATATCTTTGCACCGCTACAGCAACAGGATTACAAATAAAGCTACGTTGTGGAAACTCATTGCATTTAGGGAAAGATCTCATTTAAGTGCAATTTGCTTTTACAGATCATGCGTGTATTGAAACCACACCAAGGGGACAGACACTGCCTGAAATAATGCAAACTTAAAGCGGATGATTTAGCTCTCACCTTCAGCTCCTGGCTGTAGAATATCTTCAAATGTTTCTGCACGTTGCTTATCTTGTCTTCGTATCGCTCTTCGATAAGCGCCCTCTCTGCCTCCAAGGTCTCACTGTAGGGCGAAGAGACATCACAACTCAGTGTCTGCATTCATTTCAAATGATAGCATTTTCTCACCATGTTAACATTTAACTTCCCATTGGAGGCAATCTCTTGATGTAAAAATACAGCGAGGAATGGAAATGATTCGTCTTTCTTAAATTGCTTCGCTAAACAATTGCTAGCATTTTGTGTTACAAGAGAAACTGATTCAAAACATTGTAAGAAATGCTTTTGCCGTGACTCTTTCTTATTAAAAAGGGTATCTTAAAAAAAACAATTGATCCAAACAAAAACAGACACACACCTGAAGTCATCTTGCATCCCAGAGATGACCTCCATCATCTCAGAGACCACCTGTTCTCTCACATTTGCCTCAAGAACCTCTTTCTCTTCCCGCTGGCGCTGCACTTCTCTCTTCAGGACATCAATGGCTTGCAGCAAAGACTTAATAAAGCAGAGTCAGCTGTTAAGAACGCTGGCTAGAAATGGGTTTTGGTTGATCTTAAAAGGCATCATCAAGGTGTTCACCTAAATATGCGTAACATTTCCACTGAAAGCCTTATTGGCGACATGTTATCATTGCTTTATACAATGAGCATGTTTTGCAAAATAAACAAAATAGGTTGTGTAGATCATTATTTAGCGCTCGCATATGATGGCAGACGCTGTTACCTCAGTATTCAACATGGTGATATCTCCGTCTTCAACATCACTCTCACCCTCTTCATCTTCCATCACCGAGCTCTCGTTACCATTTGCAGTTGGCTCGCGCAGTAGGGACAGGATGTAGGCCACTCTGGTCTTTGTGGACGGACCATGGACCAGCTGAAATGATACGAGGGATGTTTCGTTTCTAAATCCGTCTCTAAAAATCACTGAAGTTAGATAAACAGTACAAGAGTGTTGTGTGTTTTTTTTTAATTTTTTTTTTTACTTGAGTAGCAAGAGCTGAGAATTTGAGGGCTTGGAGGGTCTCGTCATAGATGGAGGCACACGGGTTGATGTTGACCACCATGCTGGAGGTTCCTCTGCCACAGAAGAAACCCTGCAGGACCCGGGTCAGCTTACTGTCCCTGAAGGGCACCACTTGAGGGGGTCGCGATCTGTGGATGTGTTAGAAAGTTTGTAAAAATATAGGTCTTCCTCAAACCGCTCATTCCAATGTCTTATAATTAGAATATAACACGTACTTGTTGTTCTGGTTGTGCCTCAGAGCAGCAATACAGCGTCCCAGTGTTAAAAGGGAGGTGTTGATGTTGTTGGCCTCTTTCATCCTCTCGCCATTACGCTGCTCTTTACAGCGCTCAGATCCAGCCAGATCACACACAGTCAGTCTAAAAAGGAGAAAGGGAAAGACACAGCACTGCTTTATTGCTTTTGCAAACTCAAAACTATAGCAAATTCAACCAAAGCTGGAATTTAGAGTGGGTAACTAAAGGTTAACTTACTCGCTGATGTGCATGGCCTGGGCTGAATCCGCCTCCGGGCGGATGTGAAGGACTCGTATGGAGAAAATGCTGTGGCTGAGTAGGTGATAAATGTATTAGCAGAGATCACAATAATTGTGCGTCAAACACAAATTTAAAAAAAATAAATCAAAAACATGGCAAAAGTTGAACCTGCTCTTACCTACGGCTGGAGTTTTGGTTGAGGTGAGTGCTGGCGAAGCTCTGGTTACGACGTCCAGCCTTCAGAATCCTCCAAGCTTCCTCTGCACTGCGGACCTGGATCCAGGCGAGGTCTGACACAACAAGAAGCAAAAAATTATATAAATATATAACGCAACTAGAAATATAATGCAACACGGACCAGCAGCAGCAAAAGCAAAAAACAAAAAACAAAAAAAAACACGTTTTTGTGGTACTATACGCAATGTTTTAAGTATTTTTTATCTGTTGCAGTGTTTTTTTTTTTTATATATGGTGGTGTTGCACCTACACCTAATTTTTATTTTTAATTACAATTTCCTGCTTAAAACTTCCATAAGGTGAGAGGCTGCAAACTGGGGTTGAGCTTCAGGAGGTTCAAACTGATATATACACCATACATAAACATTATTTCTCTATGCGTTACCCTTCACATAGGGGTTGCCCTGCTTGTCGTCACTCAGCCGCAGCGTGACCCTTTTTCTGGGCTGCAGGGAGGGCGAAGCATCCAGTAGGTCATACAGGAACTCATTGTAGATCTCGTAGAAGGACACCCAGATAGAAAACTGCACCCCTTCCTCCAGATCATCTCCTCCACTGTGTGAAAGGCTGTCAGGCTCCAAGCAAACACTGTCAGTGTCTGCAGACAGAGACAGATGAAAAACAATGTATAATGCGTTTGAAGGAAAAGGCTTTTACGATGGCAGTAACTATTTCAATGTTATGGAGACAGGACTCAGTTTTGTAAGACATTGCTGCCTGATCTCGCACATGTCCTCATCTTTTATTTGTCAACAATACAATATGCACATTTCCTACACCATCAACCCCTAATACAGCAACTAAAAATGTTCCTCTACAATATGTGCTGTGTATGCTATTAAACATACCACCAGTCCCAGTAAATGTACTAGCATTTGCTCAGGAGCATATTTATATTAAAACAACATTTGAAAATGTGCCAGATGTGTCTCCGTCTGGAATACACTGCTGCTATCCTCACCTTCAAGCAGGGTGGCAATGTTACTTGTAGAGGAGAGACCTCCAATGCCGCTGTCCCAGGCTGTAGTGGTACCAACTCGACGAGGCAGATTGTCCTCCTGTAGCAAACAAGACGAGTACATCAGCTCACATCTGTGTGCAAGAAGACATTCTAATCCCTTACTGTGTGGGTACTCTGGTCAGCGGAAAAAAAAAGAAGGAAAATAACCTAAATATTTAAGTTTGTGCTCAAAACTTCTTCATAAAAAGAAGCATTGTCTTGCACTGTTAGATGTTCAATAGGTGATGGATGTTTTTTTATTTAAGATTTCAAAACTGCAACCGCACAATGGACACAAACTGTATTAGAAAAATATTAATAATAATAATAATAATAATAATAATAATTAGCTATCCCAGCTCACTTGTCTCCATCAACCTAGAGAGACACATGACAGTCCATTCCTTTACTGTGACATTAACACAAACTCTTTCTACAATACTTTCTTGGTTGTTAGTGTTATTCTCTTGCAATAGATAGGTACATCGACATAGCTGGAGATGTTATTTTGTATCTAGAGCACTTACTGTGAGTCATGTCATTGATTCTATCTGGATATTTTTCAGGCTTAAAACAGATTGGTTGACATTGAACTAGTAGGAATTCTTGTCTCTGCCCGAGTTCAGGATGAGTAAGATATCGAATGACAGAAATATACACAAGTACTTCACATAAACTTGGCAGCAATTGACTCTGGGAACAATGAAGCAAGGATTTCCATTTTGTTTTTATTTCATACGATTCGGTTTACCTCTTTGAGCAGAGAGTTTCTGCGGATTTCCTCCACCCTGATCTCTCCGGAGTTAAGCTGCCTCACATCCTGATACATGATAGGCTTTATGTCCATGGCACCATACAGACGACCCTGCAGTTTCCTGAACAGAGAAGCTAAAGCCCGGGGGAGGAGGCCTGCCTCTCGCCCACTGCCTGCAAGGCAAAGTTCGAGACTTAAGATTTGTATTTTAGGCATGTAAGTGTGTAATGCTACATCAGCATCAAAAGACATTTCACAAAACTGCAAACTCTAACATCACAGACAAACCCGGGCTTCATACTGATCTATTTTAGAGGACAAAGACAAAAAAAAAAAAGATCTTACCCTGAATAGTGTAAGTCTTTCCAGAATTGGTTACACCATAAGTGTAGAGAAGCCTGTTTTCTCCTTGAAGCACATCTTTTATCATGTTTTTCATCGTGGACTCATAAAACTGTTGCTGTGTGGTCTCCGGCCCAAAAATCTATGAAAGACATGTTATGAGAAAATACAAGTATGTGGCTTTTTATTTATTTTTTGAAAATTAATGTTTTACTACAGTATCCTCCTTGTTTATTGCTGCCAGTGGTTGCGATGCACACATATTAGCTAATATTAACCAGCAATACTTTCAGCCCTCTTGATAAAGAACCTGTATTTTAACACTATGCACAAGTGTAACCCTCCTACCTTCGAGAAACTGAACTTGTGCATGCTCTGGGTGATGCCCCTTTCTGCAGTTCTCATGTTCTGAGATTCTTTTGGTGCTTTGAGCAGCAGAGTCTCTTCATCTTGGACAGCCACGCAACCCTAAAAGAAGAGTAAACCTTGAGCATAGGTGTACTAAAAGCATTGAATGCACACATCTACCCGAAGAATCAAAGTCTTACCTGTTCTTCTCCCCTGTCGCTCTCCGTCTTAGTAAGTGGCCGGATACGCAGAGAAACCTTCACCCTCTCCGTGTTACCTCCATCATAGCTGCCTTTTCTCACAACTGCAGGTTTCACTGCCAGTTTCTAGGGACACACATTTAAAACAACGTTAACGTTTTATTGTTGACATAGAAGAATTTAAATCATAAAGGAGAAGACAAGTCAGTGTAAAAAAAAAATATAGGTTTCAAAAACATTTAATGAAAGGCTTTGCTCATGTGTTTGTAATGCCTTAGGGAAAAGCATGTTTTGGTAAAAACATGTTGAATGTAAACATCATTTGTTTTCACTGTAAACTCCACAATTTGTAACACACTCCTGTCAACTCTCACCGGTTCTGTAATGGACGGACGGATGTCCAGGCCGGGGGAAATGACAGAGATCTCAGGCAGACGTGGTCTGGACAGGCCTCCATGCTCTGCTGCCGTAGACTCAAACACAGCCATTTCCTCGTCCTCATCAGAGGGGAATCCGCACGGGGAGGACAAAGACAGCGCCATGTTTACCTGTTACAGGACAAATCTTAATGAGTATGTGATCATTCTAAGTATGAAGTAATTGCAACCAATATCGTAGTGGCTGTGGAAAGGAAATGCATGTAAAAAAAACACCTTGTAATGTCCCTTTTCATACAGTCTCAGGATCAGGATGTATCGCGATACAATATAAAAAGGAATAAGGGAATCAGATTTTAGTCTCAAATACTCTGACACCCAGATTTGTATGCTCATTCTTTCGCCCCCAAGAATGAGCATACATATGATTATGAGCATGGACATATGATTAGTCCATCACTGAAGAATAAGCAGCAACTCACTGTTATAAGATGATTAGTTAAAATAAGGGCGTGTACAAGGTGAATAAACACACAGAAACTGGATGATGGCTACTTCCAAGCCAAATAGTCCAACTTAGACTAGTCAAACAGGAAAAAGTGTTTCAGGCTGTCACCTGTCCTGACAAGTTTAGCATTGGTGCATAAGAATGACATCATTGAAATAATTTATTTTTAATGGTTTTGACTGCTCTGGGCTCTGCTGTTCAACCTCGCCTGCAAACTCCAAACGTATATAAATTAAGACTTATATTTAAATGAAGCAAGGATCTACGTTTAGTTGAATAGAATTAAACGTTTTTTTACAAATGTTGTAAGACATTGCAAGTTTTCGGGCAAACAATGATAACTTTTATACGTATAAATAACCAACCTAACCAGGCTTAGTTATCCCTCAGCTCAAGGAAAAAATATGCTACATAGAGAATACTTTACTATCCTGACACTCAGTGTAAGTTAATATTCTTTACATCTTAGGTCATGTTAATGAAGACAGTTTAACCTGAATTTGAATCAAAAACCGTCTATGATCAACACGAGATAGGTGCGTGAGTACATAGGTATGTAACGTTTGAACGTGCACGAGAAGCTGTGTCCCTGTTTTTGAAAATATTGAGGTCACTCCCACCAAACTAACAGCAGAACGCAAATGTCGCTGTCTGCTAAACTAGCGGCATTAAAACGTTTGTATTAGTTCGGTTAAAATTTAAAATGACACCTGTATCGAGACTAACCGGTTCATTGTTGTTAGCATCGAAGGGATCATTTGACTTACCTCTAATGTCGTTAAAGCGATGAGCGCCTGGATTCCAGTAACGTTAGATAAATGTTCTTAAATGATTGAGTGGATCACCAAAACTCAAGAACTTCACGAAAACTGGAGATACTGGATTTATTGTGTATCAAAGCTACCTGAAACTAACACAAGCCTATTGCTTCTTCTCCACTTCGAAGCACTGAGGCTCAGCTGAGTTATTTTACCCGACTGCGTTTGGTTTTTGAACAATGCGCTTCCTCTGCAGAGCGTGTCGCCAATTGGCTAAAGCGAGTGACGTTTCGCTCGATATCTGCCTTCTGATTGGCTAGCATGGGTTCACTTGGTGTGCTATATATACTGTTCCTCCTTACACAAAGACGCCTTATATGAGTTCCTATCACGTGTTGTAAATAACTGTGGCATTTTTATCAAAACAAGTGGGCGACAGTTAACAAGGGATTTAAATAAGTATTGCTGAAGGAAAGAAAGAGATACAAGGAGAAAAAAGAAAGAAAGAGCATATGATTTGATAAATGAGAGTGGGAGAAGAAAGTTTTTAGTTTGTTTGGACTTGATTATCCCAAAATCAAAATGTCATGTTTATTTCACAAAAAATTTTACATTTTACATGATAATATAAAGTGCTAGAAATTAATTTAACACTGTTTATTAACAGAGGATTAGGCTAAATTAGAGTTGGGTGCAGTGGACAAATGGTCGAGGTGCTCAACAAAAGCCTCTCAATAAAATATGTCATATGAATATGAAACAGCAAAAATTTGAAGAAATTGTGAGTTATGCAAAACAAAAACAAAATCATTTATATGACAGAATGTGGTATATTGATTACAAAATAGCATAATTAATTAAACATTGCAAGAGGTATGTTTCTTTTTACAGCATTTACCTTTATTCTTCGTAAAATCTTACACACTCTAGCTTGAGATGTATCAATAATCAATAACTGAAACAGTAAAATCTAAAAAGATAACATTGCATGTAGCTTCATGCTGAGATAATGTCAGTGCTAAGTATGTATCCAAGTGTGGTTAACTGAACTTTTTTCAACTATTAAAAAAGTCTAAATAATAAAAAATTAAAAAAGCACCAAAAGTACTTTACCAGTCTTTACCCTTCACAGAAAACAAGATAAAAATAGAGGTCAGAGGTTGTGATTGAAGTTCTTTAGGTTTTAAATTTAAAAAAATGAAACAAACACTATTACGACATTTATACATACTGGCCAGATTCTTTATTGAGTGAAAGAATTTAGTTTGCTTGATGATACGCCCAATGATGATTAAACAGTTAATCAATCATGCCACATTGTTTAGTCATTAAAGTCTTGTCCCAGTTCAAAGTTCTGCTCCATAGTGGTGGTGATGCTGTGAATACTGCCGTGGTTGTGTGAATTTTGGAGCCTTTGTTTCTGCACACTGTGCTGAACACCATAACAGAAGTAGATGATTAAACCTGTTTAAAGAAATATTACATCTCCTATGGTCATGTTTGTTTATTTGATGTTTTGCACATAAATAAATAAATGCACTTAAATGAAATTGTGTATTTTATAGTGATATTCTTCACATACCTACTGCCATCCACACTGCATAGCGGATCCATGTGTCTGATCCAAGTTGAACCATAAGATAGACATTGACAAAGGTGCTGAACACAGGAAGCAATGGCACAAAAGGAACCTGCACATATGAAAGAGCAGAAATAATATTACAATAATGTCAAAGCACCAGAAAAAATACACAACTTCCCTGTTAAGAAGATTAAAGTTTCAAGAAATTGAAGACATTTTTTTTCTGTTGGGAGGGATTTCCTACACTTAGTTATCAAAGTTTATGACTTCAGTTTTGAGTCTTCAGTGGCTGAAATAAATATTAAGAGTATATCTATACTCGAAGCCATTTCTGGAGTTAAGTGTATGTACCAAATTGGTGCAGTAGGTGTCCCTGTTGTGCTTTGGGTAAATTGTAATATAGGTACAAGTAGTGTTTGACCGCCACACGTAATAATTAGTTGTAATTGTGAAATACTTGGCTGCTGTAAGGAGATTTGTAGACAATCGTTATGGATCCTTGCATGAAACACGAGGAGCAATACATTTTCCGTCAAAGGCAAAGAAGCAGAAGTTGGACTTTGTTATTTTCACTAGACACTACTAAGCAGTGCTACGGTGTTTATGGTGTCATAGCCTACTATACTTATTATTTTTGACAGGCTATACTATGACTTTTTTTCTACTACGGTATGACATTTTTTCGACTTTATGTTTTTCTACATACTATATTATGATTGTCTTCATATTATACCAGCACGTTTTATCGTATGGCATTTCCACTTAAGATAGATGAGGCATACCATGAAAGCAGCTTTGGTTGTATTCTGCGGTTGTCTCCAGATGATCAGTGTAATAAAGACCAGCATCAGTATGATGATAAAGACACAAAGTAAACTCCACCACTCCAGGGCCTGCAGGGAGTCTACAGCCCTGGATATGACGAGGCTTAGGATGATAGCTAAAAAGACTAAGGAGAACAAAGTAAGTCCAGTGATTATTAACAATGGAAATCATCTATATGCTGTACAGTATATCATATTTAAGGATGGTGTTAGTGAAGATCACTCACTAGTAAAAACAGTTAAGACAGACACATTTTTTGATGTCCGTGAGGTTGCTTGTGAAGGAGGAAATAATACTCCAGTAACTGTAAAGGGTTCTGGTTTGCTGTCCTCGCTGAGGCCCACTTGGTACCTGTGAAAGTGAGGAAATATAAATACATGCACCTAAAGCATTGAGTTAACATTTATGTTTATACTGTATATTGATATATCTGAGACTTAAACAGGGGGGTCGGTGGGCTTTATATTTGTTTTTCTGGTTCACATCAATTTATTTAAATCTCTGTCTATAATAAAGTTTATGTGCTATTAATGTTTCCAACACACATCAGGCCAATGTCATCTTGTTTAATGATCTTCAGTTTTTATCAGTGAAGGTAGTTAAATGGAAGAAAAAATGCAGAAACTGCAAAGTATCTGCCAGCTGTTATAATGGTGTACTATTAGCTCATTAACCCTTTTCCATCCCACATAAGCGTAATAACACCGTGCATGTTTTCATTATTGTAAATACTTTTGATGAATCATACCTTAATATGAGGATGCATATGGCAACAAGTGTGTAGGCGAAGAGAGTTCCAATTGACATCATGTCAACCAGCGCTTTCAGGTCAAACAATAACGCCATGATAGCTGAAAAGAGATTAATAATAATGACAGGAATAATTAACATAAACATAAATTATTTCCTCTTATACTAATTTCAGTAAATCATGTTTAAATTATAAATTAACTCAGAGGTTGGTTTACAATCATTAATCAGTTGGCACATAAGAGTTCATTCTGCAGATGTACTTAGCTCTGCACTACACAGCTTGAAAAAGAAAACATTAACTTCTCACTAAATATTGCCCCGCAAATAAATACATGTAGATGTTTAGAATCAGTGTAAATCAGTGTTTTTACCTAAGGTAAAAAAAAAAAAAAAAAACAGGAGGGGATTTATATAACAAAACCAAAACAGTAACTAACTAAAGCTTCTAGAAAAATACAGAGAATAGCATTCAAATTGTTATGACTTGTTTTGGTGGTTTTATACCTGCTACAACACCTGAAGCCAGAGTCGCTATAACAGGACTTTGTCTGTCACTCATTTTACTGAGAGGTCTGAAGAGAAGTCCATCTCTGGCCATGGCAAAGAGAACCCGGGGCATTGGGAACATTGATCCTAGTAGGCTGTGTGGAAAAACCTCAAATAACTCATCAATAACCATGTAGTTAATAGCTGGTGTTTTAATCAATAATAGTTTCCAATGATCTTCATTTACAGGATGTTCTGTACCGTTAGCCAAGGACAATACAATTTAAAATATCCCAGAAATTGAAAGTGAAGTTAAGGTAATTGATTGATTTAACTTTGATTTGCAGAGTTGAGTTGGGTTTGATGAAAGGCACACTGTGTTTCATACCTCGTTGACAGTGCACAGAGGGATCCCACAGACACTACATACTTTGCAGGGCCCCAACCGATGTATGTAAAGGCCACAGGCAAGGGGCTGTGAACACTGAGCAAATAATACGGCATCATAAGAGTCAGGGCTGCAGACACACCAAAGTAAGCCAGGAAGCAGATGAGGAGGGACGCCACAATGCCGAGTGGGATCGACTTCTGAGGGTTTTGAACTTCCTCTCCTGAAGAAAAGCACATTATTATTGTACAGTTACTTACTGTCTTTTATATCGTGCTATGGCCCTTCATTTTCTCTAAGTCCTGCTGTGTACTGCGTGTGTGAATTAACTTACCTGTTGTGGCAATGCAGTCAAACCCAACAAATGCATAAAAGCATGTGGCTGCTCCTGCTAATGTTCCCTCAAAGCCAAAAGGGAAAAATCCTCCAGTGCCATATCTGGCGGTGTCATTCAGCGATGTGAAGTTTCTGTGAAGAGTAGACATGTGGATGCTTGGTCATGCAACAATAGTCAGCAAACTGAATGATAACTTCATATTTCAAACCTACATTTAAAAAAGAAAGGTCAACGGTGGCAGCCTGAAAAACTCAGTTACTGAACAATACTTTTGTTAAAAACAGCAAAGCATAAAATCAGTATTGAGTCGAATTGGTGTGGTATGGTGTGGAAAAACACTTTTTCTTCATTATATAAAAGAATAAGAACTCATACTCATAACCATCTAGGAGAGAATCTTCCCCAATGTGCCAGTTGTTGATGTCCCCCTTAATGACTCCAGAGAGGATAACAAACAGCAACACCAGGATGTTTACGGCTGTAAAAACCTTATTTATAATCGCTGACTCTTTTACACCAAATGCAAGAATCCCTAGAAAGGAAACACACAGAAAATATAAAGTTGACTACGATACAATGAAACATTGTTTGTAAAAAGATATTTATTATGCATTCAAAAAATATATTATAAAATGTGATTACTGTTGTTTTCCCTTTATTATCCACACATAAAAAACAGTAATGCATTCTTACATTTAGTAACAATTCACAGGGGTTTATATTATGAAACTTGCCTGCCAAGAGCATTATGAGGCCAGCTGCAAAGAAGTCTGGGTAGGGAGCTAATCCAGGTAAATTCATCGCAGCCTGTTTGCCCAGAGACTTGGCAATGACATTTCCAATGAGATCATCGAAGGTCCCACTCCATGCTCTGGCAACACTAGACGTCCCTTATAAACAGTCAAATAAATACATTTTTAAATAAAGGACACACAACATGGATGGACTAACAGAAACTCATAATATGACTAACAGTAGGGTCACCAGTGTTATAAAAACACATAAAGAACCTTTTCCAACCTATCTTTTTATTTTAGTCTTGAGGCTCGTTTGAAACAATTCCAACACTCAGTTTAAGAGGACAGAAGTATTTACTAAAGAGACTCTTCCAAGATGACTATTAAACATCCTTCGCACACAGTAAATGTATTCAGAGTGCAGCACCATCTTTACCTATGACATAAGACAGCAACAGGTTCCAGCCAGTGATAAAAGCCCATATCTCTCCCACAGTCACATAGCTGTAGAGGTAGGCAGAGCCAGTCTTGGGAACACGAGCTCCAAATTCAGCATAGCAAAGTCCCGCAAAGACGGAGGCCACCGCTGCTATCAGGAAAGAGATTATGATACTCGGCCCGGCCACAGCTCTGGCCACTTCTCCCGAGAGCACATACACACCGGCCCCCAGTGTGCTGCCGACCCCCAGGGCCACCAGGTCGAGGGTGGTCAGGCATCGCCGAAAGTTGGACACCTCTCCTTCAGGCTCCAGAGGTTTCCTACGAGACAGGCTCTGCAGGAATAGCAATATCTTTGCACCAGACATCCTGTTAATCAAGACATTGAATTAGCGTATACTTTGAATTTAGAACATTTTAAAGACAAACTGGAACATGTCTCTCACATTGGGTTTAAAAAAAAAAAAAAAAAAAGGACCATTTTTGATTCTAAATAAACATAAAGTATGCTATTCCAAAAATAACACACATAATACTCAACACCATTTTCTCTGGAAAATGTTAAATACACATTTCCAAACCAACTGCTGCCATTCAAAATATTACACACAAATAAATTAATTTATAGGTTAAATGTTATCCTGAGCGGCAGCATTTGTCTTATTATAGTCCATTCTTCAGAACTGTTGCAGGAAACTTACAAGCCATTGATAAAACACATGCTGCAATAGCTTGAAACTGTGAAATGGTCTAAGTGTGAGAGACACACAGGAAGAAGTAATTACATTTTCACACCACCACCGTAACAAGTCTCAGCATAGCTGTTACTAAGAAAATAAATACCTTGTACATTGTATTCAGTAAGCTACAGCCACAGGAAGTCATTTAATGGAACTGTGGAGATATACATATTGTTTAAGACAAGTACCAAGTTGTATTGGTCCTTGTCAGACACAGTAATTGTTGATGTTAGTTCATGGTATCTGTGGGTTATTGACTGTAAAGGTTGGTGTTTATGAAACAGGAAGAGATTATAGAAGGTACATTTATTATTTTACTATTTAGGTAATGTATCAATGATTCATCACCGGCTAGATAAAGAGTCAGCTAAGAACAATTCAATTCAAAATGATGCAGACATGAACAAAGCTTTGATGTTATCTTACAAACTGAGATCATATCCAGTATATATAGTATTATATATTTTATTCTCATAAGAAAGACATCCTTACCTTTTCAGCTGAATGCTGCAGTGTGGCTGTGTTTTGATCTGTCCCAGACCACACACTACTTGTAAGGATAAATCCACTCACTGTGAACTCTTTGCAGCTCAACATTTTTGACACATTATGTTACATTTCAGACAGACGTGCCATTTCTGAAAAAGACAGGATCAGGATGATTTGTTTGAGGGCACTTCTGGCATGTCAAACAATAACAGAAATTACATAAACCACTTTCTTTATGTGTGTAGATGATATGATGGAGACTTTTACGGCAAAGTTTGCTTCCATTTTTTAAATAAATCAATTAACCACACTATCATTCGGGAGTCAAGAAAAAATATATTTTTTGTAAGAAAATAATAATTATTTGTGTAAGAAGCATCACACAAAACAACCACTCACTGCCATTTTAATTAAATACTTAAAACTCTGTTGAGAACTCAGTAAGGTGATGCTGTCACTTTGCTTTTATTACTTAAACCTAAAGCGAATAACAGGCTGCAGGAGAGTCAGAAAACCTGTTTTTAAATTACACTCAAAGTTAAAATGATTTAGTCGTTTTCAGATAACTTTTATTTTATTCTATTCTGGGTTGAAAACAATCAATGCTGGGTGAAAACAGTGCAACTCATCAAAAAGTCAAACAAAGCTTGATTAGACTTGACACGTTTGTCTTTTCGCTCAGTGTTTAAATTTTCAATTGCACTTTGTAAATCAAGATCCATTCTTTAATTCCTCAGTGCTCTATCACCTTGTCCAAATACTCATTTTGTTGCTTTTTTGGACTAAAGAAACTCTCTTTACTATATAAAGAGAGTTATCTTATTGTCTTTGTTAGGTAATCTGTTTCAGTTAGAATTATAGTAACTTTACAAAGAATGGCAACTACAACAGTTATAGTAAAAATGGTGGAAGAAGTTCTTAAATCCTTTACTTAAGTAAAAGAAGAAATACAACAATCAAAAATACTCTATTGCAAGTAAAGTACATCATTATTATCAGCAAAACATACTTAAAGTATCAAAAGTAAAAGTACTCAGTATGCAGAATGGCACCTTTAAAAGTTATTATAGAATATTATATAATTCAGTTTTTATTACTAATGAATACATATAAGAATGTTTTAATGTTGTTCATAAATGTGGAGCCAACCCTACATGTTTAGTTTACTTCTAGGTAAATTAATAGCACAGTGTTGCATCATCATAAGACTATTGTGTTTTTTTATGATAAAAAGTGTCAAATAAATGTAGTGGATAACATGTGCGTGTGTAGATAACGTAGCGTTAAATGAAAATATATTCAAAGTAGCCGATGTGAAAATAGGTAAAAAGTCAAGTCAAAATTTGTAGGCTATTTAAGTACAATACTTGAGTAAATGTACTCTGTTACATTCCAGCACTGCTTTCAGTGAAATGTAACTTGTGCACTCATAAATGTACCATGACCTTACTCTTTGTGGCATCTTTATCTGCTGTTGTATTAATCTGTAGCCTAATATTTCTAAAGGGAACGTGTAATTAGTCTGTTGTAGCCCATAGTACATTATAGTGACTTTACTGTACTTTTGGACATTTTTGTTGGAATTAATTTAGGAATTTTAATATTCCTCCAGGGAGTTATCTCCGTTCATGCAATGTGTGTTTCAAGTTTATACTTACCACCTAATTCACCTTTATTCCAATTGAGTTCAATTTGTTTTCTATACTGTTGTTTTTTTGTTCTCTATATTTTTGTCATACAGTAGCCATGCTGTAATATTTATTGATTAATTAAAATAGGCGTACTTACTTATTCATTTTTGTGTGCAAGGAATACTTAAGTAAATGTTTCTTTCTTTCAGCTGTGAAGATGACTGAAACAAATAAGAAACTATGAAGTAGCTTCAGAATGCCGACTTTTTATCGTTGACCATTCAGGGTCTCCCACGTGCCTCCACGTGTCTCGTGGACACAGCGTGGGGTTGTGCCCCAGATAAGTCAACATGCTGTAAAGTGAAATTGTTTTCTGTTAGTACATCTGCTCAGCAACAAATTGAAGACTTGTTCATCAGAGCATACGGAAGCAGCTAGTTGTTTGAGGAACATAATGGTGCGATCCACGGCTTCTAGGGGTTCCTGGTATCATGTCTCTTCTGGCAAAATGCAAAAATAAGATTAAACCTGCCTGGAAAAGGGATCAGTGGAGGTCAATAACCCAAGGATCAAGCCACTTGGGACTTAGTTTGGGATTACATTTTTTAAATATCCCTTCATAAAAGGTTGTGCTTGACAAAAAAAAAGATTAAATGTGTCGTAATACAGACACAAATGTCCAGTTACACAACTTGAGATACAAGTTACTGACGGCTGTAGACAACGATAACCTTTACAATGTGTCTCCTTTATCTCATATTCTAGTGCTGTGAATAGGTATTAAACTGCTTTGGCTGTGGGTAAATGTGCTAACACTGTGCTAATAGTACATTATTTCTAAACCTCTACCACTTTAGGTTGTGATGACTTTAGTTCAGGAGAAGTGAACTGTGAATAGACTTCATTAGCTGAAGGAAATGGACTACCCCTCTCCCTGTTAATGATTCATCTGCACAAAGAGGTTCAGAAGCTCACGCCATTGTCCAGTGAACTCATTCAGCACCCTGGATATTTTGGGGCAAAGGACTTAAAATCTGCCTATAGATGCAGATGAACTATTTCGAGCGTATTTAAGTCACACAGAGAAGTTCAGGCGGTAAGTTTGATTCTGTTATTTCCCATGTTTGATGTTTTGATTGTTTGACTTTTGAAGTTAAAAAAGTACTGAATAACTGTGTGTTTTATAGGATTCAGCCATGGGCAGTTTACTCTTTGATTAAGGCTACCAGTAATTTAAAACTAATTATAATATTATGGTCAATTACTTTGCTGATTTAGTTTTGCTAGAAAACATTATGTATGTTTTTAATAAATGTGTTATCAAATTTTGGGACTTGTAATTTTGGCAGTTTTTTGTTGTTATTTACAAAACAAAGACATGGGGCGTATTGGACACTAAAGTTGGACACTCGATAATTATACGATTAAATTCTAAAATTATTTTTATGAAATTTATAATTTAATGCTAAATACGGTTTACATTCAAAATAATGGCAAAAGGAAATAAAAATATATATTATATAGCTATGCGTAGAACTTCTCCCAATAATGGTTAATATGGCAAACAGTGGCTCCTACAGCCGTTAGTTACTTCATTATCACAGCTCTGCCCCAGCATTTTTCCAGTAGTATTAGCCAGATGTAGCAGGCTTCTCTCCATGGTGACTGGGTTCACTGGCCACAGCATGAGACTCGCAGGAAGGAGGGTCATTAGAGTGTGACTTCACTCATGTAAATCCAGAATCTATTTCGGTTCAGGTGGATATTTCCAGCAGCAGGACTGGACTGTTACTGAGGTGTGAAATGTTAAAATGTATTTCTTCCTAAAAACATTACTGGAGCAGTCAATTCTTTAAAAACGTATCCAAAAAACTTAAAAAATGCATGTGACTGCGTAGTCCTGCTCGAGTAGGTAATAATAGCCTCAGGCCATGTTGGCTTCTAACACCATTCTGGACCCCTGTCCCTGTTTATTATGGGAAAGTGAGTTCAGTGATTGAAGTTTATCCACACTGCTACAGGACGAGTATGATGTTTATATCTTGTTATTGTAATTGTATTAATTAAGAAAATGAAAAGCATCTTACTGCGACTGATTCATTTTCCACGTAAACAAAGTTTCCTTTCATACATGCGCGTTTAATTTAAATTAAATTACATTGAATATCTGATTTGATTTCAGACCCTTTGACTGCAAAATCATAATATGTTCTTCCCTTTTTCCTACAGTCAGACAATCTCGATAGTGCAAACATGAAAAACACAAAACAGCGCAGCAGGAAGATTGATGGGAGAAGATAATACTGAGAATACCTTCACTCTGGGGAGTTATAGAAAATAATCCTACCCATTAGAAAGACAAGAAAGATGAGACTGGTTCTGTATTACCTGATAGTGTTGGGGTCCAGTTATGTGATTTCAACCTATGGGCCCCATCAGAGAGCACAGATGACTGGGGATATTTTGCTCGGAGGTCTTTTCCCCATACATTTTGGAGTTGCATCCAAAGACCAAGACCTTGCAGCTCGGCCCGAATCCACACAGTGTGTCAGGTAAAATGTTGTGATGGGTTTATACGATTTTACTGATTCGCTGATCTCAACTGGTCTTAAATCCACGCCTTGCTTGCTTTTGCAGGTTCAATTTCCGTGGTTTCCGTTGGCTCCAGGCCATGATTTTTGCGATTGATGAGATAAACAACAGCAATGATCTCCTACCCAACATCACCCTGGGCTACAGGATCTTTGACACATGCAACACAGTGTCAAAAGCCCTGGAAGCTACGCTTAGTTTTGTGGCCCAAAATAAGATTGACTCTCTGAATTTAGATGAATTTTGTAACTGCACTGATCACATCCCAGCAACCATTGCAGTAGTAGGAGCAGCTGGGTCCGCCGTCTCCACAGCAGTCGCAAACCTCCTGGGTCTTTTTTATATTCCTCAGGTGAGTTTCACAATACTCCACCTTAGTCGTGGCTTTAAAACTAAGCAAATGTCACATGGAAACATGCATCCTGAAAATGAATTTGCAGTGGATCATACATTTAATTGGAACGGTAATGCCTCCTGGATAATGTGTTTCATCAACAAAATGACAAAACATTTACATTGAATGCAGATAATTAAGCAGGACACATTGAAAACCTGATAAATTACCTGGAATCTTTACCGTTTCAGATCAGCTATGCCTCTTCTAGTCGCCTGCTGAGCAACAAGAATCAGTACAAGTCCTTCATGAGAACCATTCCTACAGATGAGTACCAGGCTACAGCCATAGCAGACATCATTGAGTACTTTGAGTGGAATTGGGTCATTGCTGTGGCCTCAGATGACGACTATGGACGCCCGGGGATTGAAAAGTTTGAGAAGGAGATGGAGGAGCGAGACATTTGCATTCACCTAAATGAACTTATTTCTCAGTACTTTGAGGATCACGAAATCCAAGCGCTGGCTGACAGGATTGAGAACTCAACAGCTAAAGTCATTGTTGTGTTTGCCAGCGGCCCAGATATTGAGCCTTTAATCAAAGAAATGGTGAGGAGAAACATCACAGATCGTATCTGGTTAGCCAGTGAAGCGTGGGCTAGCTCCTCTCTTATTGCTAAACCTGAGTATCTGGACGTTGTGGCGGGGACTATTGGCTTTGCCCTAAAGTCAGGGCATATACTCGGCTTTAGGGAGTTCTTGCAACAAGTCCAACCAAAGAGAGACAGTCATAATGAATTTGTCAGGGAGTTTTGGGAAGAAACCTTTAACTGTTATTTGGAAGAGAGCCCGAGACAGCAGGAGAGTGAGAATGGCAGCACTAGTTTCCGGCCTTTGTGTACCGGTGAGGAAGACATCACGAGTGTTGAGACCCCGTACCTGGACTACACACACCTTCGTATCTCCTATAATGTGTATGTTGCAGTTTATTCTATTGCACAGGCTCTGCAGGACATACTCATTTGCACACACGGAAACGGAGTCTTCGCCAACAATTCCTGTGCAGATATAAAGAAAATGGAAGCATGGCAGGTAAAATGTTGCACATTTACCCCAAACCAAAGCAATTAAATACCTAATCATTTACCAGTTTGAAGCATCCAAATGTGTGGTTCTGCCTCGCAGGTCCTGAAGCAGCTCAGACATTTGAACTACACCAACAGTATGGGGGAAAAGATGCACTTTGATGAGAACGCAGACCTGGCAGCGAACTACACCATTATAAACTGGCACAGGTCTGCTGAGGACGGCTCTGTGGTGTTTCAGGAGGTTGGATACTACAACATGCACATCAAGCGAGGAGCCAAACTGTTCATTGACAAGACAAAGATTTTGTGGAATGGATACGGTTCTGAGGTCAGTCAAACTGTTTTGTGGAGGATGTTCCCATTACAGTGATGTATTCGGTTTGTCCCTGTCATTTGGTGTATTTCTCATTCTCCTGACAAGATCTACTTAATAATCACAGCAAGGACGGAAAGCATTGACACTTTTGCAAATGTCAATTATTACAGTTGCTGCAGGGCCCCGTTTCGCTTTAATGTTAAGGCTAAGATGATCTTAGCCCATGGACTTACAATAGGATTTATATTTGCATTAAAGCAGCATCAACTGGATTTTTTTTGTCCACTTGGTGGCAGCAGAAATAGCAGACAGCAGTAAATACAGCATTGACATACTGTATTATCACCTCATACAATTATTATGGTAAACATGTTAGCAAATACTAATTATTTGCTAGTCGCTAACTTTGGGCAGGTAGCATACAGGGGTTTTACCCGAGCTGGAAACAAGCTGATAAGAATAGTGGGAGTGAACAGTAAGAGTGTGGGCCATAAAACCAGAACAGTGAGATGAAAGATGCTAAAACACTTTGTAAAGCTGAGGGGGGTGACATAAGTGGCTGATAATGCTCAGTGGGTTTGTCACTAGCAGTAGCAGTAACATACTACTATGTTACTGCTTTAACATTACACATAGTCATTTTACAAATTGTTCATAAAAAGAAAAAAGTTGAAAAGATGCTATTTGGAAATTAGTAGTTAGTACTAGTTGTTTTATTAATCCTCTTGAAATCTTTTGGATTATTTTGTACTAATACTATTATTGTTATTATTATTATGATTATTATTATTTATTTATTTATTTATTTATTTATTTATTTAATTATGTAATAGTAATAATACATTCATTAATAAAGAGGATATGATGTATAGTCATGTCCCAGTATGCAGCTGGAAAAAAAAGGCAATGTATGTATGTATATGTGTTAATCACAATCATGTGTGATTCATTTCAGAGTTGTATCTGTAAATTTGAAAGGTTGGTGAATAATATGGTAAACTTTCCACTGCATTAATTGTCATCGACCTCTGTTGTATAATTCAGCCTGCAAAAACAAAAGACACCCAGTTCAGGAGAAGCCGTGGTAGTCTAAGGGTTAAGGTGCCGACTACCTACAAACAACAAGCTCCCTTGTTTGAATCTAACAAAGTCCTTTATTTGAATTGTATAACCCATCTCGCTCCTCACTTCCTGTTGTAGTAAAAGCATATAATTTCCCAAAAATAGTCCAGCCTTTTACAAACTCACAATTTTATATAAAACCCTACACCAATTACATTTGACCATCCCTGATAACTGTATTTTCTGCTCTTTCTCACCTTCACTTCCTATAGGTGCCATTCTCTAATTGCAGTGAGGACTGTGAACCTGGTACAAGAAAGGGGATCATAGACAGTATGCCCACATGCTGCTTTGAATGCACAGAGTGCTCCGATGGAGAGTACAGTAATCATAAAGGTATTGAGATGCCAAACATCTACTAATCAATCAAATCAAATCAAACATCAATCTACTAATGTTACACTTGGCTAATGCTGCCGTTCTAACACACATTAATTTGTATTCATACAGATGCCAGTGTTTGCATCAAGTGTCCGTATAACTCTTGGTCCAATGGGAACCACACATTCTGCTTCCTGAAGGAAATCGAGTTTCTCTCCTGGACAGAACCCTTCGGGATAGCTTTGGCCATATGTGCAGTACTGGGTGTGGTCTTGACAGCTTTTGTGATGGGAGTCTTTGTCAGATTTCGCAACACCCCAATAGTGAAGGCCACAAACCGAGAACTGTCCTACGTCCTCCTGTTCTCACTTATCTGTTGCTTCTCCAGCTCCCTCGTCTTCATCGGAGAGCCACAGGATTGGACATGCCGTTTACGCCAACCTGCATTTGGTATCAGTTTTGTTCTCTGTATCTCCTGCATCCTCGTGAAAACTAACAGAGTACTTTTGGTATTTGAAGCCAAGATCCCTACAAGTCTCCATCGTAAATGGTGGGGATTAAACCTGCAGTTTCTGTTGGTGTTTCTGTGCACATTTGTCCAAGTCATGATATGTGTGGTGTGGCTTTACAATGCCCCTCCTTCCAGCTGCAGGAATCACGACATTGATGAGATCATTTTTATCACCTGCAACGAGGGATCTGTGATGGCACTTGGGTTTCTCATTGGTTACACGTGCCTCCTGGCAGCTATATGCTTCTTCTTTGCATTCAAATCACGGAAACTTCCAGAAAACTTTACGGAGGCCAAGTTCATCACTTTCAGCATGCTCATATTCTTTATTGTTTGGATCTCTTTTATCCCTGCGTACTTTAGTACTTACGGCAAATTCGTTTCAGCTGTGGAAGTCATTGCTATACTGGCATCCAGCTTTGGGATGCTGGCCTGTATCTTCTTCAACAAGATCTACATCATCCTCTTCAAACCCTCCAGTAACACTATTGAGGAGGTCCGATGCAGCACCGCAGCCCACGCTTTCAAAGTAGCTGCCAAAGCTACACTGAAACATAATACAGCTGCGAGAAAAAGGTCCAGCAGCATTGGTGGATCTTCTGCCTCGAGTCCGTCCTCATCCATCAGCCTCAAGACCAACGGCAATGACAGCGACCCGACTTCAGGCAAGCACAAACCAAGGATGAGCTTTGGCAGTGGAACAGTTACTCTGTCCTTGAGCTTCGAGGAGTCGAGGAGGAGCTCTCTCATGTGATAGCAGTGTGGATGTGTCAGACATCAGCTTCGTCAATCCCAAGAATAGGCTTACACGTAGACCTTCTCATCTTCCCATTTTCTTTTTCCCCATCTTCCTTTTTACATTTAATCAGAAAGATGTCCAACTAATATACTGTACCACACCTGAATCCTGTGACTCTTATTATGTTCAGCATTACCCTGATGTACACTAAGCCTATTAATGGTAATACAAGATTTTGTACAATTAAAAACATTACATTAGATCCCTAAATTGTTGTTTTTTTCCCTTTCTTATTAAGATTAGTGAACTCTTATTTTAAAATGAATCAATCTTTCTATCCATCCATCCATCCATCCACCCACCTACCTACCTACCTACCTACCTACCTACCTACCTACCTACCTACC